>JAPYKT020000033.1:3381208-3870210 GCA_028749325.2 Caryopteris x clandonensis | reverse complement strand
ATGTTTAGTTCTCTCTCCAGATGAAAGGATTAACATGATACAAGTCGTAGCTGCTCTCCATAGGATCAAAGCCAATGTTACCAAATAACAGAAGCCAGCAATAGACGTGGCAGAGCTTGGTGTTCGATTATGAAATTCTCCCCGATTACAATATTACTTGTTTATTTAGTGTATTTTGTATGGATTAATATAATTACAATATAAAATGGATAATTACAAAATATCATAATGTATACAAAAATAAATTTATATATTATTCGTGGTTTTGATTTCGCAATTATTTAAGTAGTATGGTATTCATGTATATGTAATTTGATCATATTTTATTTTATAATGACATTCTAAAATTGGTTGTATTCATACATAACTAACTATTACACAGATTTGATCAAGATGGCTAATATTTCAAAACATGAATTCAACTTATTTACTTTTGCTTTGGCAAATATAAGAGAAGAACTTTTGTTTATTTTTTAAGAAAAAAAAATCATAATAATTGAGATATCAACTTTTGATATATTTAATGCTAATTAGTTTCATAATTCCGTTATTTATGTTAATCACTTAAATAACCACATAATTTATGTTAGTCAACTTCATAATCCCAAAATCACTTTCTAATTTGCGATGGAGTACTTATTTACTACTACTACTTATAATATTATTATTCAAAAATTAAAAAGATATTATATATAATTTCCAGAAAAGGATATATTAAAATTTAGAAAGCTACTTTGCTGAAAATTTTGTTAGTTTGTAAAATTAGCTCATACCTCTCTCTCTCTCTCTCTCTCTCTCTCTCTATATATATATATATATATATATTAAATCTATCCCAAAAGATCTGTAATATAGAACATTTTCTTCTTTCTCTCACAATTATTTTGTTAAAAAAATCTTAATTTTTGCAATCGTTTAAAATTTCAAAAGTTAAATATTAAATATTTGTTTTTTTACGTGAAATTAGATAAAAATAAAATTACACAGATTAATCTTACTCTATTATGTAAATATTAATTATTTTTTATTTTTATATCAAACTGATTTATTGTAATGTAACTTATGTAGACAAATATATTAGTTATCTATATCCCAAAAGTTGTGTAATTATAGTATCTAAATTGAACTATAATTTATTTTTACATAATAGTTCAAAATTTGTTTTGATATACTCTCATAATAAAATAATTATACTTAAAATATAATAATATGATTTTGTATTGTGATTTTTAGTAATCATTAAATCGTCGGTTTAATAACCAAATTATTATATTATGTCGTATATATAGATCGATATTGATATAGATTTGTATAAGACAATACTTCTCTTTATATATATCTATATATATCATAATTAACTTAAGAAAAAAATATTTGTATTTAATAATTAAATTTTAATGTATGTATGTCTGTATATATATGTACAATATGAATGTCAAATTAAAGATCGTGAAAAGAAAATTAATTAGATATATTTTTTTAATAATTGGAGTTAGAACAAAAACTTTATAAGCTCTTGAATTTTTTAAGAAAAAATAAAAAATAATAAAAAAGATAATCAAATAAATATATTTTGTTAACTTCAAAATTAATAAGTGTCGTAACTTTATCAATCAAACATATATATATATATATATGTATATATATATATATTGATATAGATCTGTATAGAAAAATAGATATCATATTATATATAGATAGAAAATGATATAAATTGGTATAAAAAATAGATATCATAATTTGAAAGTAGTTTAGGCGGAAAAATTTAATGCTTTAAGGCAATACTTCTCTTTTTATATATATTGAAAATTTAGAATATTAGCGCACTAGTTGAGTTCGTACTCAACTTGGTTCTCAATAATAAAATTTGTTGAACCTTGAATAAATTAAATAGGACTGAGTTATATTTCGAGTAAGAACTTCTTAGGGCTATTTACTTTATTTGATAAGATAGTATATAAAAATAATTTCCTTTAATTACTTGAAGAGTGCAATATATAAAACAATATAGAAATGCATTAATATGACTTTAGAAAAAAATTAAGATATTAAGAATACAAAAAAAGAAGAAGAAAATATTTTAGAAATATGAAAATATGAAATTGATTAAATAAAATCTGAATTGATTCAATATAAGGTACATTATTTTTATTTGAATTACTAATAACTCTTAATATATAAAATATATTATATGGAAAATTAAAATTAAATCCTGAAAATTACATATAAAATAGAGAAATTAAAACAAATTCCAAGAGTTCAAATAATAATAATTATTTTATGGTCAAATTTTCAAACAAACTTTAAAAGTTAAAAATAGTGTATGAAAATTATAAAATTTTAGTTTGTTATTTTGACGATTTAGTTTTCAATTTCATATTTTATTTTAGTTTTCAAAATTTATTTGTATTTTTTGAGGATTTGTTTGTAATTTTCAAATTTAATTGTAATTTTTCAAATTTATATTAAATTTTTTATTTTTTATTTATATTTCCTAATATGTATTTTTCATGAAAACAATTTTAGGTAAAATAATTTAAAACTTTAAAATTAAAAAATATACTTATAAAATATATTATTTTAATGGGAAATTTTTACCTTAAAAAAATTGAATAGAGCCATATTTTTTAATAGTTAGTATCCCAAAAATTATGAATTTCCTTATTTCTTTAGTTAATATATAAGTAAAAACGATGGAAAGTAGGAATCTAACATATGTCATCATCACAAAAAAGTTGTTACAAATCTATTGTAGACATATGATGCATCAAATTAATCGTCTTTTTACGATTTTTAATTTGATACTAATATTGTATATATTAAAATAAAATATTACATTTAAAATATGTAATAACTTTTTTATAAGTATATTATTTTTTTATTTGAATTATATGTTGAGTTTGTATATAAATAGGTTTAATTATTTTATGAATTTGAGACAAATAAAAAATATTATATTATTCAAGTATATATTTAGTTGTTTTATTTTCATATATTTTTACTCACATATATATATATGTGTGTGTGTGCATATGTGTGTGTATATATATATGATTGATAAAGCTACCGCACTTATTAATTTTCAAGTTATTGTCTATTAAAATATGCTTATTTATTTTTTTCCTGTTAAAAATTCAAAAGCTTATAATTTGTTTAGTTTGTCATCCATATTGCAAATATATATTCATACATATGCATACATTAAATTTAATTATTAATTATAAAATATTTTTTTCTTAAGTCAATTGTGATATATATATATATATATAAAGAGAAGTACGGTTCTAACTAGAATAAAAAATTATTTTTCTGCATATATTTTTAATTATGATATATATTTTTTTATACAAATCTATATCAATATATGTATATATTATACAAATAATAAAATAATTGATTTTTACACACATAAGACATATTTTTATTATATATTTGTGAGTCGGTTGCAAGGATCTAAGATGTTATAGCTGGATCGCCCCGAATCGAATTCATTAAAAAATAAGATCTAAATTGTCTAATGTTGTCTGAGTGGTGAAATGTTGAAACTCTATTATCTTATATCAATAAATTTGGCAGGCTTAAAAAAATATTAAAATACCACAGCTATTTAATTTTTTGAATCATTTAAAATTATTGTACAATCTAGATAAATTACAATTGTAATCACTAATAGAAATAAAATTTTATATTTTTCTTCAAATTTAATATAATTAAAAATAAAATTATTTACATAAAAAATTGATATATTTATTAATTTGTGGATTTATTATATTATTGGTTGATAGGTATAAAAAGTTATTCCTATAAATTATTATCCCTTATTCTAAAATTCACATGTTGTGGTTGATTTTTTTTAAATTAAACAAATAATATTATTATATTTAGAGAATCTTGCTTTATCTTTTAACAATATTACTCATTTTCTTAAAATATATTTATTTGAAATTAATATTAAAATATAAAATAATTAATAGTTCTATAAATACAAATTTTCGTAAGTTTTCTAAGAAATTATTAGGTAATATATATTTATTTTCTATAAATAGATGATAATTTTTTTTAGACTACTTTGTTATTATATTAGTATAAAATTGAAAGACATTATTTGTTTAGCTAAAAAATATTATTGGGTTAACTAAAAAGTAGAACTCTTATAGATGATAAATTTTGATGTATGAGTACTTTTTTCAAATTTAACAAATAAGTAGCAATACATTTTGAATAGGTAATAGAATTTGAATAAGAAAGTAATACATTTTCAATAAGAAAGTAATATTGTTAATATTCGACAAAAGCGAGAATCCTAGAGATTTTCAAATTAACAAATACACATCATTCCCCCCACTATAAAATATATCATATAATTTAACAAACAATCATGTATTTATTTCTTTCAAAAAATTAGTAGTAATACCTTTTGAATTAGAAAGTAATACCTTTTGAATAGAAAATAATACCTTTTCAATAAAGAAGTAATAATATTGATATTCGACAAAAGAGAGAATTTTAGACATCTTCAGATTAAGAAATACACATCATTACCCCACTATAAAATATATCATAGAATTTAAGAAGCACTAATGTATTTGCTTCTTTTAAAAAATAAGTACCAATACCTTTTGAATAAGAAAGTAATACCTTTTGAATAAGAAAATAATATTGTTAATATTCGACAAAAGCGAAAATTCTAAACATTTTTAGATTAATAAATATACATCATTCCCCACTATAAAATATATCTTAAACTTTTAACGAGCAGTTGCTTATTTGAAAAAAAGTAATAATACTTTTCGAATTAAAAAGTAAAAACTTTTGGAATAAGAAAGCAATATATTTTCAATTAGAAAGTAAAACTCTTAATATTTCGACAAAAACTCTTAATATTTCGACAAAAGCGATAGTTATAGATATCTTCAGATTAACAAAAGGACATCAATCCCGCACTATAAAATATTTTTTAAAAATTAAAAAAGAGTCATGTGTTTGTTTCTTTTAAAAAATAAGTAGTAATATTTTTTTAATAAGAAAGTAATACTTTATTATTATGAAATTAATACTGTTAAAATTCGACAAAAATGAGACTTATGGACATCTTTAGATTAACAAATACACGTAATTCCCGCTACTATAAAATATTTACTAGAATTTAACAAGGAGTCATGTGTTTGTTTCTTTTAAAAAATAAATGGAAACATTGAGCAATTTATTTTGTTTAAATAATAGATATTTTTTTAATTACAAGAAAAAATGGAATATGTGATTTTTCAAACGAAGAAAAAACTAAATTAATTAATTAGAATTTTCTTTTTCATATTTTAAAATAATTTATCTATTAATATAATAGATATTCTAATAGATTGTTTTATGGAGACATATCACGTATCATCAATTGTCAATCTTGCAAATAAAAAAAAATAAAAAATTGCTATTAATTATTGGTACACACTTGTGTGAAAGTAATTTTATGCTAAATAAACATTATGAATTATTTCTTTTTGCGTAGGTGATTTATAATTAGTGTTATATATAAAATAATAAATATTCTAATTTGGCAGCTTGTTTTTGAAGCATGCTTCCGTTTAATTTATGAATTTATTATTTTTTAATGTAGTCTCTCACGATTTAGATATATTCAAGAACTTGTCGAAATAGTTATGTAACTTTTGGGTATTGATTTTGGTTTTGTAGGTTATCTGAGTGTCAATTTTGGTCTATCAGTTTTTCTTTTTTTCATAATAATGACATTTTGGTGGAAATTTTTTTTTTTTTTTCGAATTTAGTTATCAGATCAACATATAATATTTAGATTTGAGAAGTTCGAACATCTCTTTCAGATTTAAAATTAACTAAAACAAAGATACTTATTTATTTTAGTAGATCCACACCTGAAAGACATGTTTATAAAATGAATCCCCAAAATCTAGGGATTAACTATGTGTTAAGTGATCAAATATGGGATACTTGTTATTTCTCAATTAATATGATAATACTTTTAAAAAAGAAAATGAAAATTAGTTAAGAGACTTCAATTGATACTTCAAAATACTTGCATGATAAAAAATAACATCCTTAAAATTTACATCATTTTAAAAATTTCACCCAATATATATATGTTATTACGAATTAAGATGAAATGACCATAAATATGTAAAAACGAGAGTCATACTTACATTAAAAGATATATAATATACCGAAAGAAACAATTAAGCATGCTTCCGGTTTCACGTTTCCCATCACTTTTTGTGGTATATGATATATTTATTAACGCAGTCACAAAAGGAACTGCACATAGTTCTTATTCCATACACGCAGAGTTGTTTGTACATCCAGTAATTATTAGCTAAAGTTGACAGGGAATTTGGCATGGCTGGGAAGACAAATTGCACGTACTGGGAGGTTTCCCTTCTGATGGGACTGACTTCGTTTCCGACCACGATGTGCCGGACATTTTTGTTCCGGACCCACGTTTGGCTGGCAGCGATTTTCTGTAGTTCGCAGTTCGGGATACCAACGGTGAGCTCGATGTTGGTGCCACTCACAGCTTGGAGGGTTTCCGGGTGAATATCATAAATTCGCATTCGCCGGATGCCCTACTTGTTGTATAGTTCCACAACTTGCGACGGAGGAGGTAGCATGTTCCCATACCGTCCGTAGTTTACACCGACCTCAGCAGCTGCATTCATCAACACATTAGTCGCCTCAGATTTGAAATATTTAATTCAATTTTATTTTGAGTTGTAAAAATTGAAAACATGGTGCTTGAAATCGTAAAAATTCAAAACTCATTATTAAAATACAAATTTCATCAAAAATTGTTATTTTTTATGCAGTTAATCCTTTTGAAATCTCATTTTTAAGAAGAATTATTTTGTTAATCAAATAATTGTGATATAATTTTAACATATTAATTTATAATTAAATATATATTTTGAATTTTCTCTAGTAAAGATGATGTTAGTTGAGTAGTTTGTTTATGCTAAAAATAAAATGTATTGAATGTTTCTAATTTTCTGTAGTAATATTTGTGTAAATAAAAATAATAATTATAAATTAATTAATAAATTTATATGTATTAAAATTATAAATAAATACTACGTACATGTCTATTTTATCTCTTAATCCTTTATCAGGAAGTGTGGAGGTCATTTCTTAATATACCTAAGTGCATATATATATATATATATATATATATATATATATATATATCTTATTAAGAATAAATATATCTATAAAGTATGAAGAATATATAATCATATTAATCGAGTAATTATATTAATAAAAATGATTAAAATATCCTAATAGTTTATAATAAAAAATAACTTGTATTCATAACTTTTTAATTTATATGAGAAATATTATGATTTTTAATTATTTTATTTATCATATCTTGATAACATTCGATAATAACTTAATATATTTTCATATTTTTTGTCACTTTTTATGTATAATTTACCAAAAATAATTTGTTTTAGAAAATAAATTTGTATTAAAATATAACTTATAAATTATATGATATTTTTTATAGATTTCACTAATCATGTTATAAATTATATGTATATATATATATATATATATTATGAAGATCAATCATGAATTATAAATTTATAAGGTATTTTTTTAAAAATAATTTTTTTTAATATATATTGGCATGATTGACTAAACAATGATTTAGAAAACTAATTATGTATGTGAATAATTGCTAGAGATCGGTCATAGTTTATGAATTTGCATGAAAGTTTTAACAATGTAAACAACTATAAATTTATAGTCATGTTTGCCTAAGAAATAATTTAGGTACTTGCAATCATTAAACCACTATCAACATTTAAGGTAATTATTAAAAATAATATCCAATTTTATAGATTTTCATAACTATATTAGAAGTTATGTATATGATTATATTTTGAAGATATTTAAAAAAATATTAAATTACTGATATATATATGAGCAAGTTTGTCGGTAGAATGATTAAAAAATTTGCATCAATCACCATCTATATTTAAGGTAATTACTAATAATAAATTAGATTTAAATGAAAATAATGGCTTCAAAAATTTATTGAGCATAATTATTATATACCTCATATTAACGTGTATATTAAAAAATTAAATAATTAATTGTGATAATTAAAAATAATTATATAAATTAAATATTGATTAAGTAATTTAATTAATAAGATACCAATAACTTATAACCCAATAGTTAAAATACATAGCATGTAATATGTGTTATCAATTAATTTTATAGGAAATTAGACTCGACTTCCATCCTCCGTCCTAGTTACAATTATTCTTTGTTAAATTCTTGGAATTTGATGGAGCCGATGTTGTTTGGATTCCAGAATAATCATCATACGTTCTGTGTATTTTATAATAGACATGTATATATATATATATATTGCTATTGTGAAAGTGCGATTAATGTATCTTATTTATTTTATACCATAACAAACAATATCATAATTTTGAGTTTGTTTTGATTAATTTAAAATTTTCTATCCATGTAGATTTTTAGTTTTATGAGATATATAACATTTTGAAATTATTAGGTTTATAAGTAACATATAATTTATATTTTAAATTCGTAAGAATATATACGCTCATAGTGTTAATTAATTTTAGATCATTTTTATTGAATTTCTTTTAATATTTTTTTAATCAACTATATTTTGAATAAGTTTTAAATATGCCTTTTAATATTGAAAAGAAAAGGTAAAAAAAATTAATTAATATTATTTTTATAAAATCCTTTTATTTAATCATATTTCAACAAAGTTACTAAACATATGGGGAAAATATGTATTTTTGGCCCTTTAGATTTATAATCATTTATCTCTCCACTTTAAAGTTTAATTCCTTTATAAACCATCTTAAAATATATGGGATTGCGTTCAATGAGCTTGCTAGTAATAATTAATATATTCTTCAGTAATTAAAACATTAAAAGATAAATTTCATGCATCGTACGGGTCTTACATTGATATATTTCTATTAAAAAAATTATATTGTTATGTGTCTTTACCAATAAAATAAGAAAATATATATTTTGGATATTAAAAATATTTTTTGACTTAAAATTATATTATAAATACATGTTTTTTTTTATATTTAAAATAATTTACAAATTGGCATCAAACAATACTATTAATACTTATTTGAGTATGACACTATAAAGTTGCGATAAATATTATACGATGATGACTTATCATGTATATGCTTGATATATATTCATAGATTGGTTGGGGTGATGGTAAATTTGTATTATTATATTGTAAAAATTAATTTAAATAATAATTGATTGATTAAATAATGATAAAAATTGTTGATAAGATTTATGAATAATAATAGAGTTTTTGACAATTGGGATACCCAATCCAAACATCCCGAGTTATTTGGTAACTTAAGCTTGCAAGTCCATTCATCCATATATATATATATAATATTTTTTTCAGTTTTATTTTCTGTCAAAATGTAATTTTTATTTTTGCATATATATATATATTTGGAAGATCTCATTTAAAAAAAAAAATTATAGAATAATATTCATATTTGCAGCAGATTTTTTTGTATATAAATAAAAATATATTAATATCTTCATTAAATCTATTAACATTAGTGACATAAAAATCATGTATAATAAAATAGATTAATTATTCAAATTCGATGTTATTCTATGAGCAATGAAAATCTAAATTTTAATATTGTACGTATAATGTAATATCTATGCATATATATAATAATATTATTATTATTTTTTTGTTTCATTTTTCATTTAATGGCATTTTCTAAATTTTATTTTTTTGTAAGCTATAATATTTAAAAAAAATATAATTAATTTTTTTTTTTTTTTTTTTAATCAGTTGTTCAAGTTATTAATTGGGCTGGTTTCCCTTGGGGAAAAGTTATAGGCCTGCAATATAATGTGGTGGATGTTAGAAAGAAGGGGGGGCCTTGGGCCGAAATAAATGCCATGCGTGGAAGAAGACTTATGAATATTCCCTGTTATTAAATAGTTCCACACATAAATAAATAAATAAATAATAAATAAAAGAAAAAGAAGTGGAGCACTGCATCTTAAGAGAAAAAAAAAATAAAAAATTCTTAAGTTTCTTCTTTTATATTATAAAAAGAATATACCTTGTATATACATATTACCTATATATTTAGTCCACAAAAGAAAATTTCATATTTGATCCCTCATTTGAGAGTTCCATTTGGGAAATAATAATAATAATAATAATAATAATAATAATAATAATAATAATAATAATAATAATAATAATAATAATAATAATAATAATAATAATAATAATAATAATTGGATGCCCTTGTTGGCGGAACGAGTGCATCATGATCACATGGTCATTTACGTCAAAAATAGTATGTGTGATGAAGTGTTCATAATCTTTATTTAAAAAATAATAATTATACAATACATGTAAATAATACCATCACTAATTAATATATATTACGTATTAAATATTTTAAAATAAAAGATAAAATATAAAATAGAATTTCTAAACCCAAAGGACATAGGATCCATAAAGCTAAGGTTTGTTGGGTGCTAAGGAAAAGTTGATGAATGAGAAAATACAATGACATGTGAACAGTAGATAGTGAATTTTGAATAAAACGAGCAATAATCATAAAACAAATAATAGCTATCTTCCGAATTCTACTCTTCCCACTAATTTTGGGTCCATTCCTCTAACTTTTCCAACTATAATGTGTGTGTAATTATATATATATATATATATATATATATATATCTACTAAACCAAACAAAGCTAGTAACATAAACAAATTGATTAATGAAGACTTATTATTTCTTTTCTTCTTCTCTTTTCTTACTATACACCCTTACACTCACCTCCTCCACACCAACTTTCAACGACACTTGATTGGTGATTATTTGCTATATCTTTTTGGAGAGTTTTGGTGTAATTTTGATAATCAATATCCCTTCACTATATATATATATTTTTGAGCTAATTCCAATTGGTAAATAATTGCAAGTGAATACTCAATTTTTTAGAAAAAATAGCAGAATTTCTGGAAGAGTAGAAGCAATGGATTTACCTAATGGACGGGCAATATGATCATACCAGCCAGTCGAGCGTGAATAAATTTTCAGCAGCCCAGGATTAATTTAAGGGCCCATCTCCACTCCACACATGGCCTGCCCACGAGGCTAAACAACAGGATATGAGCTTAAACTTGTAGCTATGAGCTTTATTAACATTTAAACTTGGCCTTTTTAGTTTTCAATATGTATATATAATTTAATAAGAGTTTGATTAGAACATCATCATACTTAGCCCTTCTCCAAGAAACCAAGGGAGGCAGCTGTTCTTCTGTCCACATCAGCTACTCGGTTTTATTTTTTTATTTTTTTCATTTTGGTTTCTTGATCGTAGTATGAGTTGCAACTAATTCTTTTATTCCGGTGCCAATTAAGGAAGCTTTAGCTAGTCTATTTTATGAGATCAAATCTGTTCGTATACTTTATTTTATGCAAGCATCTGTGATTCTCTGATTTTAGTGTTGTTAATTGTTTCGGGTCTATTGGGTAGTTCAATATATTCATTAATCCGGGATTAATTAGTAGCCAATTAAATCGGCCATCCGTAATTGTGGTTTAGATTTAATTAGTGGTACATTGATTCTTCAGATCCAAGGAAAGATCAGTCTTAATTCGGTAATCCTGCGTCTGAATTTATTGGTTTTGAATCGGGTCTCTCTAATTATTAATGTTATCGGCTCATTAAATCTATAGAGCGTCTCTCGGGTTGCCAGTCAATCAGGAAAATAATTGGTGAAGCGTCTTCCTGATTATCGAAAAATTAAGGAGAGATAAAACCGCGTCAGAAGCGTCTTCGGTAGTTATAACTGATTTGTTTACATGAATTAAAGTCACCTTTGCATCAATGATTGAAATAGTTAGTTAGAGTGGAATTAATTGGAAATCGGAATGTTTTACATATTGATAAAAATCCTTTAATCGATTATAGCTGTTAAATTACATTCTCGAAGTACAAATATTTGTTACTGATTTTTGTGTAAATTAACAGATCAAAAGATTAGAAAGATCCTCGCCAGTCCTTTGGGAGACGATGTTGCTTGCCACTGTCCTGGTTCAGTGTGGGCATACCGACAGCTGGTCGAATTATTTTTGGTGGAGAAACGACACTACCAAATTTTGGCGCCGTTGCTGGGGACTTGTTTTATGCAGTAATTGTTCTGATCCATTGGTTTGACGAAAAAATTTTATTTTATTTTTTCAGTTTTATACCCTGTTCTTCACGTACAGGAAAATTGATTTTTGATCTGAAAGTGGAGAAAACTGCCAAGAACTTGAGGAAAAGAGCCAAGGAACTGAAGGAAGCTATTATTTCAGAATCAAAAGATATGGTTGATGATGAAGAACATGGAATCTTACCGAGAGAAGAAGTTGAACCTCTGATAAAGGAATTGGGTCATCATCGAAACAATCAACCAATTTGCATTGTGCTGTCACATATTGCTTAAAATGTTGAAATCAGGCCTGGTTTTATCCAAGTACTGCCCAAGTTCGGTAATCTATCTGGAGAGAGTGCACACAAGCATCTTACTGAATTTGACTTAGTTTGCTCTACTTTACGCCCTCAAGGTTTTTCTGAAAATAATTTGAGAATACTAACTTTTTCTCATACATTGCAAGGCAGGGCTAGAGACTGGCTGTTTGATCTTCCATCGGGCTCAATTCGGACTTGGAATGATTTGGAGGAGCAGTTCTTGCGTAAATTCTTTCCTGAATCGAGGGCTGCTAATTTAAGAATGACAATTAGCATCATAAAGCATAAATCAAGAGAGAGCCTAGCTGATTATTGGGAGAGATTTCAGTAGCTGTGTCGTAAATGCCCCGACCACCAATTTTCTGAATATCAATTGCTAACTAATTATTTTTATCATGATATGTGTTCATTTGACAGGAAAATCATTGATTCTGCTTGTGGAGGATCCTTAACCAACAAGACATTGGCTGAAGCAAAGCAACTCATTGTTGATATGGTTTCCAATGGCTAACAATATGAAGATAAGGATGATGATATATATAGGCCTGTGAAAGGAGTTGAAGGAATAGAGAGTTCAAGTGTCAATGATAGGATTGATGCTCTCACCTCTTTAGTTAGAGGGCTTGCTGTAGCTCAAACTCAAAAAGTTCTATGTGAAATTTGTTCGAAAAATGGTCATGCTACTGATTTTTGTCCTATTTTGCAGAATTCTCAACCCGAACAAGTATGCTATGGGTCGGAAGATGCCCAATACAATGCACTAAGGAATAAGAGGAATGATCCGTTCTCACACACATATAACCCAGGTTGGAGAAATCATCCCAATTTCAGCTGGAAACAGCAAAATCAGAAAATACCTGGAAGTCTTCCATTTGGTAGCCACAGGGTGGTCAATATGTACATACCGACCACTCAGAACCCAACATGAATGATATTCTGAAGACTCTGGCACACAACAGTGAAATTGTTAGGAACATGGTGCAGAGTCAGCAAGCTTTCCAGCAAAAGACACAAGCTGCCTTGGGAAGTATGGGTACACAAATCACCCAACTCGCCACTCTAGTGAACAAAATGCAAGCGAATCAAGGCAAACTTCCATCTCAAGCGGAGATAAATCCTAAGGAGACGTTGGTGCTGTAACTTTGAGAAGTGGAAAGGAGCTGATTGAGCAAGAGGTTAAGAAGAAAGAGAAAGAGCCAAAAGATAAGGTTGAAGATCAAATGAAGGAAGTTGTTGAAGAGACACAACAACCGGGTTAGCCTTTTCCCCCCTAAGGTAATCATGAATTCTAAAGTTTCTAATTCTCAATCTATTATGGTAGCACCTTTTCCTTCAAGCCTGGTTCGAAACAAGAAAGAGGATGATGAGAAAGAAATCCTTGAGCTGTTAAAAAAGGTAGAAATTAACCTGCCCTTGATTGATGGATTAAGCAAGTGCACAGGCACGCAAAATTTTTGAAAGAATTATGTGCTAAAAACATGAGATATGGGAAAGATGCAAAAATCAAGGTTAGTGAAAATGTTCGGCTGTTATTCAAAGGAAATTGCCTGAAAAATGTAGGGATCCTGGCATGTTTACTATTCCCTGCATCATTGGTAGTAAGAAAGTTGAGAGAGCTATGTTAGATTTAGGTGTTTCCATCAATGTTATGTCATTCTCTATGTATAAGGAGCTGCAGTTAGGAGATATGAAGGAAACTCATGTGATAATTCAATTAGCTGATAGGTCTAATACATATCCTAAAGGTGTGGTGGAAGATATTTTGGTGAAAGTAAATGACTTAATTTTTCCCGTGGATTTTTACATAGTGGACATGGATTATGCTTTTTCTGCACATAGATCTTTAATTCTTATAGGAAGACCATTCATGAAAACTGCAAGAACTAAAATTGATGTTGATAAAGGCATACTTAGCTTTGAATTTGATGGTGATACTATCATATTTAATATTTTTGAAGCTATGAAGCATGTTGAGGATCGTGAAGGTTTGTATATGGTTGATGTTGTTGATTCTTTAGTTGACAATTTTGTTGAAAATCATTTTAGGGAAGACAAGTTGGAGCAGGTAATTCTTAATGGGATAACTAAAATAGAAGCAGCAACTGAAGACGATGATAAGATTCGAGATGTCAGGATGCAGCTGTATTCCACCAGTGAATTCCCCACTCAGCATCTGTCAAGCAGAATGCCTATATCGACCAATTTTGAACCTATTTTACCATCTGTAGTAAAAGCTCCAGTGCTGGAATTGAAGGTACTGCCCTAGCATCTGAAATATTCATTCTTAGATGAAAAGGAGTCGCTGCCCATCATCATAAGCAATGATCTTTGCAAGGAGCAAGAGGAAAAGTTGGTTGAGCTCTTGAAGAAGCATAAAACTGCAATTGGGTAGACTTTAGCCGACATAAAAGGTATCAGCCCCTCTATATGCATGCATCAAATTTTACTTGAACCTGATTGTAAACCTTTTAGAGACCTACAAAGAAAATTGAATCCTGTCATGAAAGAGGTTGTGCTTAAGGAAATCCTTAAATTATTAGAGTTAGGGATTATTTATCCAATTTCTGATAGTGTTTGGGTTAGTCCTGTTCATGTGGTCCCTAAAAAATCTGGATTTCAGCTAATTAAGAATGAAAATAATGAATTGATCACAATGAGACTTCAAACTGGTTGGCATATGTGCATAGACTTTAAGAAGTTGAATGATGCTACTAGGAAATATCATTTTCTATTGCCCTTTATTGATGAGATGCTTGAAAGATTGGCTGGAAAGTTATTCTTTTGTTTTATTGATGGTTATTCTGGATGTTTTCATTTTTTGTGGCACAAGAGGATCAAGAAAAAACAACTTTCATTTGTCCATTTGGTATTTTTGCTTGTTGTCATATGCCTTTTGGTTTGTGTAATGCTCCTGACACTTTCCAAAGATGTATAATGAGTATTTTTTTTGATTTGATCAAAAATTGCATTGAATTTTCATGGATGATTTTACTGTTCATGGTGCTACTTTTGATCATTGTTTGGGTAATTCGGAACAAGTTTTGGAGAGGTGTGTTGAAACTAACCTTGTGTTGAATTTTGAAAAATGTCATTTCATGGTAAAACAAGGTATAGTGCTCAGACATGTTATATCTGAAAAATGGGATAGAAGTGGATAAGGCAAAGGTTGATATGATTGTGAAATTACCTTACCTCTTTAACGAAAAAGAAATTCAAGCTTTCTTTGGCAATGCAGGTTTCTATAGACGTTTCATTCAAGATTTTTTGAAGATTGCACAGCCCATAACAAAGTTGTTGCAAAAAGAGGTGCCATTCGTCTTTGATGAAAAATACAAGGAAGCTTTCAATCTCTTGAAGAGTAAGCTGACTTCTACTCCCATAATCCAGCCACCGAAATGGGGAATGCCGTTTGAGATCATGTGTGATGCAAGTGATTTCGCCGTTGGAGCTGTGCTTGGACAAAAGAACGGAAAAGAGAGTCATGTGATATATTATGCTTCAAAAACCCTCAACCCTGCCCAATGCAATTATACGAAGACGGAAAAGGAGCTGCTGGCTGTTATTTTTGCTTGTGAAAAATTTAGATCTTATCTTATTGGTTCCAAAGTTATTGTTTATTCCGACCATGCAACTTTAAAGTATTTGCTCTCCAAGAAGGAATCCAAGCCACGTCTCATCCAGTGGATAATGTTGTTACAAGAATATGACCTGGAGATCAAAGATAAAAAGGGGGCTGAAAACAAAATTGATGACCATTTGAGCAGATTGAAAACAGAGTCGGACAGTATGGCCATATCAGACGATTTTCTTGATGAGCTGTTACTGGAAGCTGAAGGTATGATTCCTTGGTACGCTGATTTGGTCAATTATTTAACCACTGGAATTTTTCCAAAATAGACCAAGATGGCTAGAAAGAATAAGTTGAAGAGCCAAACAAAATATTTCATATGGGATGACTCCTATTTGTGGAAGACTTGTGCCGACCAAGTGATTCGAAGTTGCGTTCCTGAAACTGAGATTCCATCCATTCTGCATTTTTGGCATGCTCATGCGTGTGGTGGTCATTTTGGACCAAGGAAGACTGTTCGTAAGGTTCTTGATTTTGGTTTTTATTGTGAGACCATTTTTAAGGATGCTTATTTTTTCTGCAAAAATTGTGATCGCGGTCAACGAATAGGTAACATCTCATCTCGAAATGAAATGCCTCAAACTTCTTTTTTGGTGTGTGAAATTTTTTATGTGTGGGGGATGGACTTCATGGGTCCATTCTCGAGTTCGTTTGGAAATTCTTACTTCTTATTGGCAGTCGATTATGTGTTCAAGTGGATTGAAGTAAAGGCTACTCACACCAATGATTCCAAAGTTGTAGTAGGTTTTCTTAAGACTGACATTTTAATAGGTTCGGTGTGCTATGTACTATTATAATAGATCAAGGAACATATTTTGCAATCAAACGTTGGAGGCTTTTTTTAAGAGATACGGGGTTCATCACCGAGTTGCTACTGCTTACCACCAGTAATCGAATGAACAGGCTGAGGTGTTCAATTGGGAGATAAAAAATATTCTGGAAAAAATAGTAAACCTAAACTGAAAGGACTGGAGCTCTGACCGGATGATGCAGTATGGGCATACCGTACTGCCTACAAGTCACCCATCGGGATGTCTCATTACCGTCTGATTTTTGGGAAGCAGTGTCATTTACCAGTCGAGCTGCAACATAAGGCGTTCTGGGCAGTAAAACAGTGTTGTCTTGACCGAGAACTTGTTGGTCAAGAAAGAAAACTCCAGTTGCAAGAATTAGAAGAGATTCGGTTGGAAGCCTACGATAGTACCAGCCTCTACAAGGAATGCACCAATGTTCTCCACGACAAATATATTCGAAGGAAATCTATTGAAATTGGGCAGAAAGTTCTCTTGTTTGATTCCCGACTTCGAATAATGCCGGGTAAACTGAAATTTCGTTGGATGGGATCCTTCGAAGTAATAAATATAAGTCCTCATGGAGCCGTCGAGATGCAAAGTTTGAGCACTTTCAAGGTGTTGAGGTGAATGGCCAATTGTTGAAACATTACTACGGGGGAATGGAAATAGCTACCATCGATGGAATGACCATGGTTGCTCCCGGCATCGTTTCATGATCAACCACCTGATACGTCGAGCCTAAGACGTTAAACAAGGGCACTTCTTGGGAGGCAACCCAAGCTTTTTGACTTTTATCTTCTTAGTTTTTCTTATTCTATTTTAAACGGAAAAAAAAAAAACAAAATAAAAAAGAAGGTTGTTCACAAATTTATAAGCCTATAGTGTTAATTTCATTTTTATTGTTAGCAGATATGGAGGACCAGGTTTTATACTTCAAGGTAAAAATGGGGTGAGATTGTGAATTGGGAAATCCAGGGACTCAATTGAAAAAAAAAAAAAAAAGTGAAAGTTTTAATTTGGGGATTCCAGCCCTAATTTTCAAAATCTTCAACCCTCCCTCACATCGCTCCTCCACATCTCTCTCACATCGCTCGTTTGGAAGCTCTCGCAATCTCTCATCTAAAATCCTACTCGCCGCCCAACACTACCAACTCTGATGGCCCCCAAATGCCTAACCCGTCAACAGGGAGTGATGCCGTCAGCTTCTACACTATCGCCGCAGATGCGAAGCCCATCGCCTCCAATCGTCGTGGACAATTCCCTGTTTCTCTTGGAAGCTCTGGCCACATGATGGATGATGTACCATTGATGCTCAGCTGGACCCACCAAAGTAGCAGCTCCATCCCAGATGCGATGTTAGACGACGATACCAACACTGAGCAAGCTACTTCCTCCCTGTCACTGTCCCCGTCGCCGGTTCCTTCCAAATCTCCTCAGTCAAGTCCTCCTGCTTTCCTGTCCAAATTCCTTTCTATAGACGAGGTACAAAATAGACTTAGTAAGAATTATTTTTGTCAATTTATCAATGCTCGTTTGTTTGATTGGGATTCTATAGAGAGTTTAGGTGTCAACGATTCCATCAGGCGGTACTTTGCTAATATTGGTTGGTCTCAATTCCTGGATATTTCTGAGCCTGTGTATAAAGAAATGGCACTGGAATTTATTCCTCATTTATGTTTGATCCATCCCGTCCATTATTTGATTCACATGCTATATTGTTTCAATTGAAGGGTCAAAAATTTTATTTTTCTGTGGACCAACTAAATGTGTTACTTGGATTTGAAACTGAAGACTCATTATGAACTCTGAATATGATTCTG
This sequence comes from Caryopteris x clandonensis, assembly GCA_028749325.2. Classification (NCBI taxonomy): domain Eukaryota; kingdom Viridiplantae; phylum Streptophyta; class Magnoliopsida; order Lamiales; family Lamiaceae; genus Caryopteris; species Caryopteris x clandonensis. Next base: position 3,851,415 of record JAPYKT020000033.1, on the reverse strand, counting down.
CTATGTGTGATGTGCCTGATAATCTGTCTTCCACCATTAATGAGAAATGGCGTGCTTTGTCTGTGAAAACATCGTATGCAAAAGGGTGTTCCAAGAGTGCTAATATTGTTGATAATGGATTGCGTTTATGCTATAGGTTTTTTGTGCATAATCTGTTTGCTAGGCTGGACTCCTTGAACATCGTCAGCATGAATGATATTTTTATCTTGACCAATATGCTTACTGGTGTGAAAATGAACTTTGGTTTTTGGGCTGGCAAACAATGGCGTGCGAGCTCTACCCGTTTCAATGGAAAATTTGCTTTGGGTGCTGTTGAGCCTGTGTTTTTTCCACCATATTATTTCACACTTACTGATCTCCACAACATGTACCTGCTCTTTATAAATAACGAAGGGAACTATCAATTGTTGAAGTCGAGTGTTTCAGCCCCGAGCAATACCTTTTATACAGGCTCTTCTTCTGCAGGTTCCTTGTCTGGCCCGTCTCTAACTGACATCAAGGACCTGTACGAGAACTTTGTACCTCGCTGGGCCGTGGCTTTAAAAGACAAGATAGGGGCTCAACTCGACGCTCTCATCGATCGAGTTACAGCCGTGAGACAAGCGGTTCACCGGATTTTACGTTCCTCGAAGCCTTGACAACCAATCCAGGGGAATTTTCGTTCCTTTTTCCTTTTGTTAGTTCTTGTTTTTTAGTTTTTGTTATATCTTTCCCTTTTCCACAGTGTGAACACTATATTTTCCAAGTGTGGGGGGGGAGTATACGTATTTTTGTCTATATAAAAAAATCAGTCTTGGCTGAGTCGTTGGCATCATTGAAATGGTCAATATGAAAAGTTGGTTTGTGGCTTGCTTGGTTGTTGTTCTTTTGTGGTGAAATTGTGTCTATGCTCGTATGTTTCTAGGATGAAAAAAAGTGCATAGTTGATCACATGCTTGAAGCTTTCTATATTGTGAGAATTGAGCCTGATGAGCATGATTTAACATTTGAAAATTGCTCAATTTGTTTCTTAATGAGTGTATCAAACTTGTATGCTAGATTTCTGGTTTGCTCGGTTGCCATAGTTGAAACCCTTTGAGGTTCTTGCATAAAAATGATCAAGGCATTTAAGATTAACAATTGTTTTGGCCTGAATATATATTATCCGAACACTGCATGTCCACTAGTGAGCCTGTTGTGTCTTATTCGTTCTTTATTGATTAATAACGACCACTAAATAATCAAGCCAAAACCTACTTTAGCATGCTTTTGTCTCGTGAAAACATGCGAGTATGTTGGAATATGCTGAAAATGAAAGCTCCTGTTACTTACAAGATGATATGTGCTGGGATGGTGATTTTTGTGACAATTTGTTCCTGTTTTGAGAATAATAAAATGTTGGGTACTGAAAAAAATTGAAATCCAGCCCCTATGTTATCCAAAAAAAAAAAAAAGAAAGAAAGAGAAAGATAAGAAGAAAACAAGCAGAAAGCAGAATACAAAAAAAAAAAAAAAAAAAAAAAAAAAAAAAAGTGAGCAGCAAAAGAGAAAAAAAAAATGGGTGGCCTGTGGATTTTAATTTTTTTTATGTCGCTCACGTCTTGTACATTTGAAAATCAGCTTGTTTTATGAAGATGATAATATTATAGGGAGTTGTTCGTATCATTCAAAAATGGATATTTTGATATGCTCGTATATTTTTATAATTTGAGCCGCTATATCCTTCCATCCTACCTTATCCCTGAGCCAGTACAATCCACTGCAAAGACCTTTTTGATTTGTGCATTTATCTCATATTTTGGGTGGAGACGGTGACATAAGGGCAAATATGTGTTTGAAAGTGTCAAGTTGTGATTTGAGTGAATGAAAATTGTCTTTATTTCTTATTTGAGAGGATTGGAGTGAAACTTGAAAAGGAAAGATTGAATATGCATAAACTCGACTTGAATGAAAAGCTACTGCACATTTTTTACACAAATGGTTGGTGGTCTGTGGATGATCATGCTTTGATTATTGTTCGTTAAAATGTTGCCAATGATTAGTTGGTTTTTTGTGTATCGAGTCAGTTTTTCCTTTTCGGTGAGTTATGCTCGAGGGCGAGCATTATCTAAGTGTGGGGGAATTTAATTGGTGATTATTTGCTATATCATTTTGGAGAGTTTTGGTGTAATTTTGATGATCAATATCCCTTCACCACATATGTTTTTGAGCTAATTCCAATTGGTAAATAATTGTAGGTGAATACTCAATTTTGGAGGAAAAAGAGCAGAATTTCTGGAAGAGTAGAAGCAGTGGATTTACTTGATGGACGGGCAGTATGACTATACCAGCCAGTCGGGCCTGAACAAATTTTCAGCAGCCCAGGATTAATTTAAAGGCCCATCTCCATTCCACACATGGGCTGCCCACGAGACTAAACAACAAGATATGAGCTTAAACTTGTAGCTATGGGCTTTATTAACATTTAAACATGGCATTTTTAGTTTTCAATATGTATATATAGTTTAATTAGGGTTTGATTAGAACATCATCATACTTAGCCTTTCTCCAAAAAATCAAGGGAGGCAGTCGTTCTTCTCTTAACAACAGTTGTTCGGTTTTATTTTTCTTTTTTTCATTTTGGTTTCTTGATCGTAGTATGAGTTGTAGCTAAACTCTTTTATTCCGGTGAAAATTAAGAAAGCTTTAGCTAATCTATTTTTTGAGATAAAATCTATTTGTATACTTTATTTTATGCAAGCATCTGTGACTCTCTGATTTTAGTATTGTTTAATTGTTACGGGTCTATTGGGTAGTTTGAAATATTCATTAGTCTGGGATTAATTAGTAGCCAATTAAATCGACCATATGTAATTGTGGTTTAGATTTAATTAGTGGTACAATGATTCTTCAGAATCAAGGGAAGATCAGTCTTAATTCGGTAATCATGCGTCAGAGTTTATTGGTTTTGAATCAGGTCTCTCTAATTATTAATGATGTCAGCTCATTAAATCCGTAGAGCGTCTCTCGGGTTGTCAGTCGATTAGGAAAATAATTGGTGAAGCGTCTTCCTGATTATCGAGAAATTAAGGAGAGATAAGATCGCGTTAGAAGCGTCTTTGGTGGTGGTTATAACTGAATTGTTTGCATGAATTAAAGTCACATTTGCATCGATGATTGAAATAGTTAGCTAGAGTGGAATTAAATGAAAACCGAAATGTTTTACATATTGATAAAAATCATTTTCTCGATTATAGCTGTTAAATTACATTCTCAAAGTACAAATATTTGTTACTAATTTTTGAGTAAATTGATAGATCAAAATATTAGAAAAATCCTCGCCAGTCCTTTGGGAGACGATGTTGTTTGCTACTGTCCTGGTTCAGTGTGGGAATATCGATAGCTGGTCGGATTATTTTTTGTGGAGAAACGACACTACCAACACTAGAGATGAATATGCACTACTTGCCTTAAAAAATTCCATCACTTCAGACCCTAACGGTGTTTCGAGCAAGAACTGTTCCAACAACACTCCTGTATGTTCCTGGATCGGTGTCTCCTGCGGCCCAAAACACCACTGGGTCACGGCCCTGAATGTTTTGGGTTTCGGGCTCCGAGGACCTATTCCTCCACATCTCAAAAACCTAACTTTTCTACGATCCTTAGACATCAGCTCCAACAATTTCACGATCCTCGTACCCTTGTCTCAGCTTCAATATATTCATTTACAAAACAACACGTTTTCGGGCTCTATACTGAGTGCTATTTTCAACATATCTTCGCTGCTAGAAATCAATAGGACATAAAATATGCTATCGAGTAGGCTTCCTGATGATATATGTAATAATACTGCTCCAAAACTCAAGAGAATCTACCTCATCGGGAATCAACTTTCCAGGGAGATTCCGTCGAATATGTACAAGTGCAGCGAGCTGGAAGAACTGTTTTTTGGGGGGAACCAGTTCACTGGCAACATACCAAGTGAAATCGGGAGTTTGAGCAAGCTTAGAGTTTTAGCTCTATGGTCAAACAATCTAACAGGTATGATTTTCACTATATATGTTTACAATGATTAATAATAAATTCTTAATTAATATTTACTTATTTTGGTGGGTAACAGGAAATATTTCGTTGTCTATCTTCAATATTTCTTCTCTGAGAATCATATCTTTGTCAAGCAACAGTCTGTCCGGAAGTATTCCCAGTGACACACTTTACAATCTACCTGAGATTGAGGAAATGTATTTTAGTGAAAATCAACTGACAGGTATATATTGATTTAACTTTTAGTTGCATTATCGGCCAATTCATTTTATTTAATATACTATTCCATCTACCCAAACCAAATATTTTGTTTTTAGTAATTCTTAATGGTTGAAGATGATTTATTCAAATTTCTGTAATTTCACAATTTAATTAGTTACTTTCACAACTTGACAAAGTGAAACTGAAGAATTCTTAAAGCAAAATTGAACGCTCATTTGATTAAGCCAACAAATGTAAATTTCCAAGGTGAAATGCCTCAAATAAAATAATATAATAATAATAATGGAAACTACTCGCTGTACCTATTTAAAATAAGAAAAAAAATTATGTTCAAAACTTAAAAATATAATTTTTCTATCCACATTTATGATTTATGGACGAACGTACCTTTATTTATTCTTCTCTCTGCTCTCTCTACCCTTTCTCAACTCATGAATATGTTTTCTCTCAAGTCATAAAGAGACGCAAACATAGAAGTACACCACCTCTATTTAACGTGTCACTGGAAAAAGATGCTTGGAGAAGAATATCGTACATAGAACTTGTGCATGGAACAAGTTCTTTCAGTGAAATAAACCTACTTGGAAGAGGAAGCTTCGGGTCAGTATTCAAAGCAACACTCTCCGACGGGTTAAACATCGCGGTAAAAGTGTTCAACTTACAGGTAGAAGGAGCTACCAAGAGCTTCGAGACAGAAAGTGAAATACTAAGCTCCATTCGGCATAGGAACTTATTACCGGTAATTGGTTGCTGTACGAACGCAGAATTCAAAGCCTTAATTCTTAAATACATGCCGAATGGAAGCCTGGAGAAATGGATGCATTCTGATAGTTTTTGTCTGGATTTGGTGCAACGACTGAATATTGCAATGGATGTAGCATTAGCCTTGGAATATCTTCATCACGGTCATACATTTCCCGTTGTTCATTGTGATATAAAGCCCAGCAATATTCTGCTCGATGAAGATATGACTGCTCATGTTGGTGATTTTGGTATTTCCAAGCTTTTTGATGAAGGGGAGACTATGGTTCTAACTAAAACCTTGGCTACTATCGGCTATGCAGCACCAGGTGATTTATCTCTCTCTCTCTCTCTATTTATATATATATATATATATATATATATATATATATTCCTCAATTATATTTCTAGCCAAATTTAATAAGTTCAAAAACAACTTCAACAAAACACATGTTTTAATCATTTTTTGAAAGTAGTAATATATTATGAAGTTCTTGACCTTTGAAATATGTTTGTGTATATCTTGAATCTCTTCAAAATATCACGAAACTCATATGCTTTTATTAAGTGTTGTGACAGAATAAGATTATAGAGCATAAACAAGAAACAAGAAACGTAAAGAAGACACAAGATTTACGTGGTTCACCAATAAATTGGCTACGTCCACGGGCAGCGAGACCCCCGTGACAGCTCTGCGAAGTGTGTGATTCAAGACATATCAACAAATCTCCACATTGACTTGAATCTTCCTTGCAGATGCATCATTACACTGCCAGATGAACAGACTTCTCCTTTCTGCCTCAGATTTGCCCTCCTTGGGCATCTAACAGCTTGTGACGTTTAGCAAGTCCAAACAATGTCGAAACTTGCTATGTGGGACCGGCTTGGTGAACATGTCAGCAGGATTATCAGCAGTACCTACTTTCATCACCTTGATTCTCTGCTCATTCCTCAGAAAATGATACCTCACATCAATATGCTTGGTCCTCTCATGATGGACCTGATCCTTGGTCAAACAGATTGCACTCAGAGTGTCACAGAATACAATAACTTGATCATGATGTAGACCAAGATCACCTACAAGCCCTTTCAACCAAACTCCCTCTTTAGCAGCTTCTGTCAGTGCCATATACTCTGCTTCAGTTGTAGACAAAGTAACTGTAGCCTGCAGAGTTGCCTTCCAACTAACAACAGAACCACCAAGAGTGAAAACATAACCAGTCATAGATCTTCTACTATCAACATCTCCAGCATAGTCAGAATCAGAATAACCAGTCACAGAAACGTGAGCATCACCTCCATAAATGAGACCAACATCAGACGTACCTCTGAGATAACGGAAAATCCTCTTCACAGCTTGCCAATGCTCCTTTCTAGGTTGTCCCATGAACCTGCTGACAACACTAACAGCATGTGCAAGATCTGGTCTAGTGCAGACCATAGCATAAATCAAACTCCCTACTGCATTAGAGTATGGGACTCGAGACATGTACACCTGCTCAGCTACAGATTTCGGTGCATAATCAGTGGATAAATGAATATTTGTAGCACTTGGAGTATCAATAGGCTTGGCGGTAGACATGCCAAATCTAGACAAGATCTTCTGAATGTAACTCTTCTGTGACAAGAAAAGCTTCTTCTTCTCTCTTTCCCTATATATCTCCATACCCAGAATTTTCTTGGCAGCACCCAAATCCTTCATATCGAACTCAGCACTGAGCAGATCCTTCAACTTTTGAATATCAGACTTGGACTTCGCAGCTATGAGCATATCATCCACATACAGGACGAGATAGATCATGGAACCATCATCAGCTTTGTTGTGATACACACAACAATCATACGGACTCCTGTTGTATCCCAACTGGATCATGTAACTGTCAAACCTCTTATACCACTGCCTTGGAGACTGCTTTAGCCCATATAAAGACCTCATCAACTTGCAAACATAATCTTCCTTCCCCAGAACCTAGAACCCCTCTGGCTGAGTCATGTAGATATCGTCTTCGAGCTTTCCATGTAGAAAAGCTGTCTTCACATCTAGTTGCTCAAGTTCTAAATCTTGATGTGCAACCATTGCTAGTAACACTCTGATAGAAGTGTGTCTTACCACTGGTGAGAATATCTCATTATAGTCAACCCCCTCCTTCTGTGTGAACCCTCTTGCAACTAGCCGAGCTTTGTATTTCACACCCTCACCAGGTATGGTTTCTTCCTTCTTCTTGAATATCCATTTGCAAGTAACAATCTTTCTCTCCTTAGGCCGTTTGACCAGCTCCCAAGTCTCATTCTTAGCAAGTGATTCCATCTCTTCTCTTATTGCAGCGAGCCATTGGGCCGACTCACTACCTGAAACAGCCTCTCTGTATGTGAATGGTTCACCTGCAGATGGTTCTTCCTCTTCCACCTCGTCAGCGACTTGTAATGCGTAAGTCACCATATCCTCAAAACCATACCGCATAGGAGGCTTCACACCTGTTCTCCTAGCTCTATCAACCGCTATGCTTGTCTGGCGAGCTTCTGGATGAACATCTGAACTTGCACTTTCAGCTGTAGTATATTGATCTTCTCCACCTTGGAGTTGTGATTTACACTCATCGAGAGTGACTTGCAGCTCCACCTGTTTATCAATACTACTACAATTTTCTGTACAAATGGACTTCACAGTGGGGTTAAGCATAGAATTCTCATCAAAAATCACATTCCTACTGAATATAACTCTATTTTCTGAAGGTGACCAGATTCTATATCCCTTAACTCCATCCCCGAAACCAACAAATATACCCTTCTTAGCTCTTGGCTCTAATTTACCCTCACTGACATGATAGTAAACATTACAACCAAAAACCTTTAACATTGAATAATCTGCAAGTTTATTAGACCATACCTCATAAGGTGTCTTGCAATCAATGCCAGTGTGAGGACCACGGTTGATCAGATAGCATGCCGTGTTTACTGTTTCTGCCCAGAACTTTCTAGCCAAACCAGCATTCGAGAGCATGCATCTCGCTCTCTCCAGCAATGTCTGATTCATGCGCTCTGCCACACCATTCTGCTGTGGTGTATGTCGAATAGTGTGGTGTCGAGCAATCCCTGCATCCTTGCAGAACTCGTTGAACTCAGACGAACAGAACTCCAGGCCATTATCAGTTCGCAGTCGCTTGATCTTCTTCCCAGTCTGATTTTCTACCAACGCTTTCCACTGCTTGAATTTCTTGAAAGCTGCACTTTTGTGTTTCATCATAATTACCCAAGTCATCCTAGAGTAGTCATCAATCATAGACACAAAATATCTGTGGCCTCCAATAGACTCAACACGTGACGGACCCCAACAATCCATATGAATGTAGTCAAGAGTCCCCTTGGTCTGATGAACTGCCTTCTTTGGAAACTTGCTGCGATGAAGCTTCCCAAAAACACAATGTTCGCAGAATTCTAGACTCTGCACTTTATGCCCAGAAAGAAGATCCCGCTTTGACAAAATCTGCATCCCTCTTTCTCCCATATGACCGAGCCTCATATGCCACAGCCTGGTCATATCCATGGTCTGAACCTCAGATGATGCAACATCAGCAGAACCTGTCACAGTGGAACCTCGCAGATAATATAAGGTACCACGTTTCAAGCCTATCAGAACCACCTTTGAACCTTGACAGACATACATAACTCCACCTTCACCTTTGAAACTGAAACCCTTGCTGTCAAGGAGACTCAATGATATCAGATTTTTCGTCATCTGTGGAACATGCCTGACTTCATTCAAGGTGCAGAATACCCCATCATGTGTCCGTATCCTGACTGAGCCAATCCCAACCACCTTGCAGGCAGCACTGTTAGCCATGGTAACATTTCCTCCATCTATCTGCTCATAGGTCGAGAAGAACTCCCTGTTAGGACAAATATGATATGATGCCCCAGAATCAAGAACCCACACATCATTACGATGTGACTGTCCAGCTGCAACCAAGGCCAGATCATCTTCAGAATTTGTATCAGTTTCTGCAACAGCTGCAGAACCGCCGACACCCTCTTTCTTCTCCTGTTTCCTCTTCTTCCTAGGACAATCATTCTTCCAGTGCCCTGGTTCTTTACAGTAATTGCAGATGTCATCGGGTTTAGGACCTTTTGAACCTTTCTGATTTGGCTTCCCACTTTTCTTCCCATATTTCTTTTGTCCCTTACCCGTGACAAACAGCCCCGATGCCTGATTTTCTGTGGCCGAGCCAGTTACCTGTTGACGATCTTCTCTGCTGTGGAGGGCAGATCGAACATCTTCCAGAGACAGAGTATCTTTCCCAGTAATAAACGATTCAACAAAATTCTCATACGATTCAGGCAAAGATACTAACAGAATTAAAGCAGCGTCCTCATCTTCTACTTTAACATCAATATTACGCAAATCTAGTAAAATTTTGTTTAATTTATCTAGATGATCCCGAAGGGGTGTACCTTCCTGCATGCGTAAACGGAACAGACGTTGCTTCAGAAGCAATTTGTTGGTTAGAGACTTCGTCATGTAGAGACTCTCTAACTTCTTCCAGAGACCATCGGCAGTTTCCTGATCCGCAACCTCGATGATGACATCGTCAGACAGACATAGCATGATAGTCGAGTGGGCCTTTTCTTCTAGGGTATTCCACTCTTCTTCATCTACATCCTCATATTTAGGTTTTCCTGATAGCGGCGCCCACAAACCCTGCTGCTTCAGCAGAGATTGCATCTTGATCTGCCATAAGTCAAAACTATTTCTCCCGGTGAATTTGTCAACCTTTACGTTGAAATCAGACATTCTTGATCGGCTCCAAAAAACCCTAACAGTGCGGAAAATACCCTGATCGAAACGACCAGGCTCTGATACCAGTTTGTTGTGACAGAATAGGATTATAGAGCATAAACAAGAAACAAGAAACGTAAAGAAGACACAAGATTTACGTGGTTCACCAATAAATTGGCTACGTCCACGGGCAGAGAGGAGAACGGATTTTATTATGTGGTATGTGTGTTACAGATTACAGATCTCAAGGACCATATATATAGTACTGAGGAAAACTTAAAACACCGAAATTGGTGATATGCATATCTTTGTCCTGGATATGCATATCTTATATCTTCATCATATCTTTCTAAAATTTGTTCCCAGATTTACTCTTGATTCTCCTTATTTTTAGCCATGCCTTTTCTTCCTTGATATATATAGCTCTGCGAAGTGTGTGATTCAAGACATATCAACAAACTAAATTCACAAAAATTATAATATAAAAAATATATTCAGAAATATTTTTAATTAATTTTCATATTTATATTAATAATTTAAATATATATATATATATATGTAATAATAATAAAAGAGAAAATACAATAAACATCAGGCCCACTGATATTTTATTTTTTATTTTTTATTTTTTTAATATGTATATAATATATATTATAAATATAAATATATATATATATATATTATTTCTTATACACTCTGAATAAACTAAATTTAATTATCATTTATTTATTTTTTGTTATATAAATATATATATATAGAAATTTATGTATAAATATTTTATAGAAATATATATTATACAATAGTAAAAAAACAAATTTATATTATTACTTAAGATAATAAAAAAATTATGTAATTTAAAGAATATTGTTTAATAATTATTATTCATTTATTTTAAGTATAATTTGAATTTCAGAAATATATATATATATATATATATATATATATATTAATACATAAATATGTACATATGTAAATTTAAAAAAAGAAAAAAATAAAATATCGTAAGGCCCACTAACGTTTTTAAGAAATTTCAGTTGGCCTCACGTTACTTTTGAATTTTCTTTAAATTTTTTAAATTTTTATATAATATATATTGTATATATATTATATTATTTCTTATATATTCTGATTAAGTAAATATAAGTATCATTTATTTAACTTTTTTTGTTATATAAATATATATAAATTTATGTATATATATTTTATAGAAATATATATAATTGTAAATTATAAGAAATGATATTATTATTTAAGATAATTAAATTTTGTATTATTATTTAATATTATGAAAAATTTATATAACTTAAGGAATATTTTTTAATAATTATTATACTATTTTTTAACTATAATTTGAATTTTTGAAATATATATATAATTATATATTAATACATAAATATATTATAAATTATGTATATATATTATGTCATAAATATATACATATATTAATAAATATAAATAAAAGCAAAATAATACATCGTGAGGCCCACTGACGTTTTAAAGAAACGTCAGTGGGCCTCACGTTTCTTTTATTTTTTTATATTATTAATTTGTATATAATATATATTATATATATTATTTCGTATATATTCTGATTAAACAAAATTTAATTATCGTTTTTTTTTTTTGTAATATAAATATATACATATAAATAGAAATTTATGTATATATATTTTATAGAAATATATATTATATATAATTGTAAAAAATAAAATTTTATATTATTATTTAAGATAATAAAATTTTTATATAATTTATAAAATATTTGTTAATAATTATTATAAATTTATTTTAAGTATAATTTGAATTTTAGAAAAAAAAAATATATATATATATATTAATAAATAAATATATACATATATTCATTAAAATATATATATATATATATTGTCATGCCCACTGACGTTTTAAAGAAACATCAGTAGGCCTTCCGTTTCTTTTGAAAAGTTTTTCATTTTTTATTTTTTTAATTTGTATATAATATATGTTATATTATTTCTTACATATTTTGATTAAAGTAAATATAATTATCATTTATTTAATTTATGTTATTGTTATATAAATATATATATATAAATTTATGTATATATATTTTATAGAAATATATTATAAAATTGTAAATTAAAAAATTGATATTATTATTTAAGATAATTAAATTATATTATAAATAATTTATATAATTTAAAGTATATTTTGTATAATTTGAATATTTGAAATATATATATATATATATATATTAATATATAAATATATACATGTATTTATAAATATTAAAACAAAAATTAATATATCTTCACGCGAAACGTCAGTTGGCCTGACGTTTTAAAGAAATGTCAGTGGGCCTAACGTTTCTTTTTATATTTTATATTTTATTATTTTGTTTAATTTGTATATAATATATATTATTATATATACATTTATATTATTTCTTATATATTGAATAACATTATCATTTATTTAATTTTTTTGTTATATAAATATATATATATATATATAGTTATGTATATATATTTTATAGAAATATATATTATATAATTGTGAATAATAAAATTTTATATTATTATTTAATATTATAAAAAAATTATATAATTTAAAGGATATTTTTTAATAATTATTATACATTTATTTTAAGTATAATTTAAAATTTTCAAAAATATATATATTATAAATTTATTATATATTTAATATATATACATATATATATATATATATATTATTTCTTATTTATTATTTTAAAAATATATATGATTATCGTGTATATTAATTTTTTTCTTATATAAATATTATTTTAGAAATATATATATTTTCTATATAAATATAAATTATATATTTTCAAATAATTAAATTTTTTAATTTTCTTTAAGATAATTAAATCATAATATAAATAATTATTTATAAAATAAATAATATTTATTAATAATTATAATAATTTTTCAAGTATTATATGTTATATATTATTATATGTATAAACAATATATATATTATTAAATTAAATAATAACACCTGCTATGAATGAATAAATGAATTGCCATTGAATGTCTATTTAATGTAAAGATTTGCATTTTTTTTACAGAGAGTCTCGTGAAATGAGGTCAGTTTTTATAGCGTGCACGTCTTCTCAAATTCCACTGAAATTTACACCACATCGTGCAGTCAATTCAGTAATAATTTCTATTGCTGAACTAATATAAATAGAAATGTCTTAGTATAATACATAAATGCGTAAAGAGAATGAGTAAGGAAAAAAGGGCGTGCTTTCACGAGTGATGAAGTATATATCAATGACTCGCCAATTCTGGATGAAAATAAGTCTTATTTCGATATTACATTGTCTAAAATCATATTTCGCCCCACACTATCTACCGGTAAATTTTCTTTTTAGAAGAACTATAGTAATGTCTGCATATTATTTATTTAAAGTTGTATTTGTTTTTTTATAAATTTTCGTGCAGTCAATGCCTAAGGAGATGATCAAACTCTTGTCTAACATTGAAATACCAGTTGTTTTATATTGTCTGGGAAAGTCATGGAAAATGCGATACCATGGAAATCACAAAAAACCAAAATTTGATAATGCAAGTTGGGGGCTCTTTGTGGAGGACACGGAATTGAATTTGAGTGATTTATGTATTTTCTCATTGGTTGAAAATACTGGAACAAAAGTCACTTTTAAAATTGGTTTGGTCAAGCTGATCGCTTCATTATTGTCTCGAGATGTATCGGGTACAAGTTGTGGTTCATGTGGTTAATTGTGTCCATAAAAAATTGCTAATAAGAATTTTATTTTGTTTATTGTGTTTTGTTAGGAAAATTTTATTCGGTGTAATAGTTTATTGTTGTTTTATGTTTATGTTATTGTGTAATAATAAAATTAATTTATTATAATTTTCCATAATATTGTTATTTAAATATAATTCTTGGTGTTCAGTAAGATGAAGAAATAAATAATATATATAAAGCTAAGGTGGATTAACGACGATTACAACACCTAGCAGCTTAACCTATACATATATTATAATACTCAATAAATAATACCATAATACTATTACAATAGTCATGAAAATTCAACATTTGAAACGGCAATCGTAGCTATACCAAATTATTTTTTATTTGCCTTGGATCTCTCCATACTTGAGGAAGATGGTCCACTCACGACATCATTATCATTAAACTTGAAAAGCTTATCTAGTTGGTCGAAGAATGACTCGCCATCCATTAAGTATGCAATTGTATTTATCATTTTGGGATCACGATCCTATAAATGTAAGAATAATTAATATAAGTATAAATTAGATATTTACAATCAAGAAAATGAGTGGTTGCTTAAATTTTAGAGAAAATTACCCATAAACGCCAATGATCCGGTGTAGCGTTTATAAACTATTGTTCACCAACCATACGAACTCTAGCCGTGATTATCATTTTTTGAACGTGTAGTGACGGGATTGTAGCATATCAACGCGATTTTTCACATCAGCATAACTGAATTTATGCTCCTTGAATTGGTTCTTCAAAATATTTCTTACGTTCAGTAAGCAATTGCTATTATGGTTACCGATTTTTCAATCACTTGCTTCGACTCCCTGACAATAGTATTCACATGCACTGTCTCCATCTCCTTTGTCCAGTCAGAGTCCGAGTAGAACTGAGCTTCTTGCAAGTTATAGCATTTTGATTGTGGAGGAAGATGAGAGAATTTCAATGTGTGATTCATATTTGTATGTAAGTAAAATGAATGTCACCACACACGTATTTATAATGCTAACATCTTGCTGGATCTATACACATTTGTATTGTTCATTAGCTATTTGGTGTGTTGTTGATGGGACGTTTGATTTCATATGATATTAATATATTAAAATAAATAAATATACAAACCAATTTTAAATGATACCAGATAATTATTATTATAAATAAACATAGTCAAGCAGATTTGCTATCATTTTAACAATACTAATAATATGAGTTTAGAGGCAAAATACAATACTAATGAATATGAGTTTAGAGGTAAAACAAGAAGAACACTTGAACCACCTACTTCTAGATAGAATAAATTCATGGTCGATAAGGAGTGTTTGATGGGTTGAAAGGTTGATATGCAGGATATTCACACTTTTCAAAATGACCTTGTTGCACGTGCCACTCGTACTGTTGTCTCTACATATCAAGTGCACTTTGAGAATTATATGTTTGACGATGCATATATTCTTCGATGTTGGCAACCCGTGTATCCAAGTCATTTCTCCATTTTGACCAATCGTTCCAACCTGTGTGAAGTTGATGTGAAGGGTGGGGCTGCTGGGAAGTCCCGGCCTCATACTGTAGAAGATTTTCCCTTCTTCTTCTATGTGCGTATGCAAGTAGTTCTGCTTCCCCCATTATCTCATCTTCATTTTGTTATTCGATATCGACATCCATAGGTTATGTTCTTCTATCTGTACTTCTTCTCCTCCTCTTCCTTCTTTTCTCTTCATTATTTAGTTCTCTTTCGCTCTCCTTGAAGGCTTCAGTGTTGATTGAGCCATTAAGCAAGATATCGTTACTTTCCCACTGGAGACATTTGTCAGACGAGAGTTGGGCAGAGCAAGTCTTTTCTTATCAGATAAAATGAGATACAATTTTCTTGTGCGGGTAGTTGATGGTTGTTTCACCTTGAGTTTCTTCCAACCTTTCCAAATTAATCCCGATATATCGAGCAATTGAAGTAATCAACCCTTCGATATGGTTTGCTACTTGCAGTTTTGTTCGAACAAACTGCCTTAAAAGCATTGGTGCTACATTGAATTTTTTCCCATTTATCAAACACCATAAAATGAACAACTCGTCCAATGTAACAACCCCTGGTTCAGGTTTCGCCAAAATTGTACTTGAGAGGAAGCGTTGGAAATATTGAATCGTCGGGCTTCTTATACTTGATGCTTTAGATCGGCTAGGATTGTAAACGGATAGTTTGTCTGGGAAAGCCTTCGTTATTTCCTTCCAAAACATTATTGGATTGAATTCAGGAAAGTGTATCTTCGTCTCTGGTAGATTGGATAATTTCTTTTTCAAAAATCCATAAATTTCATTTAATGTTTCCGGCGAAAGCGTATGAAACTCATTTCCCAAATAGAAGGTTAAGGCTCCCGGCACGGTATCATCATATCCCACGTGTACGATCAAAAAGAATTCAAGGACCAACCGCTCATATGTCTTCTCTCGTACGGCGAAGAACTTAGACCATCCCATATTTTTGCACTTTTTTTTTAGATCATCGTAAATTCCCAACTCTTTCATGCATTCTTCATCTGCAAAACGAGTGGCCCGTCTTTTCTTATTATACATCTCAAACCATCTCTGACTCATAATATCCCAACCTTCAAATTCTATGTCATATGCATCGGGCATAGTTGCTAGAATTCTCTCATATTCTTGTTGTTGTTCTTCCACGGAGTGTTGATTCCATTCGAAATCAGTACCTACGACTTCCATTAAATGAATTTGAGTTCTAAGTCTTTGCTCATCTTCAAATCTACGTATATCTTCTATTTGTCGACCCATATCATCAGCGGTGAGACCACTACAGTTATTACAGTTATTAAATTTTTAAAAAAAATTAAGTATCCTATAATAGTATATTAATTATAGTAAACAAGTTTTAATTAGTCAACATAACAAATCGTCAAGCAAAACAAGTTAAACATATAATACATGCAACACTAAAAATATATTCATCATCATAATAAATAAATAAAATTTAAATAACATCACATTAATAAATACAACAAAATAATTAAATAACACATAAAACAATACACCCATATAATTAAAATTTACTAAGATATTCTCGTAAATGTATATATGAAACCAAATAAACATTCACATAAACAAATGATAGTAAAATAAATGATGTATATGTATACTACTTACCTCATTTTAGGTTACGGAGATGTTTGTGCAAGTTGAAGTTTTTCTTGTTGAACACAATTACATAATATAACATAAAAAATAAAAAAATTGATGATTAGTGTTTAAAAAAAAATTATGTCATATCATGTCAAAAATTTAGAAGATATAAGCTTAATTGGTGATAAATAAATAAATAAAAATTGGTCACAATTATAACAAAAACAAATCAATACATGTGAATGGAAAATTAAATGAAGTAATGATATATATATATATATATATATATATTATAAATATAATTATAATTAAAATAAATAATACATACCTTTTGATAAGAAGAGAAGAAGGAAAGATCAAGACACAGCCGCAACAGCAGCAAGAAATTTCAGCAAAGAAAGAAGAACTAGAAGGAGAAAGCAAGAATAAGGAAAAGAAGAATGAATGAGAAGGAAGGAAGGTGGATCCGTTTAAAGAGAGTGATTGAGTTTGCTACAGATGCCACTGCCAATTCACATGAATTGCAAGTGAATTGATGTAAAAATTGGTAGCATGCATGTCAAATGTAATGGATGTGTCATTGCAGTAAATTTTGCAGGCATGTGAAATGGCATAATTCCTTTATCCGAGTAAATACGAGTGCATAATTTTATTAGGTTTTATTCATTAATCTTGTGTATTTATTTTTATGGAATGAAATATTATTTTGTTGTAAAAAGATTTAGTATGTGATATATTTTTATTATAAAAATATATAATATGATATTATGGTGTTGTAAAAATATATAAAGTCATATTATGTTTTTGTAAATATATATAGATATATATATATATATATGATAATGTCATAATTTTAATTAGTTTATTTTTGGAATTATTTTAATTAAATAAAATATTTGTGCATTATGTATATAATTTTTGTTAATTTTGATTATTTTTAATTAATTTAATAATTAAAATATTTCATATATTATTAGATATAAACGTTTATATTTTTAAGAAATTATTCAAATAATAATCAAAATCAATTATTAAAATAATACTTAAAATAAAAATGTAATAATATTAAAAAAAATTCTTATAATTTTTAACAAATATAAATATATATATATATATATTATAATATTTATAATATATATTACATACAAATAAAACAAATAAAAATATAAAAATAAACTTCAGGCCCACTGACGTTTCTTTAAAACATTAGTGGCCTGACGATATATTATTTTTTGTTTTTTTATATATATTTATGAATATATGTATATATTTATGTATTAATATATATATATATATACATATTTTATAATATATTTATGTATTAATAAATATATTTTTTCCAAAATTTCAAATTATACTTATAATAAATGTATAATATTTATTAAAAATATCTTTTAATTTATATAAAAAAAATTATAATATTAAATAATAATATAAAATTTTATTATTTTACAATTATATGATATATATATTTCTATAAAATATAGATACATAAATTTCTATATATATATATATTTATATAACAAAAAAATTAAATAAACGATAATGTTATTCAATATATAAGAAATAATATATCTTATATACAAATAAAAAAAATTAAAAAATATAAAAAGAAATGTCAGGCCCACTCACGTTTCTTTAGAACGTCAGTAGGCCAGACGATGTATTATTTTTGTTTTCTTGTATATATATTTATGTATTAATATATATAAATATTTTATATTTTATAATATATTTATGTATTAATATATATATATATATTTCAAAAATTCAAGTTATACTTAAAATAAATTAATAATAATTATTAAAATAATCCATTAAATTATATAATTTTTTTATAATATTAAATAATAATATAAAATTTTATTATTTAGAATTATATAACATATATTTCTATAAAATATATATAAATATAAATTTCTATATGTATATATTTATAT
Organism: Caryopteris x clandonensis; assembly: GCA_028749325.2. Lineage (NCBI taxonomy): Eukaryota > Viridiplantae > Streptophyta > Magnoliopsida > Lamiales > Lamiaceae > Caryopteris > Caryopteris x clandonensis. The sequence goes on along the minus strand of JAPYKT020000033.1, from coordinate 3,832,854 downwards.
AATGAAAAAACTTAAATAAACAATAATGTTATCCAATATATAAGTAATAATATATATAATAATATATATTATATACAAATTAAACAAAATAAAAATTATATATATATATAAAAAGAAACGTAAGGCCCACTGACGTTTCTTTAAAATGTCAATGGGCCAGGTGATGTATATTTTTTATTTATATTTATTAATATATGTAAACATTTATGACATAATATATACATACATAATTTATAATATATTTATGTATTAACATATATATATATTCAAAAATTCAAATTATACTTAAAAAAAATTGTATAATAATTATTAAAAAATATTCTTTAAATTATATAAATTTTTTATAATATTAAATAATAATATAAAATTTAATTATCTTAAATAATAATATAAATTCTTATAATTTACAATTATATAATATATTTCTATAAAAGATATATATACATAAATTTATATATATTTTATATAACAAAAAAATTAAATAAATGATATTATATTTACTTTAATCAAAATATATAAGAAATATTATCTATATATTATATACAAATTAAAAAAATTAAAAAAAATCAAAAGAAACGTCAGTGGGACTGATGATATTTTATTATATTTATTTTTTAAAAATGTATATAAGTATATATTTATGTATAATATATATTTTTTTTTCTGAAATTCAAATTATACTTAAAATAAATGTATAATAATTATTAAAAAATATTCTTTAAATTACATAATATTTTTATTATCTTAAATAAGAATATAAAATTGTATTTTTTACAATTATATAATATATATTTCTATAAAATATTTATACATAAATTTCTATATATATATATATTTGTATAACAAAAAAATAAACGATAATTAAATTTAGTTTATTTAGAATATATGAGAATAATATATATTATATACATATTAAAAAATAAAAAATAAATAAAATAATTTAAAAGAAACGTCGGGCCCACTGAAATTTCAAAGAAACGTCAGTGGACCCAACGTTTATTGTATTTTCTTTTTTTATTATTATTACATATATATATTTAAATTATTAATATAAGTATCAAATTAATTAAAAATATTTCTAAATATGTTTTTTATATTATAATTTTTTTTAAATTTAGAATTTTTATTAATTTACAAATATATTATTATTTTATATAGTATTGAAATAAATATATCTTTATATAATTAAAAATATAAAAATATATTTAATATTATATTTGATTTATGTTCAGTAAATATAAAAAAATTCTAATAATATAAATAAATATATTACAAATTACATATATATATATATCTTTATATATAATATAATTGCATATATATATACATGTGCATATATATATATGGATATATATAAATTTTGAAATTAAAAACGTTAGCAGGCCTGATGTTTTTAATTTCAAAATTAAAACGTCAGGCCTGGTGACGTTTTTACCTTAAAACATCATCGGATATGACGTTTTATCCTATTTTGAAAATATTTTTCAAAACTATCCTATTTTACAAAATCTTTTTTTTTCTGCATTATTTAGGTAAAAACCCCAATTTTGGAATATTAGTAGAAATTTTGTCAAGTAGAAGACTTGTGCATGGCAAATTAAGGTTGGGTTCCACATCAAAAAAAATTATGGTTTTTTTTTTTTAACTTATATTCGTTAACTTTAATATTATTCAATTTATAATCTGTAATTTTAGGATTTTTTAATGAAATTTTGTGACTTTTGATTTTATTTAATTTATGCCATATTTTATCAAAATTTTTAAAATAAGCTAGAAACTGGAGTGATACTCCAAATTTTACGCCAGGTTTAAAAAATTTCGCAAATCGGACCTAAATTATGAAAAAGCTAAATTTCCAAAACTTTTAGACAAAAATCTTCTCATAGAGAAAGGGAAAAAAAAAGTACAAATTAGTCCATGAATTAATACCTCAAGTTTAAATTGGACTTTAAATTATTTTTTTGTACAAATAGGTCTTCTAACTTTTAAAATAGATTAAATAAGCCCCTAAACTTTTAAAATAAATCAAATAAGCTCCTGAAATTTAAATATATAACAAATAGGACCATGTTAACTATTAAATTAACTAATCGAATTTTAAAAATAATAAATAAATCTAAAAATCAGCAAATTAAATCATAAATATACTTAAATAAATCAATAAATTAATAAAGTAAAATTTAATAATAATTTAAATATAAAATAAGGTTTGAGATGTGAAGATTTGTTATGATTTTCAGATATTCTATTTTTTATTATATTTAAATTATTTAAAGTCTTTTGATATTTTTTATGTATTAAATAACTTATATTTTATCATTTTATTTTTAAATTTTTTTTTATTTTAATATTTTTTATTTATCTAAATATTTTTTAGATTTATTTTGTTATTTTTATCTATTGAAATAGCCTATTTATTTGAAAATAAGAAGTTCACGGACTTATTTGACCTATTTTTAATGTTAAAGGTTCCATTTGCACAAAAGAAATTAGGATCCAATTTGTATTTAAGGTATTAATTCAGAGTTAATTTGTACCTTTTTTTCAAAAAAATAAAAATAAAACATGGCCACCCAATGTTAAACATTCCAAACAAGCTGCGTGCACCACAGCTCTGGAGCACAAGACAATTTATTAATGCAGTAGCTACTTATTGTAACACATACATACACTAACGCAGGCCTGCTAGCAGCAACAACAACTGCATTTCGGACTAAGTTAATTCAGACAGTATTACACCCTTGGCAAACCATGGACCCACCGCACTGTTATTAGATCCTGCAGTTCATACAGAGAGGGTAGCTATCCAAAGTTGACTGGAAATTTGGGTTGGCCATCGGGCCTAAAGATCCCGAAATGCTTCTCGCCCTCTGGCTTCTTGTTTTCATCGAACATAGAAAATATGTATGTTTCAATCGGGCCGTCCGGCCTTAGTGGGGTCCCACCCTTCACAACCTGCACCAAATTGTTGATGTACATCCTCGCATTATCAGAAGTTTCCACGCTGTCAGCGTCAGCACTGATCCGGTCGCCGCCCCCGGTAGGCATCCCAGTCTCTCCTCCAGCAGCATGCCCCGGGCCACTGTCAAGAATCTCCGGCGACGCCGGCACCACCCTGCCTATTGCTGCAGTCACAGCGTCGCACATCGCCACGAAAAGGTTCTGGTACGTGTGTCCGTACGGCGTGGTTACGCCCGGAAAACTGGGGTCTAGAAGAGCGTACCGGAGGTCAATATTCTGTGGATCATTTATGTAAGCGAGGTACGGATAGATGCTTGCGAGCACCGGATCGCCGTTGCTCGACAGAAACTGAATTATGGGCCCGAGATACTGAGCGTAATCGGGCTTGAACTCCCCCTCTTCCGGTGGGTACGACTTCGAGAGAGCGTCAGAGGCGATAGAAGTGGTGACTTTAATCTGGTCTCCTTTTCCGGCGGTGGAAAGGGCGGTGTGGATATTCTGCATGGCTCCGAGGGCAAATTGGGAATTTTCAGAAGAAGGGCTGATTTCGTTTCCGATGACAATTCTCCTGAACCTAACGTCGGGATAGTTGCTTACGTACTTTTGGACCCAGGCGTCGGCGGCGGCTTGGTTGGCAGCGATGTCGTCGAGGTCAGGGTTCAAGACACTCATGGTGAGCTTAATATTGGTGCCTCTAAGGGCTTGCAGGGTTTCTTCCCGGGGCTCGTAAATTCGCATGCGGTGGATTCCGTACTGCTTGTATAATTCCACCACTTGTGCCGGCGATGGCAGATTGTCTCCGTTTGTGCCGTACGCAACTCCAATCTGAGCATCTGCGGACGTCAGTCACAACATGTTAAATCTTAATTCTTTCGTCACAAAGATAAGAGTTTTGTTTTTCAACAATATATGTTTTTGTCAATTAAATTGAATGTACACGTAAATTTACAAATATAAGATTTATTTTATTCATTAATTTTATTTATTCAGTCTTATATAATTTATTTGTATAGTAAAAAAAATTATATTATTCACTTTAACCAATAAAATCAAAATTAAATTTTTAACTCTTTATCAATTGAATTCACTGCACCGTTAACCCGGACCAACTAAATAAATTGACCCAACCAAACATTCCAAGAAAAAACATAGGTTTGGTCCTTATTTCTTAAGATCATAAATAAATTGGCCCATCTGTCGAATTCTCTGTTACATTTATTATTTTATCATCTATTTTAGTCTTTATCACATAATATATATTAATTGATAATATTATCCATTTACGTATTGCTAATTTAATACCTCTAACTATCAATTATACATATGAAATAACGTAGTTACCCTATTTTAAAGAGATTAAACAGCCGTGTAAATCAGTAATTTCACATTAGTAAAAAAAGAATTTGTAGAAAGTTCTAGAACAACAAAAAAAGAAAAAGAAACAAATGGTATTTTGTAAAATAATAAATATGAAAAGCAAATTAATTAACCTGTGAAATCCAGATAAAGTGTTGTGAGCAGCCCCAGTATGAGCACCAATGCAGACATGAAGTGATTTACTGTAATAGCCATGGAAGGGACAGAATAAGCTAGTTAGTCCTGCACCTGTGGAGCTTCCAGTAGTAGCTATTTGTCTTTTTATAGATGTTTGGACAGAACACAAAGGGCTAAAATTGTAAATTCAGCTCATCTAATTTGTACGTCGAAGGTGAGCACCAAATTTGAACGTATAAACTGGGGTGCATATTAACATCTCTTTGTAGTTGGTAGATAGCATTATTATAAGTCCATAATCACCTTACTTGATTTTTTCTTTTCTGGTTTTAATTTGTATTTTACTTTTTGTTTCAAATTTTTTTCATCCACACAATACAAAAATAAGAATATCACTTAAATTAAGAACCCCAACTGCTGAAAAACGTTGATTAAAAATTGACCTGGACGGCCACCTAGTCCGTCGAGGCACCAGATAATGTTTGGCCGATCCAGTTATATAAAAAATGATAATTTTATGTGTTTTCTGTGCCGAGACAGGCTGGCGGGAAACTAGGTGGCCTAGACGGGCGCAAAGTCGGGTTAGACGACACCTAGACGACCCAAATATTTATTTTTTTATTTTTTATATTTTTTATTTTTCTTGTTGAAAAAATTTGTCTTAATTTTTTATAGTTTAAAATTTATAAATAATTAATATTAAAATTATTTGTTAATAATATAATATTTTAAAAACACTAAAATATTAAAAAATAAAATTTAGGCAGCCGTTCAATCCGCCGAGGCAATAGACGACCCTAAGACTTAACATCTGACTATCGATTACCAATTTTTGCAACCAACATAATCATTATAGCTATTTGCTGTAAGTGGGAAGGAGACTAAATCAAATCTGTCCCTTGATCATTTATAGCTAGGAAATCCAATTTTTAAATCATCGAATATGTTAATTTATGACTGCAGAGATTCGTTATAAATTTATAGTGTGAATTTAAATTCATAATATAAATGTATGTATATTTTAAAATTGGGTAAAATATATTTTGTAAAGTGTTCAAAATGGTGAAAATTTGTTAAAAGTTTAATTCATAATAATTGAAAATTTGTGTAATAATAAAAATGTTTATTCAAATTTACAAGATAATTGCTTGAGGAAGGGGAGAAAAACACAAAAAGAATATTTTACAATTTTTTAGTTCATCAGTTAAATTATTCGTTAGTTATTGAAACTAGAAATTAAATAGAAGAACCAAAAGTCAAAAAAAAAAAAAAAAAGGTTAGTAACTAAAATAAATAATAAAAAATTTAACAAAACCAAAATTAAATTAATCCAATCTATTTTGATAACAAAATGTGATCAAAATAATAGCGAAAGACCAGAAATATAGACCATAAAATTAAAAAATGTTCAGTTTTGAAAACCAAAGGGTGGGTTTATAAGTTTCAAAAAAAAAAAAAAGCAGAAGAGCTAAATAGTGTGTGTATATATATATAAGTAAAATTCATGTTTTCATTGCTGTTTTTCCACCCAAATATTGTTTTCTTTTTTTGCATTTGTATTGTTATTAAAATATTCTTTGTATAATATTAAAAATTCGCACTCTCAAATTCTCCAAATATACTTTATTGGCTAATACACCTCACATAAAATTGATATTTTTTTTACTAAATATATCATATTTATATCAATTATATCTTTTTAATTAAAAAAAAAACACAAAACACGAAAAAAAAAGTTCTTATTTTATGCAAATTTATCAGAACCTCAAGTCTGATGGTTTCCTAGTGCTGCAAGAGCTTATAATTGTTCCTGTCGAGCAGCATGTCACGAAATTGGGCCTCTTGGGCCATTTTTGCACTTGAACTTGAGAGGTTTACTCCTTGTCAAGCCCAATTCTTAAGCCCAAATACTTGGCCCACACTTATAACCCTTTGTACATAGAATTCTCCAGAAATTTGTAGTAAGATAGGAGCATTCTAGAGAGTATTCTAGAGAGTGTGTAGAACTCTCCATTGTGTAGTAACTTGTAGAGAATTCTGGAGACTTAATCTTCACCGTAAGATCAAATCGATCACCACCGTCTGTTTAGGAGGCGGAGTAGTATAAATAGGGGCATCCATTTCATTTGTAATCATCAAGTTCTCATCAAATGAGTTTGAGTGAATATAGCTTTCCTCCAAACACTTGCTCTCTTTACTTTACTGCTAACACTTTTGCACACACTTCACTTTCGAGAGAGGTTGACTTAGCAACCGCGAGGGGCGGAAATAAGTTAAGGCCGCACGGTTCATTGTTGATGGAACAAGTCCGTGACAGGTGGTATCAGAGCTTGGTTTGGGCTAAGAATTGTGCACAAGGAAAGTGATGGCGGGAAACGAATCCAACGTATCCGAGGAATGAGGCCGAGAGACCGTTCAAGTCCAACCCAAGAAGAGGCGTGATCAAAGCAAGGCTCATGAGGGTCCTTTGTGGGAACCTGTTGCCGCCGAACTTGAGGAGAAACTTGAAAAGGTCCAACATGATTTCAAGACATTGGAGGATCATGTCTTGGAGGAACTTGACACGTTCAAGGGGGACGTGGAAGAAATTAGCAACGATATGGAAGCTCGCTTTGCCAACATCGAAGATGCCATTCAAGCCCTACGAAATAACATCGAGGGGATGCGGGAGGACTTGGCTTTGTGCAAGAGGGTCACAGCTAGTGGCGAGGCTAGCATTACCGTTGCCACACCAAGGGTGGAATGCCCCAAGCCCACGGGGTTCAACGGAGTAAGGGACGCCAAGGAAGTGGAGAACTACCTATGGCGGATGAAGCAATACTTCGAGGGACTCAACCTTACGGACGGGGCATCCAAGGTAAGGACCGCTTCTCTTTATCTTTCGGATACTGTCATGCTATGGTGGCGCAGGAAGCATGCCGACATAGAACGCGGTTCATGTCGGATAGATACTTGGGACGACTTCAAGAGAGAACTCAAGCGCCACTTCTATCCCGAGAATGTGGTTTATGAGGCTCGAAGAAAGTTAAGGGAATTGAAGCAAAGGGGTACCATCCGAGAATATGTGAAAGAGTTCACCACCCTCATGCTTCAAATCCCCGACCTAATAAATGACGATCTCCTCTTCTACTTCATTGATGGTTTGCAAAGTTGGGCCAAGCAAGAGATACATCGACGGGACGTCAAATCTGTAGATGAGGCCATTGATGTCGTCGAATCTATAGCCAACTTCCAACCACATTCACGCACTGATGCTCCCCCGAGGAAAGAGAAGTACCAAACCAAAGGTGGGGGAGAAAGACGGGACGGGAAATATAGAGACGATTGGGGCATGGACAATCGAAGGCACAACTTCGAAGGAAGGGACAAACAACCAACCCGATCCAACTATGAAGAGAAGAAGAAGGCCTTCATCCCTAAAGATGGATGCTTCGTATGCAAAGGACCGCATGCCATGAAGAATTACCCAAAACTTGGGTCCTTCTCCGCAATGGTGGAAAGGCACGAATCGGAGACCAGCATGGAAGAGGAATCGAGTCGCATAGGCTCACTCCAAATCCTCAACGCCCTAAAGGCCAAGCCAATGCCCATGACATCTAATAAGGGGCTGATGTACGTGGAGGCACACATAAATGAGGTGCCAACCAAAGCATTAGTAGACACAGGGGCTACGCACAATTTTGTGACGGAAGATGAAGCTAAAAGATTAAAGCTTCGATAGACAAGGGACGAGGGTTGGCTGAAGACTGTAAACGCCAAAGCTCAACCACTCAATGGGGTAGTCCGAGGCCTGGAGCTACGTTTGGGAACTTGGAAGGGCCAGGTGAACCTTTCGGAGGCACCAATGGACGACTTCAAAGTCGTGCTTGGCATGGAATTCTTACGACAGGTAACTGCTATCCCCATGCCTTCTTTTAGTACTGTGTGTATCCTTGAAAAAGGATCACCTTGTATGATTCCCACCATCGAGTTACTTGACCATACTAATCACCGAGGGGGTGAAACGTGGAGAGCCGACATACTTGGCCGTGGTTAAAGAGGAACATCAAGTCGCCGAAAAGATGGAGGAAGTACCATCTATCGTTCAAAGGGTCATTGAGGAGAACAAGGACATCATGCCGGCCTCATTACCCAACAAACTCCCACCAAGGTGAGAGGTGGACCACAAGATTGAATTAGAACCGGGTGCCAAGCCGCCCTCTATGGCTCCCTACCAAATGGCTCCACTCAAATTGGAGGAACTTCGAAGGCAACTAAAGGAATTATTGGACACAGGGAAGATTTGACCTTCGAAGGCACCCTATGGCGCTCCGGTATTGTTCCAAAAGAAGCACGATGGATCATTGAGGATGTGCGTGGACTACCGGGCACTAAATAAGATAACTATTAAAAACCGTTACCCCATCCCATTAATTGCCGACTTGTTTGATAGACTTGGAGGAGCCAAGGTATACACCAAGATGGATTTACAAAAAGGCTACTACCAAGTCCGAATAGCAGAAAGGGATGAGCCAAAGACCGCATGCATCACACGATATGGGTCGTTTGAATGGTTAGTCATGCCCTTTGGACTAACTAATGCCCCAGCAACCTTCTGCATACTAATGAATAAGATCTTCTACCTGTATTTGGACCGGTTTGTGGTGGTCTATTTGGACAACATTGTCGTCTATAGTAATTCTCTGGAGGAACATGTCAACTATCTACAACTGTCTTCCAAGTATTGAGGGAAAACGAGCTCTATGTTAAGAAGGAGAAATGCACATTCGCCACCCAGGAAGTGCAATTTCTCGGACATATCATTGGCCATGGGAGAATACAAATGGACGGATCCAAAGTACAAGCTATCAAGGAGTAGGAGGCCCTGACCAAGGTAACCGAACTAAGATCTTTCCTTGGTCTTGTTAATTACTATCGGCGCTTCATACAAGGATACTCGGCGCGAGCCGCTCCCTTGACAATCCTACTCAAGAAAGGGAGGACATGGGAGTGGTCCGAGGAATGCGAGGAAGCCTTCAAGGAGTTGAAGGCCGCTGTAAACCAAGAACCTATCTTGGCCTTACCCCACTTCACCAAGGTGTTTGAAGTACACACATATGCTTCCGACTTTGCTATCGGAGGAGTGTTAATGCAGAAGGAACATCTGATATCATTTGAAAGCCACAAACTCAATGATACTGAGCAGCGATATACGGTGCAAGAAAAGAAAATGACCGTTGTGGTCCATTGCTTGCGAGTGTGGCGACACTACTTGTTGGGAGCACATTTCACTATCAAGACGGACAATGTCGCCACGAGCTACTTTCAGACTCAAAAGAAGCTCACGCCCAAGCAAACCCGATGGCAAGACTTTCTTGTTGAATTTGACTGCACATTGGAATACAAACCCGGAAAAGCCAACGTGGTAGCTGATGCCCTTAGCCGAAAAGCAGATATTGTAGCCATCAGCCTAGCCAAAGGGGACGTCATTGATCGCATCAATGAGGGACTTGAGCACGACCCAATGGCTAGGGAGCTTAAGAAGCTAGCCGAGGAAGGCAAGACGCAATGTTTCTGGGTAGAGGATGGCCTACTCTACACCAAGGGACGGCGGTTATTTGTCCCAAAATGGAACAATTTGAAGCGGGATCTTATCAAGGAATGTCATGACACAAAGTGGGCTGGACATCCGGGCCAAAAGCACACGATGGCACTATTGGAGACAACATACTTTTGGCCTCAAATGAAGGATAGTGTCGAGCTTTACGTAAGGATTTGTCTTGTGTGTCAACAAGACAAGGTAGAGAATAAGCACCCTGCGGGACTGCTCGAGCCACTACCCATTCCCGAAAGGCCGTGGCATTCTATTAGCCTGGACTTCACTAGCGCCCTACCAAAGTCAGAAGGCTATGGGTCTATCATGGTTGTGATAGACCGATTCTCCAAGTATGGTACTTTCATTCCATGTACCAAAGATTGCACCGCCGAGGAGACAGCAAGGGGATTTTTCAAATACGTTGTGAAGTACTGGGGGTTGCCAAGGAACATCGTGAGCGATCGAGACCCCCGCTTTACGGGACTTTTATGGATGGAATTATTCAAACTTCTTGGCATCGAGCTTAATTTCTCCACAAGTTTTCACCCGCAAATGGATGGGCAGATCGAGCGGGCAAATGCTTTGTTGGAGTGCTATCTGTGGCACTTTGTGAGTGCCAATCAACTAGATTGGGCCAAATTACTTGACATTGCCCAATTCTCATACAACTTGCAAAGGAGTGAAGCCACAGGGAGGAATCCATTCAAGTTAGCCACGGGTCAATAGCCTCTGACTCCCCACACCCTGGCAACATCCCTCATTGATGGAAAGAGCCCGGGGGCAACCAAGATGGCGAGGTCATGGGAAGAACAAGCCGACATCGCCCGATCATGCTTAGAAAAGGTCCGCAAGCGTATGAAGAAGTGGGCGGATGAAAAGAGGCGACCTCGGGAGTTTACTATTGGCAACCAAGTCCTTGTGAAGCTCTTGCCACAATAGTTCAAAGCTTTTTGAAGTCTGCACAAAGGCTTGGTCCGAAGGTACGAAGGTCCCTTTCCCATCACTACTAAGGTAGGCAAGGTATCTTATCGTGTTGACTTGCCTAGCACCTTAAAAATTCATCCAGTCTTCCATGTGAGTATGTTGAAGCCATACAATAGAGACACGAAAGACCAAAGCCGAGGGTATTCTCAACGAGCACCTCCGATAGTAACCAAATCATTCGACAAAGATATTCAAGAGGTGTTATCGAAGAGAGTTATCCGGAGGAGAGGCGTTCCACCCCGCACCGAGTACTTAATTAAGTGGAGGGGACTACCAGAGTCTGAGATAACATGGGAACCCGAAGATGACTTGTGGCAGTTTAAGGATCAACTTCAACAATACGAGGCGATGAGGACGCTGCTGGAATAGGTGGGGGAGAATGTCATGAAATTGGGCCTCTTGGGGCATTTTCGCACTTGGACTTGAGAGGTTTACACATTGTCAAGCCCAATTCTTAAGCCCAAATACTTGGCCCACACTTATAACTCTTTGTACATAGAATTCTCTAGAAAATTGTAGTAAGATAGGAGCATTGTAGAGAGTATTCTAGAGAGTGTGTAGAACTCTCCATTGTGTAGTAACTTGTAGAGAATTCTGGAGACTTAATCTCCACCGTAGGATCAAATCGATCACCACCGTCCGTTGAGGAGGTGGAGTAGTATAAATAGGGGTATCCATTTCATTTGTAATCATCAAGTTCTCATCAAGTGATTTTGAGTGAATATAGCTTTCCTCCAAGCACTTGCTCTCTTTACTTTCTTACCAACACTTTTGCACACACTTCACTTTCGAGAGAGGCTGACTTAGCAACCACGAGGGGCGGAAATAAGCTAAGACCGCACGGTTCATTGTTGAGGGAACAAGTCCGTGACAAGCAGCTTTATGAAGTTAAACTTGAGCAATCGTTCGGGAGGTATTGAAAGAGTTTTTAATGGCCCAATTCTCATTAGAAACATATAAACATACATGATTAGCCTAATGTAACTAGTTATAATTAGGTACTAAATATATATTTAAGTAGGCACTAAATATATATTTAACAAATTAAGATATATACTAAAAACATAATATATTTATTATATATTCTAACAAACTAACTAGCTATAATTAAGCACTAAATATTTATGTAACGAACAAAGATATATACATAAAAACAAAAGATATTTATCATATATTATAACACATCCTCGCATTCGAAGCAAGAGGATCACGGACGCTAAGGCTATCTCGAAAATCTACAAATAATATACAAGGGAGACATTTCATAAAAATATCGACAATTTGATAGCGGGAGGAGATAGCAGTAAAAATAGAATTTTTGATTGAAGAAGTGGATTAAGTATCTGAGAAGAAGGGATAAGCGTCACCGGTACTGTCACATCTCATTAGTCTAGCTCCCGTCGTGGTCCGCAGTGAGATGAGATATAGCACCAATGTCCCTGTTATAATTCCTGTAAGGTCAAGGAAAAGAGAGAGCATGCATAGCCGCTTCAAGCCTTCAATGTCTGTGGGAGTGTAACTGCCAGAAGGAGCCACGGCAGTAGAGGCTTGCGAGCAGGGACCCAAAATTCTTGGCCCAACAAGTCGTGAACCTAAGTTCAGAGCAACAATCCTTGGGGCCTAAAAAGCAGCTGGATAGTGGCATAGAGGTAGCGTGGGCCACTGAGCAAGCCAAGGAGCCCAAGAGGCCCAAGACTGCTATTACCAATACGGCTCAGAAGAGGACCCTGGTGGTTGTTGGGCAGCTGCCCATTGTTATTGTTTCGGCCCTTTCTAGAAGCTTTAGAATTAGACTTCTTCTGCTTATTGCTTTTGGAGTTCATCTGGGATGACAAAGAGGAGACGGAGGTGTTGTCCATACTGTGGTGGCTACCAAAGCTCATTAAGAGAGCCACTTGTGAGCGTTTGTCGGAACCCCTTCCTTGGCCAAACGGTTTTTGATAGTTCGCTTTGCAAGTTTGACACGAGAACGGCAACTCTCAAATGAAGAGAGTGATTCTTGGTTTTAGATGAAATCAATCGTCCCAGCGTAGGCTTCAGGCAACCCAGCTGTGAGTTTAAGAACCAACCTACTATTTGAGAGCGGGGCATCAACATCAAAAAGTCGATCGGCCAACGACTTGATATGATTACAATAGCTGTCAATTGGCGAAAAATTCTCAAAATCAAGATCCGCAAGTTCTTCTTTGAGATGAGTAGCCCAGGAAGTTTTGTTGTCCTGAAATATTGATTCGAGAGGAGCACATACCCCATGAGCAGTATTATCTTTGAGCAAGATAGCGTGAAAGAGGTCTGCGGATATAGTCCCGTATATCCATTGAAGAACTGCGGCATCTACACGCTTCCATAAAGTTGGGACTGCAGCTTTCGATGCGGCATAGGTGGCTGCCTCCATCGGAGGGATGATATGGTGGTGCAAATCATGAATCCTAACAAGAATCTTGAATCAAGCCACCCAAGAGTGATACATACCATGTTCTGCATCCAATGTAATGGAAAATAGGGACTTAAAGTGAAGGAGAGATAGGGTACCATAAAAGAGTTTTTAATGCCCCCAATTCTTATTAGAAACATGAGTATATCTACATTATACAAGAGAATAATTAGCCTAATATTAAGGTAATGATTAGCTATAATTAAACACTAAATATATATTTAATAAGATATATAAATAAAAATAAATATATTTATCATATATTCTAGCAGATATGATTACCATTTTGCCATATTCAAAAGAAGATGGTAAGAAGAAAGCAACTGTAAAGTTAGTTGGTCTTGATTCTGGTAATTAGGTAGCTAGCTGTACTTTTGCTGAGAATACTTTAGTTTATTATATGCAAATTTTATTTATGATGTATAGAATTCATTGAATGGCATTACAGTTTGTTGCAGATTTATTGAAGTATTACACCTATTTTTAGATAAAAGAACTGCTACTTGGCTTTAGTTGAATGATTAAAAGAAATTTTCCATACTGAAAGTTCGCATTTGTCTTCATTACATCACATGTGATCCATGATGCTCCCGTTTCTTGGAACAGGTGAGAGCCTCAGACCTTGGGTCACAGTTGGATGCTTCACAATGGGAGTTTCGATCATCTTCTTCAGAATGCAGGTCTATGTTGGGAGTAGGTTCCAATGTGGAGCAGGTTCCAATGTCGAGTGTAAATACTTACAAAATTATTCTATGTTGATGCATCTTGAATTAATTATAATTTAAAAGAGAAGAAATATTAAGAGGAAAAGAAATTGAAGAAGGAATGTGAAAAGAATAAAATTAAATTAGTTTTATATATTGGACGCTGCTATTCACACCCCTAAAATATCTAAATATACTTCATAATAATTATGATAAAATTATATATAAATGAATTGACTAAAATACCCTTATATATTCATTTATGGTTTTCTTAAGGTTTCACTACAAATCTAAAATCTTTCACTGACAAGGGCTAAACTTGATAAACAACACTCACTTAACACTATTCATTAACGTCATTTTTCATAACTTGATTTTTTTAAGAATTTTGTGTAGAATGGTTCGTGTGTGTGTATATATATATATATATCTTTCTTCAACCGTATGAAAACTATGGATTTGATTCTATAATCGTGGCAGTTGTTTCAAGAAAAAACATATCATGTGGTTTCTATGCACTTCGCTATGCCTGGATCTTGCCCTAACTTACCCCGTCTTTTTCTTTGGTGCGGTCTTCTTCATTTATTTCTTCTTCCGCCTGTCAAGCAAGCTTACCTATTCATCTAGAGCAGAGAGATTTGCCCCCGCCATAATTCAATGAGAATGGATAAAAAGCTCGTGGGATTGATGTGAGGGGGCTGGGATGGCTATATTTCTGGGTGCAGAATCTGGGTGAATATGAAGTCCATGAATACAAGTTATACCTTCGAATGAAAGACAATTCCGAATCGGCTTTGTCTATATACATATATATATATGCTTATTGTATGTGGGCACGCCTGATGGTCTTAATCAACAACTCCCAAGAGTTTGTTACATTAAAATTTTACGTCACCCACATACAGCAAGATCGTTTGTGATTGGGTTGTCGTGGCTCCACCAGGTGTTGCCATTCCATTGATGCAGACGCTGCCACATTCTGGTGTTAAACCTAAATTTGTGTCATTTTTTTATTTCAGTAGAGAAGAGAGGAGGTGCAGATTAAAAGGGGATAAATTTATGGTAGATAGAGAAATTACAAAGGAAAACAAATTTTTGCATTTTTTTGGGGGAAGATAGGTAGTTTTTCAATTTTGATTTGTGAATTTGTGTTGAAAATTACGGAGGTGGGTTATATTTATTAAAAAGAAGATAATTATTAATTTTAGATGGATGTATTTAGATTTCGGGATATGTTTTGAGATTTTGGGAGTATAAATAACTGCACCCTTTTATTTTAATTATTTTAGGTATATTTAAAGGATCCAAAGGTGCAAATACCGGCACCCTCTATATAATTACATGTACATATATATATATATATATATATATATAAGTAGAATGTATGTTTCTCAATTTGTTTCTTAACTATATGTTATTTCTAAAAACATAAAATATAAT
Organism: Caryopteris x clandonensis; assembly: GCA_028749325.2. Classification (NCBI taxonomy): domain Eukaryota; kingdom Viridiplantae; phylum Streptophyta; class Magnoliopsida; order Lamiales; family Lamiaceae; genus Caryopteris; species Caryopteris x clandonensis. The sequence continues at coordinate 3,817,262 of JAPYKT020000033.1, read as the reverse complement.
AAGTACTGACATATAATTTATTCTTTAATATTCTGATTAAAGATATTATGTAATTTATAGCCATTAAGATTGGATTTATAACTGATTTGGTACTTTTAATTAATATTCAAAGTCTCTAAAAAATATCAAAATTGGAACCAATTTAGTGTGTTTAAAGCCAAATAATGAAAAATTAAAATAATTTTACTTTATTTCAAAATTTTTGTTACAATTTAATCTTCAGATCTACTATGAAAACATCAAAATGTCTTCAAATAATTGTAACATAAATTTTTAGCATAAAGTTTTAATTAATTTTATATTAAATTTCATATATTAATTTTATTAAATGAAATAATTGAGAGATATAATTATTTAATTTTTAAATTATGCTTTTGTTAATGCAATACACAATCCAGTTTGAATTTGAATTTTAAGTACATAAAGTCTATTCAATTCATAATTGATGATATTTTTCTTGAATTTTTTAAATAAATTTATAATCAAATATGTAAAATATTAACTTATTTTTAATAATAAATAACATATATATAAGCAACTGACATTTTTATATTTTATTTCTCGTCCAAATGTGGATTTTATTTTGCATGTATATATAAAATAAATTTATAAAGTTTATTTTAATAAAATATGAATTTGCACTAGATTTGTTTGGAAAATCTGAATTTTTTCAAATTAAAAATAATATTCATATTTGCATAAGATTTATTGGTATATAAATAAAAATATATTAATATCTTCATCAAAATCTATTAGCATTAATAACATAAAAAATGTGTATAACAAAATATATTAATAATTCAAATTCGATGATATTCCATGAGTAACGAAAATTTGAGTTTTGGTGCAAATTTAGTTTTGTAAGTATGATGTAATATATATATATATATATATATAATAAAATATTTTTATTTATTCATTCAATTGGCTTCCTCTTTTTTTTCCCAAGCTATAATATTGTAGACATGGAATGTGTTTAATCAACTTTTAGGTTGGCAGTAAATCTATATTTATATAATAACATAGCGCATTTCATTTTTGGAAATTATTGGATTTTCCCGTTCAAAACTTCATGCCATTTACAAAAATCTATGTAATAAATATTAATACATATAAAATTTAATTCATTATATTTGGCACCACCTAATAAATACATATAACATAATATGAAACATTAGCAGCACCTAATAAATACATACAAAATTTAATTAATGATTATTTAAGTTAATCATTTATTTAAATTTATCATTAATATATTATTTTTGAATTAAGCTAATGAATTATTAAATTCCGTAATAGGTGTAGATAAGAAAATCTGAATTATTTTACAGAATTTAATCCTTTAATAAATATTTGAATATAATATCTTTTTAAATCTTAATTATTTGTTACACTTTTTTATACCAAAAAATACACTTAATATTTAATATAAAACATAAAATTCACAATCATTTCATTTTAATAAATCCAACAACATTTGATACAGTATTTGACTTAAGAATATAATTATTTAAGGTAATAATATATATATATATATATAATTTTCAGTTTTCATACCTATTTAATTCAAATAAACTATATATGCATAAATTGTATCAAGTCATATTTATAATTAATAGGATCACTAATTAAAGATTGAATCAATAATCTCAATTATTAGGCTTAACTTATTAAACTTTTTTTTCCTATTTTCATGTTTTGGAATGTTAGATCAATTTTTCATAATTTAATCTTTTATTAGATGAGTTGATTACACACACTTTCTATATTTTGATACAATGAATTTAGATTTGGATTGATAATTCATATATTTATAATTATTGTATATAAACCCTTCCTATATTTATTTTTACATTTATTTATTAAATAATTTTTGCATCAATTTTTAAGCATTTAACTTATTAATAAAAAACTATATATAATTAATATGCATGGTATATTTGTACCAATATTTCATAACCTTTGACCAATACATAATTAGTTCATATATTAACTTACATACATATATGATAATAGTTAATTTAATTCCGTAAATTAGGTGATTGGGTGATTCCTATAACAAATTAATGTATATACCCCCTAGACATAATTATTACTACTTTCAACATTAATGAAATTATGATATCATAATCACATTTATTAATTAAATAGTTTCTGCATCAATTTTTTAGCATTTAACTTATATTAATTAAAAAATTTATATACAATTAATTGACTGAGGATTATTTGTGCTAATAAATAACGTTGACCAGTACATATAACGTTAATAAATACATACAAAATTTAATTAATGATTATTTAAGTTAATCATTTATTTAAATTTATCATTAAGTCGTTAGACATGCCTTAAGTTAATTAGCAAATATTTAGTTATTAAGTTCATGTTTGATTTATTATCTATATATAATATATATATTAAAAGATATTAATTAAGTAATAATCATACATAAAATAAAATGCACGGTTAATAGAATCTTATGGAACAATTTATAGGATTAATAATTAAGGATTGAGAGAAAAAATTCCAATTATTAGGCTTTACTGATTTGGGAAAAAATTTCTTCCATTTGACGTTTCCATATATTGTAATTTATTTTTATAGAATCCTTTGTGTAATTACATAAATTATCTATAATTGAGAGATATACTTTAATAATAATATTTAATTATATATAAGAGTCGACAGCATAAAAAATAAGAATTTAGTAAAGAATCATTATAATTTATATTTATTTTTGTAAAAATTTTATAATATAGCGCACAAAGTTTTATAGATAATATTTTTTTAATATAGCGGACATCATATTTTTTTTATTAATATTTTAATAATATGTTGAACTAAAATTAAAAAAATGTTAAATATTGTATTAATTTGAATGTTAAGTAATTTTGAATATATCAATCTAATTATAAAAGTGTGAATTCCTTTTTTATTAGGTTTAACATCAGTTATTATTTGCTCAATTTTAGGTGTCTAATAAGCTTTAATAGGATCATTTTTTTCTTATTTTGGAAAGTAAGACCAATTCTACATAATTAATTCTTTGCATAAATAATTTATGATTTCATACAATTTTTATATTTTAACAAACTACACAAATTTAGACTTTATGTTATGCATTCATTTTAATAAAGATGTCCCTTAGATTTGGCTAATTGATGCGGACTTTAATTGATTGATAATTCTCTAATTATATTTATGAGAGCACATCATAACAATGGATCCCTAATTATAATAAATTTTCTTAATATTAATAATAGTACTTAATTACAATCTAATCTCTAGAATATTATATATAAAGTGTCTTCTTCTTCATTTCTTCATATCTTCATTTCATATCAAAGTTTCAACAAGGTAAATATTGGAAATCTATATTGCAGGTATTATTTCAATGTTTCTTTATAATATTTTGAATTTATCCTCACACATTTTATTTTTTTTTAATTATAATATACATATACTATGTAGATTTTTAAGTGTTGAAAGCAATTCTATTTAGTTTTGTTAATATATTACATTCTATTTAAGCAACAGTATGTAGTTTTAATTCATTATCAATTAGAATATTTTTCATTCATTTGGTTTAATTATATTATAATTTAAATTAATTGTTTTGTATATTATTTTTAGAATGTCATCAAAATACTCATTGATCAAGGACATCGAGACCAGTACTACTGATTGACAATAAAGTTGCTTTGTGTGCGAGTATATCATGCACCTGCTTATGGTTTCAATAATAGTATATGGAATCTTGAATGTCTATTTCACGATTCTGAGGTAACATTTATTTCGATGTGATATATTTATAATTTATTTGATAATATCAATTTTAATTATTTATTTCGTTAATTTTTTTTTTATGATTATTATGATTAGGGTGAACGTATTCATGTCACTATAAGATCTGATAGAATAGATGAATTTAAGAAGAAGCTGTGTGAGGAACGTTTGTATATAATTCGTAAATTTGTTGTCACTGGGAACAATCTTTTGTTCAAGACAACAGGGAATCTGAAGAAGATTTTATTCATTACATCAACGAAAGTTATTGAGTTTTTTTTATGACAACTTTCCGTAACAATAAATAACCGTGCAACGCACGGGTTAATTACTAGTATCTTTAATAAGAAAACATGTTTTTTTTTTTTTTTTTTGCCTAGCCTGTTTATAGTTTTTAAATAAAACATATACTTACAAAAATATGTCTTCAATATTGAAGTCGGGGCAAGTGAGTGTTGTGCAGTAGACCGTGGTGTACATTCCGACCAGGCAGGGCCTAAGGTGATTACGCACCTTAGGAAGTTGTGCAGTATCTGGTTTGAGAGTGATTACAAATAAAAATGTGGGATTATACTTTGTTAATAATAGGGAAAAACATTCTAAATCAACATTTTTGTTGATGCAAAAATCATCCATTTTATCATTATTTAAAAAATAGATTGATTTGGATAATGAAAATTGGCTTGGTGATTCTAGTTATTAATATTTAATTTGTAGTAGATTTGGCATGTTTTTAATTAATATCCAAATTCTTTAAATATATCAATATTCATATTTATAGTAGATTAGTACGTCTAAAATCATTAATAATTATTGATGATATTTATGTATAATTGTTATTTTTTGGCTAAATTTTAGTAATAAATAACAATTTTTTAATAATAAAAACTTATAAAAATGACTCTCATGCATAGCACGTAATCTAACACCAGTGATTCAATAAAATAAAATATAATGCAACATTATTCTTCATCGTTGGATACAATTAGATGAAATTCCTGTCAATATTTGCTCCCAGATAAATAAATAAAATACATTTCAAAAATTTTATTTTATTCTATATTCATCTAACTTGTATTTCACCATAATCACCCCATCACATACTACGTATATTCAATAATATTATCAACTACACAATATGTATTAAAAAACAAAAAACAAAATATCATAGAAGATGATAAAAACGAAATTTCATACACAATTATATTGAAACAAGAACTTGACATGCAACGTAGTCTGCGGCTTTAGACACGGCAGTTAAGCTGGTCTTAAACTTGCCATGCAAACCACGTTATAATGCTGTTTTCTAGCATTGACTTTGAGTCTTTTTTCTTGCATGCATGTGCTGTGTTTTTACTTTCGCCCCTACATTTACGTCTTCCAAAATGGAAGATCTCCATCACACAAATTAAACTGTGGTATACTGTGTGGTTTTTATGCAGTTATCAATTTTCTCGAAAATAGGTTAGATGCCAATTGAGATGGTTGACTGACTTAGCCACGTTTAGGTGGGGTTAGACGGTGTCTGGTTGGAGGGAAGTTCGAAAGACAATTATGACTATCTAAAGAAACTTTAATTAATTGTCATTACGAAAGATTAGTTGATGGGGAGCAACAATTTTGGTTGCTCAACTTCACCTTTATTATACACACAGATAGGGTAAACAATATATTACCATCGAGAAAAATTGACATGGAACTTTAGTATTTTCTTTCTCGACAAATTAATCGATGATCGGAAAATTTATGATTTTGGGTCCATGCATTTTATATTTAACATCCTCTGGTTAATCAAATGTAAAAATAGACTCCAAGGTCTTGAATAAAGTCCATAAATGAGTAGTTTTGTCCAAACTTGTCTATTTTTTATTAATATCATATTGAAAAAGATCGATTATAAACCGTCCAATTTGAGAGTGTAATATGGGGTACTTGCGTGGTCAATGGAGCAAGTAGTTGGTGCACAACTCGAGCTTATATATACTCAGTATGTATGTTGTGTATGGGATTAGGATCTTCTATTTTATTTCGTGTTTCATTTTTTATTTCAAAATTAATCATCATATGACACGTGTATATAATGACTCACTAATTAATAGTGTATTAAATATTTTAAAATAAAAGATAGAACTTTGAAGAGAATAAAAGATCCAAACCCATGTGTGTGTGTGTGTGTGTATATATATATATGTATACACAGAAGCATTATTGTATTTGCATTGGCAAGTACCAGACTAAATTCAAGTAAAGATAGCATTGCAATGTACCATTCTCTCTCTTTCTTTTCTCTCTCTTGTTTTGCTGTTGTACTTTTATCATTCGTCACCTTTGCACTCAGCTCACCCACTAAATTTCCCCATTTTAGTAGTACCACAGATCAAAATGCACTTCTTGCCTTCAAAAACTCCATCACTTTAAACCCTAATGTTGTTCTGAGCATTAACAACTGGTCCACCAACACTTCCCTATGTTACTGGGCCGGCGTCTCCTGCAGCCCGAAACACAATAGGGTCACGGCCCTAAATGTCTCGGGCTTCGGGCTACGAGGAACCATCGCTCCACATCTTGGAAACTTAACGTTCCTTCGATCTTTAGACTTCAGCGTCAACAATTTCACGGGCGTCGTACCCTCTGAGCTCTCCAACTTGCGCCGTCTGAAGGAGATAAATCTTGGATTCAACAAGCTCACCGGAGAGATTCCGTCATGGTTGGGAGCCTTGTCTCAGCTTCAATATATTCATTTGCAAAACAACACGTTTTCGGGCTCTATACCGAGTGTTATTTTCAACATATCTTCGCTGCTAGAAATTAATATGAGATACAATATGCTATCGAGTAGGCTCCCAGATGATATATGTAATAATACTGCTCCGAAACTCAAGAGAATCTACCTCACAGGGAATCTACTTTCTGGCGAGATTCCGGCGAATATATACAAGTGCAGAGAGCTGGAGGAGCTGCTATTAGGGGTGAACCAGTTCACCGGCAGCATACCAAGTGAAATAGGGAGTTTGAGCAAGCTTAGGGCTTTATCTCTACGGTCAAACAATTTATCAGGTTTTATTAATTATATTTCACAATATATTAATCTTTTTAGAGGTTCATCATATAATAAAATATATTTTATTAAATTAATAATATTTATTGAGTTACTATAGAAATGTCAATGTCATAATTAATATAAATAATATTTATATCAAATTATTGAATTTAAACTATAGTTTCTTTATCTTATATTGGTATTCTCTTAAATGTTATCCCTAGCTAATAATAACATGCATTATCTTTTGGAGTTAAATTTAGAGTCAAAATTCTATGTAAATTGTCCAACTAGCTATAATTTCATAAGCTCATACAAATAGTTTAACTCATTAAATATATTCAAGTAAAATAATAAATAGTATAATATTTTAATTAGCATTTTAAAGTATTATTAAATATTTTTATATTTGTTGCTCAAATAAATATAAGAGTTTTTATTCATTATTTATTCAAATCTAATACATATGTTTCAATAAAAACAAATAATTTAACCCATATAGTGTCATTTTTTTTATAATAGAAGCAATAGTAAGTAGTGTCAAACTAACTAAAGGTCATACAAAAATGATTGCCTGATGTATCATAAGTCAAAAAGATTTTCAAACAAAACAAAATATATCTAAATTTAAAAAATTATTAAGAAAATATAAACAAAGAGAAAGATAAAGTGGAAACTTTTTTTCTTTCTTTCTAAAGGAAATTTGCAAGAAATGATAGAAAGATATATATAATCACCACAATCCATGATTCTATTTTTATATTAAAACAAAAATAATAATAATAATAATAAAAGTTTTTTTTTTTTTTTTTTGAGTCCCTTACAGGAAATATTCCATCTTCTATCTTCAACATATCTTCTCTGAGAACGATGATGTTCAGTAACAACATCCTATCTGGAAGCATTCCGAGTGACATTATATATAATCTGCCAGAGATTGAGAAAGTGGATTTTCTTCTAAATCATTTGACAGGTATAATCTCCATTTATTAGTTAAAATATTATTTTTTGCTTAAAAAAATTTATAGTTGAAGAATATAAAATTTTATTATTACGTACAAATTTTTATAAGCAATTAATTTTCACTTATATCCATTTATTTGAAATTTTTAATTAAATTTGACTCAAATACATTGTTTATAAGAATCTTATTAAACCTTAAACTAAAACTTAATGTAACTTTGCAAATATTACTCTTATTTTTTATTTTAATTATTGGATAAGTAGTAAAAATAAAGATGTGAAAGAGTTTGATTGACTTCCAAAATATAGTTTTAACATGTGAAAGTGGGTTGATTGCTGATGTCAGGTGGTATACCAAACCAATTTGTAAACCTCACTTCCCTCACAATGCTGCGTTTTGCTGGGAATAGTTTGACCGGTATGTTTATCTGGAAACTTCTAAATCATTTTTTTATATTAATATATATATATATATATATTTTTTATTTTTTTTAAAATAAGTATTCAAATAAATTATATTGCGTTGCTTAAAATTTTAATATCACTGTTTATCCAGTTTTTTATCCGTCGGGTAAAAAGTTGAGGCCAGAATTTAATGTGATATATTTTAATGCACGAGACATTTACCCTAAAACAATACTCTTTTATTTCTATTATAAGTAAGTTCGCAGATCCAAATAACAATAGTTTGGTGAATTTATTTCATTCATATTTCGTAGATATACAATTTCTTTTGTTGCCTAATCTCATCCTAAAGAGCATTCATTTTTTTAATCTCATTTTCTTCACACACTGCAATTACTCCTAAGTAGTTCCTAGTTTTAGTCACACAACTTGTAAACTTTCATTTTTATTTTCTTCATTAATTTTGCATCTATTCAATATATAATTTTTTATTTTATAATAACTTTTAACTATTAATTATATTATCCTATTTCACCATAATTAAATCATAAAAACTTATGTGCATTGGATGCACATACAAAACGATTTAAAGTATTACTTATTTAATTATAAAGTATTATTTTTTACTTAAAATATATTTCTTTTGATTAGTTACATTAAAAAATAGTTATATTTTATAATTAAATAAGTAATACTTTATAATTAAACAAGTAATACTTTAAATCATTTTGCACGTACACCTGATGTGCAAGAAACTCACTCTAATTAAATAAACCCCAAATTGTTGACACAGCACTTCTTATTTCACTTTCCACATAGGCAGCTCAACTGTCATTTTAGCAATTTTGTAAGAATTTTTAAAATTTAAGCGGAATTGAATATAAATAAATTACAAATAATTATAAAAATTAAGACTTATATGGAATAGGTCCAAGTTTAATGAACTATATTTGATATTCTGAATAGGTGCATTACCAGAAGGGCTTGATAATCTGGCATTTCTTGAGAATTTTGATGCATCCTTCAATGAGTTATCTGGAACCATTCCACCTTCCATATTCAATATTTCAACATTGAGAGGATTATCACTTCAACAGAATTTCCTCTCCGGTACTCTACCTTCAACCATGGGACTTTTCCTTCACAACCTTCAAGAGCTTTACTTGTTTTTCAACAGGCTCAGTGGCGAAATTCCAAGCACCATCGCGAATGCATCCAACCTTTTCATCATCGAACTAAACAGAAACTCATTCAGCGGCTACGTACCCGACTTGGGTAATCTCAGGCTCCTAAAAGCCCTTCGACTTTGGGAGAATAATTTGACAGGATTGGGATTTCTTACTTCATTGACCAACTGCCAAGATTTGGAGTACCTGGAAATAGCTGATAATCCACTGAGAGATATCCTTCCAGCTGCAATTGGGAATTTATCCACTTCTCTTCTCAAATTTTTTGCATGGCGATCCAATATTAGTGGTGGTATTCCATCTGAGATCGGAAACTTGACCGGCTTGCAAGTGCTAGATTTATCTGTAAATCAGCTTACAGGATTCATCCCAACAACAATGAGCAAATTAAATCGGCTCGTACAAGTATATCTTGGTGGAAATCGGCTGCAAGGCTACATTCCTAATGGGCTCTGTGAAATGAGTAATCTGGGAGAGTTGAACCTTAGTTACAATTTGCTCTCAGGCCCCATACATGAATGTTTGGGTGAGCTTACATCTTTAAGAACAGTCTCCTTTTCTTCAAACAGGCTGAATTCTACGATACCTTCGAAGTTTTGGGATCTTTCTGACCTTGTGACTCTAGAGTTATCCTCGAACTATTTGACTGGGGAGCTTTCACCTAAAATCGGAACCTGGAAAATAAACAAGCTTGACTTGTCCTTTAATGAGTTCACAGGTGATATTCCAAGCGCAATTGAAGGTTCTCTATCATTAGAATACCTTTCTTTGTCAAATAATAGGTTTCAAGGATCTATCCCTGGATCTTTGGGGAAGGTCAGAGGCTTGACGACGTTGAATCTATCTAATAATGATCTTTCTGGATCGATACCCAAGACTTTGGAAAACCTTGATGATCTTGAGAACTTTGATGTGTCTTACAACAAATTGGAAGGGGAGATTCCAAATGGGGGTTGTTTTGCTAACTTCACTGCTACATCATTCGTTCACAACTTGGCTCTATGTGGCGCGACAAAATTTCAGGTGCCTCCTTGCAAAAATGATCATGGAAGATCAAAGAGAGTTGCTCTGATACTGAAATATATTGTGCCTTCCTTCATTGCAGCGATCATTGTGGTTGCTGCCGTAGTTATGTTCATAAGGAGACGGAAAATGATAGCAACACCACCTTTAGCTGATGGTTCGATGAAAATGAGTTCTTGGAGGAGAATTTCATACATAGAACTTGTGCGGGGAACAAATTCATTCAGTGAACTAAACCTACTTGGAAGAGGAAGCTTCGGTTCAGTATTCAAAGCCACCCTTTCCGATGGGATAGATATTGCAGTAAAAGTGTTCAACTTACAGTTGGAGGGAGCCATCAAGAGCTTTGATACTGAAAGTAAAATACTAAGTTCCATTCGGCACAGGAACTTGGTTCCGATAATTGGATGTTGCACGAACGCAGAATTCAAAGCCTTGATTCTTGAATACATGCAAAATGGAAGCCTGGAGAAATGGCTACATTCCGACAGCCATGGTCTAGATCTGGTGCAGAGGCTGAATATTGCAACGGATGTTGCATTAGCCTTGGAATATCTTCATCATGGTCATACATTTCCTGTCGTTCATTCGGATGTAAAGCCGAGCAATATTTTGCTTGATGAAGATATAGTCGCTCATGTTGGTGATTTTGGTATTTCAAAGCTTTTTGACAAAGGAGAGACAATGGTTCTAACTAAAACCTTGGCAACTATCGGTTACGCAGCACCAGGTGAAGAACAATGTTCATAAAAATGTTAAAAACTTCTATTTTGTCTTTCCACATATCCTCAATATTGAATTATGTAAACTGATCCTCTCATAACCATGAACTTGTCATGTTATTAGAGTACGGATCGGAAGGAAAAGTATCGACAAAGGGGGATGTATACAGTTACGGGATACTGTTGCTGGAGATGTTTACAAGAAGGAAGCCGACCGACAATATGTTCAGCGAGGAAATGAGCTTAAAGGAGTGGGTGAGTGAAGCATTAAAAGAAAATGGCATAAGTGAAGTTGTGGCCCCTGGTTTGCTACCACTTGAAGATCAAGATTTCTCTAAGAAAGAGCAATGCGCCTCCTCTATTTTTGATTTGGCTATGAAATGTGTATCTTTTTCTCCAGATGAAAGAATTAGTATGATACAAGTGGTAGCTGCTCTCCACAAGATCAAGGCCAAAGTTGCAGCAGCACAAGTCAACAACATGCGCCGCAGACAATGAATGATACTGATGGATATCACAAATAAGTGTACAGATTCCAATTTCCCACTTACCTGTTGCACACTAAGATACTGATACATATATGTGTGTGTGTGTGTGTGTGTGTTTTATATCTCCCATTCAGAATGAGTGCTGTTTTATATCTTGGCATCCATGACGCCTAAACAATAAAATAATTGAATTTTATCACTTCTGTATCGGCAAATTCAATATTTCTCTTTCTGCCATTTTTCTCATGCAATTTGGGATACTTGAAGGGTCCATAATCTTTCTTAACTTTCCCTTTTACAAAAGGAAGCTGGAGAATGTCTGATTAGTCATCACTAATCAATCAAATTCGAAATAAATTTTTAATTCAAAAGATATTAAGAAAGAAAATATAGAAGTTCAACAAACAGAATTTCAAATGTCATCTGGATTCAAAATAAAAATTTAAAAATTATATTGATTGAATAATCTAAAAAACAAAAATGTATAGACAAGCTAAATATATTTTAGATTTACCATCAAATAAAATAATATATAAATTGTATTCGAATTTAGAATTATGTAGTGTGAAGATCAAGTTTTAATATATACACACACTATTAATGTGTGTTGCATTTTCCTACGCATAAAAAATTTCTATTATGTGGGCCCGCTCTGAGCAAATGAATGTACGGTAATTTTGCATTGCCACTAAAACCATGTTTGGCTAAGGAATTTTGGTAGATTGAAATCCACACAAATTCATTTTCGTAGTAGCAAATTCATTCAGATTTGTTTCAATTGTCATTATTCTCATTTACAACTATTTTTCGAGAAACTCAAGTGGTTTTCAAATTCACTCTAGTTCAGAATGGATTTAAAATCTCGATTTCAAATTGTTGTATTTCAAATCTCTCAGATCCAAATACAACCACAAACGGCATAGTATTTTCCAGCACAAAGTATTTAACAAACACAGCCAAAGCAATTATTAATCAAAGATATCCCATGCATTTTCTACAATCCGAAACGTGGGACTTTATTAAAGATACTATTGCGGTCCAGCTGCATCAACATAAGAGAAAACTAGACAAAACAGCTTATAACACAAGCTGCAACCTAGTAGGAATGATCTCTTTAAACTAATTAACACTGTCTTCTCTCCTCAAAGCATATTTATTAATGACCGTATGTAATGTAGTAAATTTAAACACAGATGAAAGATCATACCTCGTAGGAATGATCTCTTTAAACTACTTAACACTGTCTTCTCTCCTCAAAGCATATTTATTAATGACCATATGTAATGTAGTAAATTTAAACACAGATGAAAGATCATACGTAACCTCATCTTCCTGGAAGGAAGTTGCAGACACCATACGGCCTCTTCCGCGCAAATCTTGACCTCCTCCGATGAGTTCACTCATACCTGCACGAGCAAAAGAAACGAACAAAACAGTTATTAGTAAACTGGTTTCAATGGAGCATGCAAAAGAAATAAAAGGAGAAGGTGATTTAAAATGTGGAAACCTCAAGACTCCTTCGCAATTCCTTCCAATTTTTTCCACCAAGAAAGTCGGAGCAGCACCATCAAGCGCCAGCCCCGGCGCACTGGTGCAGGCCCCCTGCTCCACCCCTGCACCAGAATCATAGAAGTTTGTTGATTGCTATTCAGAATCTTCGTAAAGTTCTCCGTCATCCGAAAAATCGTCAAATGCTCGGATATCCAACTGGTAACGAAGGATTCCCCCTATCCCTCCAAAACCTCGGCAAAACTGCGATCCCTCTTGAGATTTGTTAGTGACAAACTCAAGCTTACAACCAAAACGTCTATATTCATTGGCTAACCATTCAAGCAGTGACATCCTATCGTGAATCTCCAATTCAGCATTTGTGGCTGCATCCCGGAAATTGTTTTGATCAGCCTCCTGATCCTTGTTCAAGTGTTTCAAAACAATTTCACCAGTTGAGCTATTCACAAGGACGCATCTAGTTATATCGAGATTTTCCCACACAATAAGTGTGTGAACTGCACCCATTTCCAGAACCTTCAATGTATCATCAACCCCAAATACATACTTCCCAGTGTCCTGACTGATCTCCTCAAAGTACTTGCCAATCAAACGCTTCTCTTGTATGAATTTCACATTTGAAAGGATCTCAGAGGAAAGCTCGATCGCCTGGTTAAACCCACTTTCCCCTCCATAAGAAACATCTACCACATTCAAAATCTTTGCCTGGAGACGAGGATCAAACAGATCAGATTGGCTAAGCTCAGTCTTGAAGTCGGCTGAGCCAGCAAGTACAAGCCCAGCCACATTGGGCTGGCTCGTTTGAGGATTGATAAAGAAATGGGCCGCCAGCTCAGCTGCTTTTCGAATATAGTTGTGCCGCTTCTCCATTCGTAGACGAGCAAAACGTAGAGCAGACTGACCTCCCCTTCCGTGTTTCTTAGGGAGGTCTACTGAGAATTTGTGAAGAATCTCTCTAGCATTGCCACTCAATGTCCCGAAAAGGGTCCCATTCCCATCCATAATAATGAAGCCAAACTTGTCATCAGATTCTAAAAGCTCATTAAGTGCCTCAGTATGGAACTTGTTGTCACACAAATAAAGGGATGCATTAATGGGCCTAAAGGGCTCGAAATCGATTGTTACTTTCTTTTCCTTCCCTTCATCAGTAACAATGGTTCCAGTGTAAAGTAAAAGTCCATTTGGAGGAACCTTGTTGTACAACTTCAGTCTCTGTTGAGCAGATGTGATTGCACCAAGCACTGATTGGCGATTCACTCGGCTCTTGATATTAGAAGCAGTTCCATATTCATCTCCGAGCATTTTTGTGATGCGAGAAATTTGATCGCGTGGAGGCATGATGAGAGAAATCATACTGGTTCCATTGCCTCGAGCAGCTTCCAGTGCCTTGATGAGCTTCTTGATTTTCCATATCTCAATGTTCCTGTCAGTGTCATGACCATCCACCATCTTTCTTAAGTTTGAATGGAAGCTGCAGGAAGATTTACATAGAATAACAAGTTAATTGGCACTTCACAAAATTATACACTGTTGCATTACTAAAACAGGCATTGGAATACACTAATATAAAATAGAAACAAGATATTGGCACCAAGAAACAGCTCGCAAACAAGGATCCATAGTTCCACATCATAGATCAGTTAGATTGAAAACTGCTTGCACGGATGAATGAGTTCCTGGCCTACATGATGTAATTGCAATGAATGACAAAGGTAATACCAAATAATTTCAGGGATATTACCTAAATGAGGATGAAAACACGCCAAACCAGTCAAATATCTAACTCCCTTACCAAATTACAAACACATCAAAGCCCTTTTCAAAAAAAATAAAATTACTCATAGATTTTGAGAATTTTGGATAGTTGTTCTATAAGGTTATTAGAGACAAATAAAATATATTGATATGTTTTATCATTCAAACAAACACCAAATTCAGAAACACAGAATAGCCGGAACTTCAATCAGCCCAGAACACACCCACACAAAGACCATTTAAACGATTGAAACAGGCATCATGCATAAACAATACAGACCACATTAAACTATCAACATATACACAGAGTTGTAGTTAATATACTGAAATCCCTATTCCAAAAAACCAGGAAACCATACTAAATATGAAATAGTGTATGATGCATCCATAATTCCTTACAGATAATCTCGGAAAACTGCATCAATCTAATGATCCTCAACCGGTATAGACGATCGATAGTTTTTGTGGAAGAAGAAAAAACAGCAAAAGAAATTTGACAAACACTCAGCCGCTAAAACACACACCGTGTAATACAAAACAAAACAGCTGCAGAATATGAAATAACTTAACTGGAAACTTAAGGAACACACCTTTGCTGATGATGGCGCAAGAACATAAACTCATAAACAGAGCTTGAAAAAAATTCCGTAGCCTAAACCCAGCAGCAGCAATAACATTGCAGACATGAAACTCCAGAGAGAGTATATATAGGGAGGAAGAGAGAGAAGGGGAAATGGAACACTAATCAGAAGCCAATACGTAGCAAATCACGCAACAGATATCACCAGATTTTAGCTGTTGGGGAATTTCCAGAAATTTATTTATACATTTCCCTAAATGACCCCACCTCCGTACGAGAGAAAAGAAAATTCAGACTGCCGTGAGGAGTGCCCTTTTTTAAATATTTGATTGGGAATGAGGGTATCGTTGGGAATTTGAAGGTGGGTTGAACTTACTAGAAACCAAGATTCATCAGTGAAGATTGTTGCCATTTGGCAATAATCCTCGCACTTCAACTCATCGAGTAATGAATAAAAGAGCCGTTTCTCAGTTTACGTTTAATATTCTCAACGTGGTTGCTAAACACACGGTCAAATTTATTTTTTATACCATATTAAATTTTTAAGTAAAATTAAATATAATATAAGTAGTACATATATTCTTATTTTAAATTAAGTAAATATTATAATATTTAAAATAAATATTAAATTTACAGCATATATATAATATATATAGTGAATGATTAAAAAAACATACAAAAACTTTGATTTTTATAATGAAAATGATGTTATCTTCTCGAAAGCATTCAACTTGAGCATGTCGAATAAAAAGCAAATAGTTCCACAATATAAGCTGAACATTTTGAACAACATTCAACTAAGAAAGATGAAAATATTGCAAAATCTGTTTCACTTTTGACCATCATTGAATCAGGTTGGAGTGTTCGGGACGGAGTTTGGGGGTTGGTGGGAGATAGGGCTAATGCCTCTTGAGGGTACACTTACGTTGTGGGGTGGGGCATTTGGGGATGGGGAGATGGGCGGGGTTTGATTTTTTTTTTTAAAGTTATAATAAATAATTTGTGTGATGTATTTAGTAAAATTTATTTTTTAAATATAATTTGTGTGGTATATATGATAAAAATAATGTGAAAATTAAATATTATGGTGTGTTTATAAATATTTTATTTTAAAATACATGTTTCCTGCCAAAATAATAATAATAATAATAATAATAATAATAATAATAATAATAATAATAATAATAATAAAAAAATTAAAGACGATACTTGATAAAACAATAATAATAATAATAATAATAATAATAATAATAAAATAAAGCCGATACTTGTAAAATGTTGGAGAATTATAATTATTTTTTCAAAATTGAGAAATTTGATATTAGAAGTTTTAGTTGAATTATAAACTTTAATGATTGTTATAAAGTTGGGCAGTGGTTTTTAGTGAAGTCTTAAGAACAATGTGAAAAGAAAAAAGAATATTATGAAAAATAATAGTATCGATGTGATATAATTACACGAAAAGTTAAATAACATTTATACCATTTATACAAAATATTAAAGGTATTTCAAGATTTAATCTAAATTATTTAGATAGCTTAATAGTCATACTTTTAACAAAAGATGTCAATACTTACATGCCGCAACTCATTTTAATAGTTAAATCGTTGTTTTCGAAATGTTATTATTGTTTAGTCGAGCCTCTAAACTTTGTAAATGATTTTATCTATATTTCTTGTTCTTATTTTTCTTTATCGAATTTTGTTTTTACCATATATATATTGTAAAAAAATTATACATTTATATAGTATTATTTATTTATTTAAAAAAATTTATTACTCATTTACTACTTTAAAAAATATATAATATTTTTAAGTAAATAAATAATATATTTTAATTGAATAATAACCTATATTAGGTGTATGCAGAAAATGCACAAAAAATTCTGTGTGTATATGTTTATTATATGTGTGTGTGTGTTTTTTAGGACCCAACTGATTTTGCACGGCCCAGCTGACGTTGAAAACAGAAGCCCAAGTTGATACGGTGTAATGTTTCGTTTGGAGGTATATTAATCAGGAAATAAATATCATAAAACTGCATATAATTTACAGTTAATCAAAACAAGAAACAGCTTTAAGGTTGTAAAGTTTCCAAAATTTCAAAATAATAAGTAACGACAGACCAAACTTGTCATTATTTCATGATCCAAGAATATGTGAACAAATTTAAATTGAAAAATGTTATCTTTTAAATATTTGAAGTTAAAAAAAAAAAAAAAAAAAAAAAAAGTGCTATATTCAATAAATTAATGTCTCGTTTTATTGGTTAAAATAAAAAAATATTATTTTATTTCACAAACAAATTATATATTATTAAATTATTAAAATCAATAAATAAAATCATACTGCTAAAAAATATAACTGTTATTTTTTAAATCTACAGAGTACTATATCATCTACCCATTTGGCTTACATAATTACAACCTTCAGAGAGTTGAAATCAATGCAAATTAAAGAAAAGAATTGAATGAAGACTTCTGGTGTGTTTGGTTTTTTCCCTTTCCAAAACTGTTTTCTTACTTTTGGAATGAAACTGTGTTTTTTTTAGTTTATTCTTCTAGAAACCCCTTATTATTTTTTCCAAAATAATTTTTTTTTTGTTCTTATTTTCTTACATATTTTATCTATAAATTAAATATTATTGAAATAATGAAATTCGAGTTGAGAAAATTTCTTGTAACTATAGTTTAGGGGTGTTCAGTTGAATTTCATGTGTAAGTACTTATAAGCTTTACAAATGTATTTTTCAGATTAAAAAGAAAACTATTTTATCTTGAAAAAGATGTTAGAAGTTTGTAAATTGTTTATAAAATATGTTATTTTATTTTGAAAAAAACCACCAAATTAGTCATTTTGATTTTTAAAAATTCGTTAATAGTATTTCAAATGTTTTATGTTTATATTCTATTTGATTATCCAAAAAACTACTAATCATTTGTGATATTGATTTTTCTGGAAAATGACATGAAATGATTGCGCATTTTGAAAAGTTATGCGATCACTTTTATCACTTATTTTTTAAATGCAATTTATAGTGCTTTTTTCTTTTTTCTTTTTTTTTTTTGGTAATTTGATGTCTAGTTATAACTTTTTGATGCAATGTTCATAACATCTGAAGCTTAACACAAATTGTCTCAGTTTATGATACATTACTTAGTTAAGATAAAACTCGAATCAAATATGGAAGTATAACAATTAGTGTAAATTAAAATTATATATTTAATATGTGATAGATCCTGAGTATTTAAGTAGGTGTGAAATCATTTGACTTATGATGCATCCATTCAGCTTCAAAATTTATATCATTAAATTTATCATAAAATTATTCAATTCATAAAATTACAATAATTTAAAGTTTATCATTAAATTATATTTTTATAAATATATAATTAAATCACAGAATATATAAAAATCGTGCAAGTTTCCCAATAAAGTAATAATAATAGAACATGAGTTCCATTAAATTCATCACTTACTAATTTTTCGTAACGCTAATTTAAATAAATAAAAACCATTTTATTTGACAAATTTACTAAACTAATGATTTAATTCAGTAAAAAGGTGCTCCAGATAAACAGCTGAAAATCACGGCAAAAATGACAATTTATTGTTATTTTCAAAAAAAATTGCAAAAATATAGTAAAAAAAAAAAAAATTTAATTGTAGGTAAAGTCGCCCCTGCGAGGGGCGACATTCAAATAAAAAAAATTTTTTTAATTTTTTTTTTAATGTCGCCCCTGGCAGGGGCGACTTGAAATTTTTTTTTTTTTTTTTTTTTTGGTTTTTTTTTTTGAATGCTGGAGCCTTCACTCGGCCCCCGTAGTACTCGGCCGACCGAGTACTTCCTTCCACTCGGTCACGGCACTCGGTCGAGCACTTCACTCGGCCGGCCGAGTGCGAACTCGAATTTTGATTTTTAACATCCACTTCAATATTACTCGGTCAAGACACTCGGCCTTAACATTATTCGGCCGACCAAGTTTGATGAATGTGATGAGAAATATGTAAGGTGTATAAATACAAAGAGAGAGTGTAGGAGACTCTAACACATAAACGATGTGGGACAGGCAAAAGGTGTATAAATACAAAGAGAGAGTGTAGGAGACTCTCAAACATAAACGATGTGGGACAGGCAAAAGGTGTATAAATAAAAAGAGAGAGTTTCTATTGGACCTTATTTTATTTATTTCTTTCTTTCTTTTTTTAAATTGTAAATAACAAATTAATACAAAATTAATTTGGTATTACACAAGTTTATTAAGATTTCACCTTCTCCAATTTTAATAAAAGAAAAGAGAGACCGTGTTCCTTTTATTACTTCATGTCCCATATCTAATATGAAATTATTATTACTATAAATTAGATAAAATAATTTATTTAATAATAAAAACAAATTATAAATATTCTCAGAAAGTGTATATTTGGACCATCAATAAGTGTATATTATTGTGGGTAACAATAATAATAATATTCATTTTACAAAACTATATTTCTTACAATCTTTACAAATAAAATAATAAAATAATTTGTATATTCTTAAATATTTGTTCTTAAATATTAATTAGCTCAAAGTTATATTATAAATATATTTTATTTTATTTTATTTTTTAAATATATCACAAATCGTGCATCGTGCGGAAGCAATACTAATACTAATATGATCATGAAATAGCCAAAATATAGTTTTCGCGTCCATTATTAATTTTTAAAAACATAACTATTTTTTAAAATAGATGAGTTAACTTTTAATTAGTTGAACTTTATTTTTATTTTCTTTTTTTGGGAATTTTTTTTTTCCAGTTTGTTAAATTACAATATCGATATTTAATAAAATAAAATATTTTAAATAATTCCAAAAAATAAAATATTTTATTTTATTTTACATGCACCTTTGAATGATGAAGTGCACATACATCACAAAGAAATTACAAAGTTATGACCCATATAAATAAATAAATAATTTACAATTTAAAAAATGTATGTGTTATTTACAATTTAAAAAAAGAAAGAAAGAAATAAATAAAATAAGGTCCAATAGAAACTCTCTCTTTTTATTTATACACCTTTTGCCTGTCCCACATCGTTTATGTTTGAGAGTCTCCTACACTCTCTCTTTGTATTTATACACCTTTTGCCTGTCCCACATCGTTTATGTGTTAGAGTCTCCTACACTCTCTCTTTGTATTTATACACCTTGCATATTTCTCATCACATTCCTCAAACTCGGTCGGCCGAATAATGTTAAGGCCGAGTGTCTTGACCGAGTAATATTGAAGTGGATGTTAAAAATCAAAATTCGAGTTCGCACTCGGCCGGCCGAGTGAAGTGCTCGACCGAGTGGAAGGAAGTACTCGGTCGGCCGAGTACTACGGGGGCCGAGTGTCTCGACCGAGTAAGAATGACCACTCGGCCGGCCGAGTAAGGTGCCCGACCGAGTGCCCGACCGAGTGAAGGCTCCAGCATTCAAAAAAAAAAACCAAAAAAAAAAAAAAAAATTAGAGTCGCCCCTGCCAGGGGCGACATTAAAAAAAAAATTAAAAAAAAAAATTTTATTTGAATGTCGCCCCTCGCAGGGGCGACTTTACCTACAATTAAAATTTTTTTTTTTTTTTACTATATTTTTGCAATTTTTTTTGAAAATAACAATAAATTGTCATTTTTGCCGAAAATCACCTCGTTGATGCCAAACATGCGAACTTATTTCAAAGTTCAAAATTGCGGTCCATTTCCGACCAAAAAAAAAAAAAAAATATTAAATACAAAAATCCACTTCTCTGACACTGTATTCCAAGATTCCATCGATATTCTCCATTTTCCAGCTCCTCCATCACCGCTCCGTCTCACCTCTCTCTCTCTCTCTCTCTCTCTCTCTCACACACACACACACACACACTCTGTATCTATATACACACAACTCCATAGACATACTCTCTTGTTAGTGATTCTTGATTCTTCCCAGTTTCTTAATTTGTGTGTACAGTGTACAAAAAACAGCATAAGCGGACAAGATCATGAAGAGTAAGAACAATGGGAAGATTTCTGCAAAATGGATTCCCATTTTTTCCATGTGTTTCTTCTTCCTTGGCATGATGTTCACCAACAAGTATGTCCAGCTCAAGAATTTCGATTTTCTTGATGTTTGGATTTCTAACACTGCAAATTTTAGTTTATGATCCATTAATCCGAGATCTGTTTTAGATTCGGTGCTCCTGTGGAATCCAATCACCAGCTCATAACTCGGCAAAGAAGGGAACAAGAATTGCAGATCGTTTCTGAGGATTGCAGTACAAGCAAAAAGGTTTAATCCTTTGAATTTGAACTTTTTTTATGGGTGTAAATGAATTGGGGTGTATCAAGTCTTGATTTCTTGTTTGAATAGAAAGGAGGGGACGAGGACAAGGATGTAATGAAAGAGGTGTACAAAACCCATGAAGCAATTCAGTGAGTTCATGACTTTGAAATTTTTGTTTGTCAAATGTTTGTTTTGTGCTTATCTGAATTTAAATGAGTGGAATTTATTGGGAGAATAATCCAGGTCATTAGACAAGTCAATTTCAATGCTCCAGATGGAGTTGTCTGCATCTAGGAGAGCTGAGGAGAGCGGGAAAACTGATGGATCCTCTGTGACATCTGATGAGGGGCCTCCTAGGAAGAAGGCATTTATGGTGATTGGTATAAATACAGCTTTCAGCAGTCGGAAGAGACGCGATTCTGTTAGAGAGACTTGGATGCCTCAAGGTGACATCTCGTCTGGATTTAAGTCGACGTACTTTGTTGTTGTTCTTTGTACTCATGTCATGTGACTGATTACTTTGTATGAGTTTCTCAGGGGAACAACTTCACAAATTGGAGCAGGAGAAGGGGATTGTTGTGAGATTCATGATTGGACATAGGTATGTTGCTCTTTTTCCTGTTTTCACTTACATCGTAGGCTAAACTGCAGCATTTGAAAGATTGTAAGAATCAGGAAGTAGTTGCTCAATGAATGTTTCCCCTAGTCAAATTGAACATCTTGTGTTCTGAATCTATATATATTTGAATAGAACTTTCTGAATACTCTTGTTTTGATAGCATTACCTTTTTCATTCGAGTTCTTATAAGTCTTAAGTTTATATGGTGTTCTATTCGAATAGGATCCTTTTTCACGGAGTCATTTTGGAAACTTAACATGTTGCATCATCTGATAATTAATTAGTTTTTACGCGCTGCTGGATCCTAATGAACTGACTGGATAGATATATATTTATTCGTTAATGTAGCGCCACATCCAACAGCATATTGGATAAAGCTCTTGATGCTGAAGAAGCTCAACACAAGGATTTTCTCAGGCTGGTAATTTTCAGGCAAAAAATTACAGTGCTTTCACTCTTAAAACATTTGTCGGATGCATATAAATTTAACCGAATAATATTGTAGGAGCATGTTGAAGGATATCATGAACTGTCCGCAAAAACAAAAATTTTCTTTACCACTGCTGTTGCAAAATGGGATGCTGACTTTTATGTCAAGGTTGACGACGATGTGCACGTTAATTTGGGTTAGCTTTACGTCATTTTTTGTTTATGTTCAGTCTCGACCTATAAAAAGACTTACTGGTTGTTGAAAGCAACTGAGCGGCTACTTTTCTCTTATCAGGTACATTTGCAGCAACTCTGGCTCGCCATCGCTCAAAACCCAGAGCTTACATTGGCTGTATGAAATCTGGACCAGTTCTTGCCCAAAAGTGATTCCCGATTTCAATTGCATTGATTTATTTTATGTTTCATGTGTTGATGTGTACTTAATAAATAAAATCTTTTGTCCAGGAATGTTAAATACCATGAACCTGAGTACTGGAAATTCGGAGAAGAAGGAAATAAGTATTTCCGGCATGCAACTGGGCAGATTTACGCTGTCTCAAAGGATCTAGCCACCTACATTTCAATCAATCAGTAAGGATCGCCAGCTTCATTAAGCTAGAGTTCATTTTTATACCTAGTTTTCCCATTCATTATGTTAAATCAACAAGACCATCATTCTGGTGCAGATATGCAGTAGATTAATGTCTCAAATTTTGCAAAAAATCTCAACTTCTAATATAACCCCTAGCAGTGCAATTTCCCATTGTCAGATATAGAAAATTCATAAAAACCAAAGTTGTGTACTAGTCGACAGTTTTTTTCTTGGATGTATGCATTAACCTGGGATGGTTTTAATTTCAATCTATAGGCCTATATTGCACAAGTATGCGAATGAAGACGTGTCACTCGGTGCTTGGTTTATTGGTCTTGAAGTTGAGCACATTGATGAACGCAGCATGTGCTGTGGAACTCCACCTGGTATGATTTTCTACGTTCCACCCCCCCCCCCAGGGTCTATTACATCCCATGCTCCGTGCATTCTACCTATTGTAGCTCCGCTGACGCACACCCACATATGTGAATTTGTGTTGGAATTTACACATGTTAGAATGCACCAAGTGTAGAATGTAAGGGACTGCTGTTTATATGACGAGGTGTTGAGTTCCAGCACGAACACTTTAAGAGATTATATCACTAGAATCAACATTTTAACTTATCTTTCTTCTAGATTAACTGAAATTATGTCCATATATCTTTAGATTGTGAATGGAAGGCACAAGCTGGCAATGTATGTGTTGCCTCATTCGACTGGAGCTGCAGCGGAATCTGCAAATCGGTAGAGAAGTTGAAATTCGTACACGAGCAGTGTGGTGAAGGAGAGGAGGCTCTCTGGAATGCCTTACTGTGAAGCTTCTTTTGTACAAAAGAATACAGTTAGAGTTTGTTTACTGAATACGATTAGATTGGATATACTAAATTATTTTCAACTATTCCGAGGGTTCAAATTATGTAGATTGATGCGGTTTTTGGAGTAGTGTTTCTGCTAGTGTATAAGTTATTATTTGATTACTTATATGTATGTTTTCAAGAACTTGTATAATTCAGATCTCTATCTTGACGCAGTTGGCTGGTAATTTCAGGTTTTAATTTAAGATGTCAATTTAATTCGTAAGATCGAATTACCCAACAGGTAATGAAATAGGGTATTTCCTGAATTCGATATTTTTGTTACCGGGTAGGGTAAGGTGGGAATATAGGCTATTATCCCATTATCCTACCTATCTACCTATTTAGAAAAATATATATTATTATATAAATTATATATAAATTGATTATTAATTTGATCTAATATATTGTATATGTAGTATATTATATAACATAAAAGTTATTATACAACAAAAAATATAATAAAATATATATTATATGATTTTAAATATATTCAGATAACCTGATTATCTAAAGAGTTATCCGCTTACCCAATAAATAATATACTTAAATTCTACTCAAATTTAATAAGATAGAATATAAGAAAGATATATCAATCTCCTGCCCAACTTATTTACATTTGAATAAGTTAGGTTCAAATTGAATCTCAATAACAAATCCATCTCATTCAAATTAGGTATAAACTTGATCCGTTCAAGTTAGATCTAATCAGGACCAAATGGTTGTTTGCAGGACAGATCCAAACGACCCAAAATAGGTTTTAATTGGATCTTGGATCTTGGGTGAGTCGGGTTTTTATTGGATTTGCCGTGATCCTACAGCTTGTATTAGTGGAGAGGTCAAATATTTGAATCTTTGCGTATTCCTATATTTCTAATTTGTCATGTGGTTTGTATAAAGAAATATAATCCAACACTATTATTATGATTTTTTCATTGCTACTACTTTTAAATTATTTTGGATGGACTTGCATTACAAATAAAAGAGTTACTAACATAAAATCTTGAGAAAGTTGGTGCGTTTGAACATTTTGATAGTGCCGAATGTTGTTGAGAGGGTGGACGAGTCATTGCTCTAAAATTTATTATTAAAATTATAAAGAAGGTTTGTAAAATCCATCATAAATTCATCTCATGTCATCCCTTTTGTATTTCTTAAAACAAATTTGCCCTCAACTAACTACAAACTTATTTTAAAATTTTAAATTCACTTTAATGTATGGTGTTCGTCCCACCAAACATGTATAAGCTATAAAAAAAAAACAAATGTAACGGTATTTTACAAAACTAAGTATTTTTTGAAGGAATAACAAAAATTATAAGGTTTTTATTTATTTATTGAGGAATGAAATTATAAGTACTTGTAAACAATAGAATTAATATAATTGGCCCGGTTAAATCTAAAAATGCTAAAATGGTTTGGGGCCCAAAATTAAATTAGGTTTGGTACAAGTTTTGGACCGAGACTAACCCATTAGACATCTTTTACGTTCAATTAGTGCATCACTCATTCGTTGACTCAAAACCCAAATACAATAAATCGCACCCGTCGATCCGGTCGATCGGCGATGGAAAATTCTGACGTGTTCGGCTCGTCGACGGCGCCGCTTACGTGGCACGATTTCCTTGAACGGATGCGCCACCCCTCCGCCGCCGACTTTGTCAAAGCCATCAAAAGGTGTTGCTATGTACATACTTACCGTTGTATGCAGAAACGCATCGCATGTTGTCATTTAATGATTATTTGGATGAGGAGAATCAAGAGGAACTTAATTTCCTGGAAATGGCGTTGTTTTCTTATTAACTATTGCTAATTGCAATTCCATGTTCGTATTGCTGCGTATGGTAATTGAAAAAATTAATGATGAATGTCTTCTGTTTCGATGTTTTTTTTTTTTTTTTCAGTCTAAGATAGCTGAGCTCTCCAATCGTCTGCTTAATTTCGTGATTTTAGTTTTTGTTTACAGTCCATATTTTTTGTTAATTGTTGTTGGCTGGGGTTATTGTTCGGTGTAGTTAGATTTGAGCTAATGTATTGATGAAAACTTTAGCTAATTTCAACTCTTGCCCTGTTTGTTAATTACTCAATCGCTATGCTTGGAGTTTCTGCTCCTAAAGTTGGCAACTTCAACTGCTAACTGCTAATGCAAATTTTTAAATATTGATGTTGCCACAAAGGTTACCTTTTGTACTGAGGCTCAACTGAAAAAAGGGATTTAGTTATCATGATATTGAAGATTACAACTGCTCATTCACATAACATGCATCTTCTCTTATACATGAGGCAAAATTTATAGTTACATTTTCTTTATTCATATGAAATACACTAACTAAATTTCTTTTTCTCTTTTTTACTTATAATTATAGGATCTTCCTCATTTATTTGTCTGTCAACCAAAAAACGATTCTGATCTGAGCTGGAACATTTGCAGTTTTATAGTCTCGTTCTTGAACAATGCCCCCGATGCTGAGAGGGACAGTGCAGATGTGCAGGAGTTTCTTGGCAATATGGAAGCAGCATTCAGGGCTCACTCCCTTTGGGCCGGATCTTCAGAGGAGGAGTTGGAGAGCGCAGGTGAAGTGAGTATCACTTCTTACCATATCAATATGGGTTGATATGGCTACTTTATACATTAGAACTTCCAATTCTGTGATTATTGTACTTTTCTTTTTAATTATTAATGTATGTTTCCATGTTTGACCTTTATGAATAAAGGTAAGTTAATTCGCTAACCTGTTTTGCTTGCATCTTAGCTTTACCTTCTTGAACTATTTACCATTCTGAACTAATAAAGTTTGTAAATAGCTGACTATATAATTTTTGTAATGGTGCGAAATAGTCTTTGTTATTGTAGTGCTGCTACTTTTTCTTTCTATGTCATTGTGTCACCCATTATTTATATGCATTGTTTGGCATCAGTTAAGTGAGGAAGTCAGAATATGTCGATATTTTAGTTAAATGGTAAGACATGCTTATTTCAAGGTCTTCTCTCAATTTGGAGTTGATCTTGTGCTTCTTTTAATGTTTCATTAACTACTTGTTTCTTTGCACACAAATTTTACCGGGTGACCTGTTTAATTAGAATGGGCTTGATTGTTTTACCTTCACTAAAGCTTTCATATGTTGTGTATGTTCTTTGTGATTGGGAAGAATAATATGAATGTGCTGTACTTAAACTTGTATGTTAATTACTTAATTACAGGGACTGGAAAAGTATGTCATGACGAAGTTATTCCCACGCGTGTTTGCTTCAATTCCAGAAGATGTCAAAGCTGACGAGCAGCTTCATGAGAAGATGGCTTTAGTTCAACAATTTATTCGTCCAGAGTATTTGGATATCAAGCTGACATATCAGAATGAAACTTCTTGGTTGGTGAGTGAACTAATTAGCCCAAAGTTATTTGCTGATGCTTCTCAAGTACGCTCCTTGTAAATAGAATTATGGCCACTAAATTGAGCTGTGCAACCATTTCCTTACTGTTCTATGTCTAATTCATATTATGCCATTGAGTTTACTTGCATGACATAATATATACCCTAAAAGAAAATTTGGAGATACTTCTGAGGATTTAACGTTAATTGTAGACAATTTTGCTTTTTTGTTTCATTGATGGTAAACGGTGGATTTATCTGAGACAACACTTGAGTAGAATCACTAGCTTCAGTGAGAATTTGATTCACTGAATATTTGAAAGCATCATAAAGCTGAATAGTGATTGCGGAGATGATAGATGAAGTAAATATTCTTCATCAGATTCAGTTTGTTTGACTTTAGTTAAAATAATGTCACAAGAAGTTTATTGAGAGTTGAGGGGGTAGTCAGTGATTGTGGTAAGTGGTTTACATGCTCATCTACACACCTTGGTGGTCATGAGTGGTTGTATGTCATTGTACGCATGTCTCTTCTCTTGGGGAATGGAGGGATCTTACACCTGCTTTCCGAGTGAAACTTAGCCCTTCTTAATATTTTCATATTTTAGGTTGAAAATAAATAACTACATATAGAACGAGAATTATTAGTAATATACATTACCTTGGTTTTAACCAGAGAGTAAATGGTCTTAAACAATTAATTAGAACGATGGACTACTCCTCTAGATTTGTCATGAGAAGTGTGATATGTTTCTGTATGCTATTCTTGTAGCTTGCCCAAAAAGAGCTGCAAAAGATCAACATGTACAAGGCACCAAGAGACAAACTTGTCTGCATTCTCAATTGCTGCAAGGTTATCAGCAACCTTTTGGTCAATGCCTCCCTTGCATCCAAAGAAGATCATCCGGGGGCTGATGAATTCCTCCCAGTTCTCATTTATGTCACCATAAAGGTAA
Source organism: Caryopteris x clandonensis (assembly GCA_028749325.2). Taxonomy (NCBI): domain Eukaryota; kingdom Viridiplantae; phylum Streptophyta; class Magnoliopsida; order Lamiales; family Lamiaceae; genus Caryopteris; species Caryopteris x clandonensis. The sequence continues at coordinate 3,788,690 of JAPYKT020000033.1, read as the reverse complement.
TTCTTCATTTCTTTTTTGCAAGCTTATGATTCTGTTATCACTGCTATTTTTTTGCAATTATTGTTAAGAGTACAGTACCTGAATTTCAGCCTTATCTGATTTCTCAATATTATTCGGATTAGATTATATAAACCTCAGATCTTTGCTTGTTCGAAAATGTATCTGAAAATTTATGCATGTCAATATGTCCAAAGATTTTATACAGATATCTGAATTCCCATTTTCTCTAGATTTTTAGAGAGTACTGATTTTGGTTATTTTAGATGCTGAAACTATGAGAGGTTATGTCAGGGATGCTTGTGACAATTGTACAGGATATGATCATGATCGTGTAGCTCCTCATTGGGAATATTTTTATGGTGCTTTACTGCTTTTAAAAGCAGGGTTTTAATAATCCCTTTTTCCCAAAATTTGTGAATTCTACGAATAAATCCTTGTCTGGTATCTTATACAGGCCAACCCTCCTCAACTGCATTCCAATTTATCATACATACAACGGTTCAGACGACAAACACGCTTAGTAGCGGAATCAGCTTACTTCTTCACAAACATGCTTTCCGTAGAGTCCTTTATCATGAATATCGATGCTAAATCCCTTTCAATGGATGAAACTGAATTCGAAAAGAACATGGAATCTGCACAAACACTTCTTTCTGGCCTCTCTGACACCTCAGATATTCACAGTCAAGCAGATCAGAACTTCACACACATTCCTAGGCCAGATCTAATCGAGCCAAAACAACCTTCGAGTTCCAAGGGCCCACCAACCCATCCTCAGGTTTCGGTTGAGTCATCCGAAACTAAATCAAGAAACGATGAAAATTACAGGAAAGATACATCATCACTCAATAAAATCCCATCAATCTCAGACTTAGAAAACAGAGGAGCTAGCATGCTGTTGAAGGAAGATGAGGTCAATCGTGTTTTTCGGGATTTCCCATTTTTGTATTCCCAGGCTTGTGATTTAACAGTTGGTGATGTAGAAGATCTGTTAAATAATTATAAGCAAGTAGTGTTCAAGTATGTTTCCCTTGCTAAAGGATTGGGTGTGACAATCCCATCTCCTTCGGTATCCAATGCTCAGGGTCGAAACTCAAAGCAAACTGAAGATGCAACAGGATTAGCAAAAGTAAAAGAGGCTCATCCGAATGAAATGGAATCAGGAAAGGTAATGGAAACTCATCTGAATGAAATGGAAGCAGAAAAGGTAACGGAAACTCATCCGAATGATGAGATGAAGAATGAAATTTCTAATGTGGCCGATGACTCAGGCGAAGGATCGATTTCTGGGTTGGAAAATATCGATGCCGTGGTGGTGGGAGAATCAGCACTTCAAACTAAAGGTGAAGGAAATGAAAATGCTCAATGATGAATAATTACTTGAGAGAATTATCTGATGAGTTACGTATGTTGCAGTTGGTTCCAATTTTTTGTTGTAAAGAGGAGCTACTCTCTCTCTCCCTTTAAGGATTTATTTATTTATAAAGTAAGATGTGCCTAGCTGTGGGATTTAGTAATTTGTACAATCTGTTGAGAACATTCGTGTTGGTGATCAGGAAAAGGAAATGTACCATGTGCTCCCCCCGCCCCCAGCCCACTCTGAAATTGCACAGAAGCCGCCCCAAACACCCCCCCCCCCCCACAAAAAAAATCAAAAATAGTCAACCCCACACTGGAAGAACTTTTTAATATATATAATATTCAGTTTTTTTGGGGAAAATATTGTAAACAGAACTTTTAAATTTTTACAAATTTCAGTGATGCCATACACTATAAATGTATACATATGTTTTTATGAAGTGGGTAAAAGACAGTCGTCTTATGTGACTTAATTTTGCCCATTAAAATCATAATCTAGTTGGTGAAATTATATCTAGTTTTGGAATATTTAAAAGTACTTATTTAGTTTTCGTTTTATCTATTCGTCCATTGCTTTCTTATCTCTATTTTCTAAAGAAAATCATGATGAAAAAAGCATTCCGAATATGAATTTTAGGGTGTGCTTGGTTGGACATTTTAGGAAGGAGTGAATGAAAATGATATGAAAAATGGTTGCTTGGATAGAGGAGGGAATGGAATGAAATCCCTTTTTGGGGAATCAACCATTCATCTCCTAAATGGGTGGAATTAGACTCTTTTTGGACACTAATGATACTCATATTTATTTTCATTGCTCGCAATACTATCAAGTAGACCTTACTAAATATATCTTGAAATTTACTAAAGTACAATTTAAATACAGTAAAAAAAAGGTAAAAATGACTACTTTTTCATTCTTTGATTGTACACAATATTTTATGTTCAATAATCTATTACTGTATTTGATAGAAAATAAAGAAAAAAGAGGAGAATGTTTGCATTAGTGTTCCTAGGAATGAAATAATAATCTGCTTCACGTTTGGTTGTCTACTTATTGGTTGGATTATAGTTTAAATAACTGAAGTTTATATTTTTATTAGTGTGAGAGTGCAGCATTGAGATCTGAGTGTGGAAAGAAACAATTAGGGAGTGAATAAGTTAAGGAAGACAACTAGCAAACATACCACTTTTTGCACTTCTCTATATCACCTTTATTTCATCTGTTTGTTCCTTCTACAGATAAGCTATTTTTCTCAACCACTGCACCAAACAATATTTGCGTCATCATAATAATAATAATTATCATTATTATTATTATTCATTTTTTTTTTTTTTTTAATTTCTAAAGTTGTACATCTGTTATTTGGAAATATTGAGTGGTTATATTATTTGGGTGTGCATGCATGTTTCAAGATAAAGATACGGCGTTTCTTGCTAAATGTGTCCAAGACCATATCTGGCAAAATATCAATGTTTGGGAACTCTTTTTTTGTCATATGGTACTCTCTACCTTTAAATGTATTTCATTCGTATTTTAATTTTATATTTATAATGTATAGTATTGATCATGATACACTAGAAAATTAAATTCTATCTGAAACAAGAATTTTATTTTGCATTTTTGTGTTCTTTTTCATTTTCAATCATGTAACAATTAATCACATTGTGTCGACACAATAAGAAAAAAAAAAGGGACCAAATATGCAAGATTGAATTATTTTGTAATTTTTTTTTTTTTTTTGAATTGAAATTTGTTATTTTATACTTCAAAGTACATATGTTGAATTTTAAAAGTTAATGGAATTAGAGGGACGGATTATAAAAAGAGAAGACATTTTCTTTTTGTCTTTTTTTTTTTTTAAATATAATTAAATTACTTAAGTTAGTATAGATGCACTTAGTAAGAATTATAGTAAAAGATCACTAAATTAGCTTTCTAATAGACAAAAGTTGACAATAAACAATCGCCACTTGGAAAGAGAACTTGATTTCAGGTGCCTAAGCCCCAATTTTAGGATAAACAACACACACCCAAATTATGATTTTCACCATTTTTGACCGACTAAAAGTCTTAAACACTAACAAAATGTAACCCTACCAATTATTATGTTTTATGCTATACTCTTTATTGGATATAACATGCTACAACAAATACAATATTCTCTATATTTTATCCAACATCTTTTCTTCATTTTAAAATAAGAATTATGTGCTAAAAATATTTTTTTGTTCTGAAATAAGAGTTTTGTTTCAAAAGTTAAGGTCTTGCTTATTAGCTGACATACAAATTTAAAAATTTTAACTTCACAAATAAGTTATGTGTGATTGAATTTGTCAGATCAACGAATAAAGAAACTGTATTATCTTTATAATGACGTATCTTTATCTAATAGACCAAGAATAAGAAAATATTTCGTAAACAATATGACTTATTTTAAATCGAGCATAGCATTAGTTAAAAAAAGTTGTGAGTTCTATGACACATTTGGAGCATGATGTGAATTAGAAAAGTTATGAGGATGAGTCACCAAAGTTCACAAAACTTTTCGTTTACCCTTTCTTAAGACAAAAACACCCTAATCTAATTTCTACCTACACATATCCAATAGAAGTCCACAGATGATATTCTTCACTATTTTACAAATTTCTTTTTTCTTTTGGCCCCAAAATTTTATAAACACAAAACCGTTTTTTGAATTAAATTTAAAAAATTAATCGAAACGAGGTCAATTTGTAAAAGATTTTTTAATTCAATTAAATTGAAAAAAAAAAAACTTAATACATATATGTAGTTAAAGAATAATAGGTCCCATGGAGACTTTATCACGTGTCTTCCACATGCTGACAAATACAATGGTCGGCTGATGAGAGCTGTTGCTTTTTTTTTTTTTTAATACCAAAAAAATTAAAGATAAATAAAATTAAATAAATCCAAGTGCTTACCAAGAATTGTTATACTTCCAGAGTTAATATATAAATATTATTATTTTAAATGATAATTAATTTGGCACCCAATACTCCAATGTTAATGCTGTTTTGCAGGCTATCCAAGAAATTATGGTGTTCCCAAGATTTTCTCTTATATAATAAATTAAATTTAATTATTTTGATCTAATCCGTAGCCTATATTTGTCATGATTAAATGACTATATTAGAATATTAAATGGATATAGAAATTTGTAACAATTTTTTAATATTTTGTTATAGGGAAAATATTGGTTAATTAATGTCACTTTATGATCCTATATGTTAGACTATTACTACAATGTGTTTATCTGCCAAACTGTTTGACTTTCAGTCTTGTCTTAAGTATGACTGTTGTATAAACAAACAATTTAGGCTAACTAAAACTGGGACCATAACTACATCATTTTCTGGGAGCTAAAAAAATAAAATATATATATATATATATAATTAAGAATGACAATCGAACGTGTATTATGGGATTCTCGCCCATCCAAACCTACTAAGAAATCTTATACTGCTCTTTCATTAATAATCTCATATGTTTGGATATGATCAATTGCACATTGATTTTATATTATTCGAACTTAATCTTGTAGTTTCAATTCCAAAATTTTATAACTTGAATTGATCATTTTGTTTTATATTTATTTCATTATTGTCACTGTCATCATCGTCGAGTAATTTCATGGCCCCATCCCAAGAATTCTTCTGAATGACAAATAGTATTTTCGATTCTTATTATAAGTATGAAGAAAAAAAGAAAATGATGGAAAGGGTCAATGAATGAGGGACTTGGAACATTTTCTTTAGCCCAAAAGTAGAAAAGAAAAAAGGTAGAAACAATGTTGCCCAAGAGAAATGAGAGGCCATGAACAATACTCAATTTTCTTTCCATTGGAATTTCATGTATTGTCCATATCTCTATCAAAGATGGTCCATACTTTCAAATAATCTATCACATGAGTAAAGACACTATTATGTAATGTGTGCAACTTTTTTCACATTCTCATTATTTGCTCAAAGAGTTTCCCATACCCCCCTAACCTCCCCCCCCCCCCCCCTGTAGGTAGCCCCCCAAGAAACCAAACTCTAAAAAGGTGCATGAAACATGTATAGTGGCTACTATGTAATGTTCCAGTTTTATTGATGATATTTTCTTGAAGTATGCACCTATAATCTATCCTATTTTTTTACTTTATTTTTTATTGTTATGTACAATGTGCATAGTATAATATTATGAATATTTATGTGATATATACTAGTAAAATTAAACAATATTTGAAATAAAATTTGTTGAATAAAAGATCTTATACATATATATAGTATTCTTTTTAATATATGTTTCAATTTCAACCCCATTTCAGTTTTACCACTAAATAGATTTAGGACTAAATTGAAAAATGAAAATCAAAACTTATGCAAAATTTTGCTATTTGGGCAGCTTTAAAATTGTCGATTTAGCCACAAGTTTGTCGATTAGGCCCACCTAAGGTAATTTGGGGAATGAGTGTAAAATTTTGAGTTACTTATATATAATGTCAACAAATTTTATATCAAAATGAATCATTTACTAAAACTTTTGAGAGGGGAAAATATAAAAAAATTAACAAGTCCCAATATTATGAGGTGAAGTGGAAGACTTGTTACAACTTTAAGGATACTACTCCAAAAGAATCAATGTATAGAGACTCAAATTATAGCCAACATATATGTGTGTACACACACAAACACACACATAATAACAAAATAAATATTCAAAAATTGAATATATATGTGTTTCCGTCCAAAACATAATTTCCAAAATTTAAATTTTGTACAATTGCCCAATTTATGTTAAATGAAAAAATTAATATCTAAAATTAAAATCAAGCCTAAAATAATTTATATTGTAACAAAAATTACATAAACAGTATAATTAGAAAAAATATGAGGATTATTAAACTAAAATAGTACAACTCTCTAATTTTATAAAATACAAAGTCATATTACAAAACTTCCTGAATTAAAATTAACTATAAAAAATAGTTTATCGTGTATCGCACGGTGTCATCCTAGCAGCCCGTAATATGAAAATGGCCTACTATATAGGCAAGACTATAGCCCTTTTTTTTATAAGAAAACAAGTGTCATCATGTTAGACAATGCATACTTGCCCTATGAATTAAGTCATTTGGTCCATAAAAGATGGCAACCTTTGAGACAAAGAAATGGCAACACACTTAATGTCAAATTATTCAAAGTTATGATTCTCTCCAAGATGGATATCAATAGCTTTCTTAATTGGAAACTATGTACTTATAAAGTTTGCATGTAAATATGTTTTATTTCACATTTTTTTTAAATATTTAATTATGATCACTTTAGTAATTGAAAATTACTTAATACTTCGTCTGTCTAAAAAAAATTGTGTTTAAAAAATATTTTATTCCAAAAAAGAAAAATGGTGTTTGAAAAGATAAAGTGAGTTATTAGTTGAAGTTTCAATAATACCATCGTGAATAATGTTTTTGTAATATATTTATTTATAAATAAAATCAAATTAAAGACAAATAAATTAACTTAAATTATATATTTATTTCAAAATAAAGAATTGTAAAAATTGTCTGATCAATTTATTTGATAAATAATCTAATACGGTCCATTTTGTTAAAAGACAATTACCTTTTGAGTGTCTCTCAAGCAAGTAATATTTTTTAGGTAAATAAATAATATAGGTAAACAAGTAATATTGTTAAAAATTAACTATAATATTTTTTAGAAAACAAATAATATTTTTTAAGGTAACAAATAAAGTTTTTCAATAATAATATTTTTTCAGTAAACATGTAATATGTTTTAATTAAACTAATAATATTGTTGGATCGGGTCATAGGATGTACGCGTTGCACATAAATTTTTGCAATAAAGTTTTTGCTTTAATCTATTTTTTACGTATAATATATCAAATTAATCATATGTTCACAATGTTTAATTTTACACCCATATATTAAATTGAGTACTAAATTTGAAAAATACAACAATAATTTTGTTGATTATTAAACTGAAATTTGAATGTTATTACCTATTGGATATGAATTTAGACTGTATATAAATATTTACTAATAATAAATCATGTATTATTAATACACTTAATCAATTAATATAAAAACAAGATTTTTATTTTGAGATTTGGAATATTCTTCTTATAGAAAACTATATTTTTTATATATTTTTACCCATAAAATATATATAATTTAAATATTTTTAAATATTAGTTACTCAAATTTTTATTATATATAATTTTTATTTAATTTTAAAAATATTTTATAAATAGTGTATAGCATCTATACACATCATAGAGTTTATCTGAAAAACAAACCAGCCCCAAGTCACCTCCCACCGTACCCCAACTTCAAGATATAGAGTTTAGAAGACTCCAAAGCAGTATTCTAATTTCTTCTCCCTTACCAAGAAAGCTAGTTCGTAACAAACCCTATATAATTCCAAATTAAGTTTATTTATTTGTATTTCACTCAAACAAACATTTAATCCACTTATTACAACTAATTGTTAATCTAGATCAATTAATTAGTTTAATTCTATAAAATTTTAGCATTTTACATATATATATATACATATATATCTACAATGGACGGATAAATATTTTTAAAGTTTAAAATATATTATATTAATGCCTTTTAACTTATATTGCCTAATTTTTTCAATTGAGAAAGCCACGTCGTAACCTTAATGCCTATAACATGTATATTTTATTTGCTTCTTCTTCATTTCATAAAGATCTATGTTTATTTTTACGCGGATTAAAAATAACTATTAGAAACAATCATTAATATGAACAAAAAAATTAAAAATTCGATAAGATCAAAAGTTAAAACATTAAAATTGAACCCAATTTTTTATAACCCTAGGTCTGATATATCATTCAATTAAAATATCACATTGACATACGCGTATAAACTTAGGTGTAGATATAGATGAGATCATGCATGTGTATGTATATATATTATATATATACATCTTTACATATAGACATGCACTTTATGCACTAGTTTCTTTCTGTTTCCCTCTATTTGGTATCTTCGAGTCTCTCTCTCTCTCTCTCCTCAGTCCTCCGGCCTCCCCCCTGGCTCTCTTCCCCTCCCACTCTCTCTCCAAACTTAAATCTTCATCAGCTGATCAACTCCAAAAGAAGCACCAAGAAGACACGATTAAATAAATGGGGCATGGAAATTATAATAATCAAACCATTAATGATCAGAAAAGCATTTTCTTGCCAATGTTTTGCCGCTTATCCATCAGAGACGTCACAGCTCCGGTTGCCGCCGCCGCCGCCGAACCCTCCTCCCCTAAAGTCAGCTGCATCGGTCAAGTCAAGAGAAACAACCGCGTCGTCGGCTTCCCCCCCACCGCGACCACCATCACCGCCTACCACTACAAACACACCAAACCCAAAAAAGCACTCTTTTCCACCAAAACCCTCTTGCCGAACCCCGCCGCAATGACCGCCGCAAAGGCCGCCGGAGGTGGTGGAAGAAGTGGAAGCAGAAGCTGCAGAACAAACAGGGAGATGTGTGATAATCATCGTAGAAGGTCAAGGGTGAAGACTAATTGTGATCGAGATTGTGGTGAGGTGGCGGTGGATATCAGGAAAATGGATCCGCCGTTGCCGGTGGTGAAGAGGGCGGCGGCGCCGGGAGTCGGCCGCGATGAGGTGAATATTTGGAAGAGAAGATTTAACGGCGTGAAAAGCTTGCAAATAGAGCCGATTCATTTGCCGAGCAACAAATTTCAACTGCCGCCAACAACTTTATGAAAATGATTTGAACTCAGAATTCAGAATATATTACAAACATGTACGAGGTAAATGGATCGAATAATTTAGTTTGCAGATATTAATGTAAATAAATTCGAAATCCTAGAATTCTTTTTACTATTTCTTTATTCTTTTGTTCTTTTTCTTTCTTCTTGCTGTTAAACAGACCAGTTTAGACAGTGATAGTCAAGGTTCCATGTTCTCTTCAAATGAAAGCTTATCCAATACTTTGAGATAGTGGACTTTTTTCTTCCCAGAGCTTTTCCTCTATCTTTTCATATGTATATATATATATATATATATATAAAGAAATGAAATTATTGAACATTTTTATTAATATTATTTATGTAAAAGTTAAATTTCAATGCTATATCATAATTACATTAACAGATATTCAAGATGTGCTCACGTTGAATGGTCACATTATTATTTCTCTCTCAATACTGTTATTTAAGTATTCAGATTAAAATTATTTTTAAAAACTTATTATGGAAGGAGGAACGGGCGAAGAATATCTATAAGAAAAAAAAAATTGTCTGCTTTGGTCCCTTTTTACTCCCTCCCAAAAAAAAAATTGAAAATCTCAAAAATAATTTTTACTTTAAAAAAAATTATGTTTAAAAAATTAATATTTTTCTATGTGTTGAAAAATTTCATAATTGTTCAATAAAATGGAGAATACAGTTTGGGATTTTCAATTTTCATAATTGTTCTCAAACCTGATGAGCATTGTGACTTTGTTTATTTATTAATGTGACTTATTCAATTAAATATAATTTGTTTGTAAAATAAAATATTTTATTTTTTAACTTTAATTAATAAAACGAAATATTAAATTTTTAAACATAACTCTTATTTTAAAATAATATATTTTATAAAGATGGGGTTTTTATTTATGCTTTTATAGATAAATAATGTTACTTCCGTTCACATTAAAATTTAGTTTCTATAATTTTTATTCGCATTAAATATTGATCCTAGTGTTACACGTTCGAAGTAACGCACATAGGGACACAAATTTGATAATATCTAAGTACAAAAATCCAACTTCTATAAATCCTTTGACTTAAGTACAATCACTTAATTTTTAATAAAAATGTCAGTACATGAATTCATCTATATATACGCATAAAATAGTAAATTGACTGTTTTTATATTTATTATTATCATATTTCTCATTTATATTTTTTTTCCATAAATGAAAATACGGACATTTAGGAAATATTGGTATCTTGCTAACCAATAATCATTCATTTTATTTTTCTATATTTTTATTTGTTAATATTGGTAATGTTACTAATTTTATCAAAACTAATAAAAAATCAATATATCTTCATAATTACTTGATTTTAACAAATCAATTATGAATTTGTGGCAGATTCAATGCTATATATAATAATAAAAAACTATGACATTGATATACCAAATTTTATTCAATTTTTTTTATTTAAAAAAAAAATACTATATATTTAGTAATTTGATGATTATATTTTATAAATAAAATTAATTAATGTTCACATATAATTTTATATATAATATTTATATTCTTATTATAATTATGGTAAATATATAAACTATTGAATATAATTATATATATTTTTTAAATAATATTTTTATATATTTATGAAATTTAATAATAATATACTACGGGATAACATACTAGTTTCAATACAAATGAAAAATCAGGACTCAAATGTTATCAAGATAATGTGTAATAGAATTAAAATAATCTAATTTTAATACAAATGAAAATTATATGAACTGAATTTAAACGCAAATCTAAAATCAGAAGCCTAACAATTGTAAATTAAAGAAGGTAACCCAATCTATGAAAAAAAATTGAAATTACAGGGATCCAAGTGTATCTCTTTTTCAGTTTCTTGATTCTCTATTATTTTTCAGATACACAATGACACCGGCCAATATATATATATATATATATATATATATACACACACATATAATCGAAAGATATCAACGATAAAAATAAAAATGGACAGCTACAAGAATTCAACAAACATCCTATTTAAAATTCAAACATGCACGATATCGGCGGAGCTAGACTATTTTATTTTGGAGGTTAAATAAAATATATAAATACTAGAAAAAAAAAATTAAAGAAATCTTGGGAGCTAGCACCCGGAAGATATTTGAATATTAAGCGAGTCTCATATGCAATTAAATTGGTCTAATCCAAAAAATTCTTGAGCAAATTGTGAATTTGACATTATGTACTTTCTATGAATTTGTCCCTCATACACAGAACATGATACTAATTTTGAAAAGATCATTTTATGGATAAACCGTAATAATTTTTTAAATTATTAAAAAAAACAACTTTTTCCAATAAAAATAATAATTTTAATCCTTAAATTATTATTTTTATTTAACTAGTTATATAAAATAGTTAAAATTATACTACTTATTTAATTAGGATCTATGCATTTTTGCTAGTTTTAAAATAAAATTCGATTTGTTGGATAAAATAAAATTTATGCATATATATTATATATTAATGTTTGCTTTGATTATAACCAATGATCTTCTCACTCTGATAAATGCTTTGTAATGGTATATGATCACAAGTCAAATCCTCCATTAAATTAAGAAATTAGTTACAAGCGGGGCCGCAAAAAAAGGGGGATGGGATTAGGTTAAAGTCCACTCTTTTAGTTGGTCTTGTCCATTACTCTTTTCAAACCACAAATTGAATGAACAACCACGGATGCATCTATTACTCAAGCTACTACTTAATCTATTGTTCAAGTATTTATGATTCTCAATTTTTCCTAATCTTACAATAAAAATCTTGTTTCATAAAAATATAATTGTTTTTCTAATTAATTAGATAATAATAATACAACCATCAAAAAATATAAAATTCTCACATATACAACTTCATTTATCTATTTGACTTGCTCAGTCGTATATAACTTATTCGTAAATTAACATTTAAATTTTCTAATATAACTAATAAAACAAGGTATTAATTTGAAACAAAAATTTCATTTTGAGATGAAAAGTATTTTTTAAAATGCTCTTATTTTGAAACTGAGAATATTGTATAAAACAACAAAATCGAAGCAAAAGATCATACAGAAAAATATAAAATATCCTGCGAGAGTATTATATGAGCTGCTGCATCATCATCCTCATGTATTTGACTAATTATAAAAAATATTCTGATATTGGTCTGTTCAGACTCCAGATCTTGCTTGCTGGAAAGTGATGAACTTGACTGTGCAACATCCATTTTCCAAATGGATGACGAGTAAACTTCAATCAACTCGAATTTTCTACTTCTGGTGGTCCATGCTACATCTGATGATATATACCCTCGTATTCACCCCACTGTATGTGTTCGCACACATATTCACATGGGTATGTATGAACTTCACAAACAGAAGTTGGAACCAATTTATGAATATGGATCTACCCTTCTGAGTTCAAACCATATGGTATAGCAACTAGTAACAATTCACAAACTTATAAGCATCATCAAACTGCGTTTCCCATCTAAATCTACAACACCACCTAAGACTCCTTAACTTGTGACTCAATAATGGCAATTATTAGGGGAGGAATTGAGTTAGGATTTGCAGGTTGCGTTGAGATATGATAATTACACAAAAAAATGGTTAATCTGGGCCAGATTGTTTATTAGTTTTGTCAGAAACATGAACATGACAATTATATTTATATACTACATGTATTTAATATTTAAACTGGCTCAAGTTCCACAACAAACATCAAAATAACATATAAACTACATGTATTCAACATTTAAACTGGCTCAAGTTCCACAACAAACATCAAAGTAACACAATGTAATTCAAACACAATTAAACCAATCCAACTAACAAACCCATTGTAAATGTTAGAAAGAAACAGCTCTCCTGCTTCAAAACATCAAAAATAAAAGATTTTACAATAAAACTCAACAATTTGTTAAATTCATAAACAATGTTATATGGATTATGATATGTTAACACAAAATTGACCCAACCAACGTGTTGCACGGGTTCAACCCAAATAACACGCAAATCCGTATGCCTCAACCTGCTTATAGCAGGTTAGTTTTGTGTTAGGTAAAGAATTATAGCTCCTAATTTCAATATAGTAATTAAGATCGCAACAAATCTCATAAAATCCTCTGATATGACATTTGATCTTTCTGATAAGACGTGTTAGTACATTCGCATAGATCACAGAAAACTGTTAAAACCTAAAGCTACCACCACAGACAAGTTTGCTATGTACAGTTCAAATAGAGTGTAACATAAAAAAGAAAAGAACCTTCATTAGTTTTGAAATCAGCTCTGCTCTTTATAAGGAGTCCAGATCAATTTGCTGGCATCAACTTCAAGGCCACCACGGCCTGCAGCTTTAAGGTGACGATCCAGGATCTTCGGATCTGCACAAATAACGTGCTGTCCCTTTCGGTATTGGATCAACTCTAAGCTCTGAAGGGTAGTCAATATATCCTCTGCTTTGATCGCTGTCATATCACTCAGCTCCTGCAATTGAACAAGGTAAGTGAGTCTTAATTCAAATAAAAAAATGAAGGAAAATGGATATTGTGGGCTCATAATACAAATTTTCCCTTAAAAAAAATTCATTTCATTAGGATCTTTAATGCTTTAACACCACCAAGGAGGTGAGCACAAACTTGAAAACTCTAGTTTGTTGCTGGTAAAAGGTGTTGTGAGTGTAATATCAAAATATTCTAAACCAGCTTCCTCTATTGTAAGAGTTATAATTTGAATCCAGATGATTAATTCCAACCTTAATGGAGATATTGCCCTTGTGCTTTTTCAGTATATCTAAAAGAACACGTGTCCAGTATCCTCGGTAGCTCAAGAGTCCCAGGTCCGAGAGGGGCCGTTCTGGTGTTCCCACTTTACCTTCCTTCTTTGAAAGCTCATATGCTACAAAAAATTTGCAGTTATTTAAGATATTCTACAAATGAATTGAACCCGAAAAATAGGTAGAGCAAGGAGAAAAGAAATATATGGAAACATCAACTTGCTACTGCATTTCCACATAGTCAAAGTCGCAAGTAGCATAGGTTCTTGTTCACTGATCTCTCATTTTAATATTCTTTAAAAAATAAATAAAAATAAAAACCTTTTCATGTCTTATATCAGTAATTTTAAGACTGGGGACTTATCCATGCTTTCCCAGCAAAACCGTAAACCTCTGTGTTTATCATAGTCGGAAGATATTAAAAATAATATTATACACTTACTTTATGACCACCTATGAAACCAAATAAAGCTCCTTATTCGCACATTTATCTTCCATTACACCCACCAAATAGAAAGCAAAAAGGGAAACGCCATTTACAGAACTACAGAATACAGGGAAAGAAAGCAGTTCTTCAGCTGCACTGTCTGTCAAATATATCTGTACATATATCTCACATGCTAGTGTGTATAGAAGGATGATGAAGAATGAACTTACAAAATGCAATCAAGAATTTTCCATAGCCTTTTCTCTGATAAGGAGGAAGAGTGAGAATACAAGCTAAGTTGTACGACTCCTCTGAATGTTTCTCCTGCATATATCACCAAAAAAAAAGAAAAAAAATTATATATATATATATATATATATATTATCATTGCTGGGACCTTTATCAATTGAATATCCTTTCAGTAAGTAAAAAATTTAAGAAAATCCTTCCTAAGTGAACAAAATAGCAAATACAAGAATGTTACTATTAACAAAGAGGCAACCCTATATGGCTAGTGCTAAAAATGTACAATGATGCAACTGAATGAACTTCAACATGATACACATTAATGGGGAATGCGTATGGGCAACAAAATATCAGATCAACTCCTACAGATAAAAAAATTACCTTGGAGAAATAGCCCACCATGTGGCACCCACGATCATCACATTCACATAATACATAAAACAGAAACAGGTCAACATCATAGTAGAGGGTCTTGTGATCAAGAAACAACTTAGCCAAATAGCAAAGATTTTGCCCATAAATCTTGTTCTTTTTGCCATCAACCTGTTACAAACGCAACTCAAATTAAAATAAATGTTTTCCTTTCGACAACAGTACAAAGTTACAAATCTCAGACATATGGTATGCACTTTCAAGCCAGACGGTAAAAAACAAAGTATGCGAACGTTAAAGGCAAATGCACTTTCATCTTGTTTCATAGTGATTTGAACATCGTAAAAAGGGAAGCAATTCTGTAGGGGAGGAAATACTATAACACATCTAATTCAAATGCTGTAAATATTTTTTTCAAAATGGCTTGAGGAATTGTTAGGAGGACAACAACATAAATAATGTTGTCAACTATTCTGCTTGAAGAAGAGCATCTTCAATTGATAATTGATGTTTTATGAGTTAACTAAATAAACAATAATAATATATAAAAATAATTATTGAACGCAAACCCCACCTCAAACATTGACAATGTCCCATTTCGATATATTTCGTCACCGGGAGGATGCTTGAGATCACATTTCCTCTGCAAGTAAAAGAGTATAACACTGTCGGAAATGTTTTGACTTCAAAAAATAACAGAGCATGTTCTTTACACATGCCAGTAGCTAGAAAGATTCATTAGAAACAGAAATATATTCATCTAAGTAGGTTACATCAATACACCAGACATGCATGCGAGGATATATAACCAAAGGACTTTCTAATGGACCGTTTACGTTCAACTAAACTTGAAAAAACACGTTGATAGAAAGAGATGAATTGACAACCGACAGAGAAAGCTTACCATATGCCTCTGAAGTTGTTCTTTGCGTTTCAGAAAATTCAGGCAGAACTCACAAAAGAAGAGCTTTGTACAGTCATTGTACTCAGGTGGAAAGGGAGAAAAGTACCACGTCTCAATCTCGTACCGTCCAAGTTCAATTGTTGCAATATTTTTTACTTTTGTAAATTCTTCATGTTCCCGTAAGCTAGCAGGATCCAGCTCCTCATGGCCCTGTATAATTTCAACTAATACCTCTTTGTAATCCAAATTAAAAATAGAGTAAAGTAATTAAGGAAATAGAATGTATAATGCCTTCTTCTGTTAGATGATATTATTCTGATTCCTTCAAATGAGCAAACACATTACGGAGACACAAGGCCTGGGACAGGTTTATCAGGCACTCACCAATATACCTCAAATATGTACAGTAACAAAGTATAGCAAAGAAGTTAATTAATAATGGATTGGGTTTGAATATTCCTTTTTGCCATTTCTTTGGACCCATGTTACCACACATATGCAGGAAAGATTAAACATAGCTAAACATTCACCTTCACGATTAATAAATTTTTGTTTTATGCCAAACTGGACTCAAAGTAGACCAAGCTGACCTCAAACTCATACCACAGACCTGATCCCCCTACACCTAGACTAGTAGAGGTTAAACCCCCACTGCTTATCATTGTCATTTGTTATGGCATGCATGAGTGAAGACTCTGAAGACACTACTGCATACATGATAAGGAATAAAATCTAGATAGAAATGAAAATACAGAAATAGAATAAGCATTCTGATTAGCGTAGAAATAAATAACAACAATAATAAGAGTACCTCTATGTGTATTTCATCGATCTTGCGTTTCTGATGGCGTGTCATTTTCAAGCTCGTTGCCTGAAATTTTAGATGTCAGTTGAGAATACAGAGGAATTTGCAAGTTTGCATAACTGACTATCAACTAAAATTCTAATAATGTGAAAAAAGTAGTATTTCCAGAACTTCCTTAGAGGAGAAATCAGGAATGAAAAGTATCTGCATATGAACATAAGGACAAGATATGCTGTGCCAATTCGTCCACAACTAAATGTCTTAAGTTTGAAATCAGTCAAAGGAACTACAGTTCAAGAACCCAATAACAAAGATATTACCTTGTCGTCCACCTTTTCATCCACATCAGTTTCTACAGAGTTGAGATCAAGTTGTTCAAGGTTTACCCATTCATCAAGTCTGCGGTTGACTGCCCAAGAGAAAACAAACAGAAAGGATCATTACAAACAGAAATAAGACTCACGAGAAACACTCTAAAATTATACAAAATAAGTTCATGAGAAACACTCTAAACTCCACCGAAACTCAAGCAACGAGCAAACAGTTCCAGTTCTTCTCATTCATTCTGAATCTCATTCAATAAGTCATGAGGTATAATGATGAAAAAAGTGGCAGACAAAGGACTGAATACACAACCATGGCATCTGGTATCAATAAATTGTAGTTAAATAACCGGAATTAAAAACACTTCAGTCCAAAATTGAATAGATTGTTCATCAAGTACAAAACTCAATTGATACAAACAACCATAAGCAAGTGTCACATTATCAGAATTAACAACAATATGCAAACAGAATAACCGACCTAATTGGAAATTATTAGCTATCTTAATTTAGTGAATGCCATAATTTTATTTTCAAAAGCATAAAAAAAGGCTTTAAAAATAAAAATAAAAAAACACAAATTCTCTCACATTCAGTGTAGTGAACATAATACTCATAATCGTTAGCTCCTCCAGGAAGCTTCCGTCGCTCGATAACCTTGACCGGATGGAACTTGGCGTCGCGCCACTGGCAATTGACACGAGTACCGACTTCCAAAGGCAGAATACTTGATTTCCTCCTCCGAGATAAGTCGATCTCCGGCTGAGCACCGTTAGATTCGGACGACAGAGGAGCAGCGGCTGCCTCAGCCACGGCCGCCTTGGCGGCAGCATGGCCGTTGGCGGTGGCGGAAGCTGTGCCGTTATCAATTGAAACCATTTTTCAATCCAGGTGACCGAAATCTCCTTATTGGTGTAGAATTTATTTTAAAGCCATTCAGATCCTCGCGTTTTCAGAGAACTCCCCCAACTTCTATAATGCTTTTTTCTTAGAACCAAATTTTAGAAATACTCGTTAGGGCGGCTAATTAACCCCCATTTTTATTGAATCCCCTGCCCTTCTTTTTTTACAAAAATGTCCTTTTGACATTTTCTTAAAATATTTTAATTATTTTATTTGATTAGAATCGATCAAATATTTCAAAAATGTTCCAAAGTAATCGAACATTTTTAAATATTTAATAAAGATCGATCAAATATTCTTAAAATTATCGCCACAAATGATCGAACTGACAAAAAACATTTGGTGTATTACGGAACTCGTGATCATTTACTATGCACGAAACCAATTTCTACAACACATATTTCCTCCCTCCTTATGTAATTTGGAAGAGAATATAGGGTGGGAAGTTAGTAATACATGATTATACCAATTATACAGTTGAATGCCTTGCTTAAATAAGAATCTTTGAAAATGAGGATATCCATTTAGAAACAAACAGACCTACATTTCTGATTAATCAAAATTATTAATGTAAAAAATGGCCGAGACAGCTGCTTAGTCAACGCTTAGATGCTAGGCGCTATCTGACCGATCTAATTATGTAAAAACAACACTATTAGGCATTTTATGTGTACAAACAGCCAAAACATATATAATTTTTTTAAATTTTATTTTTTATTTTTTTATTTTTTAAATTTGTCTTAAAATAGTTAAAAAATTATAAATAATTTATACCTATAACGCCTGACTATGAACTTCTGCTTTCTGCACTGTTGATCAAAATAGAAACTGATAAGGGCTATGTTGATTTTCAATTTTTCATTCTATATATGAATTTGTGCAAATTTATTATTGAATTTAAAATTTAAGCAAATGAAAATGATATTAAAGATGGCAGAGTTTTGAGAATTGTCTTTTTTGAGGAAGAAAACTAAGGCCAACTTAAAAGCAATTTAGTATTCATGTCCAACTTTAAATGATTATTTTTTAATATGAAATTATTGATAAGATAGTTTTAAATATTATCACGAGTTTGAAGGAGATCCAATATACATCCACTAACCAAAAGAGTAAGGCCTAAAATCGAGCCTTGGAACAAAAACAAGTTTTTCCCTCTTCATTCCTCAATAGCTAATGAAGAGTTTAAAGGTCCAATATTGATTTCTGAATATCTGATGCATATCTTGATATTTATCAATTCAAGATATGCACCGAATATTAATTCCTCAATAGCTGATTCACATCTCGACATTTATCAATTCAAGATATGCACTGAATATTTATCAAATAAAACCACTAATTTCCACTTGTATAAAATCTGGATAGTCCACACACTCAAGATCCACTTACAATTAGATACCAAGCGCATAAAATTTTAAAAAATAAACTTCTTATTCAAAATCCGTCTGAAATAAGCTTTCAAGCAACAATAATTAACATTTAAGGAGTAATGGAATTTGCAACACAAGGAAACTTCTTCACTAAGTTGGGACATAAGATCTTAGTGAGGAAGACAATAAGGAAACTTCCAATACTTGGTTTATTCAAGCAAGAACTCAAGGAAGATTGACATAAGTTTTTAACCAAAACAACCAAGAAATCCAGTAGGTACTACAATACTAGTCTATGCCAGGATTATAATGAAAATCACATCAAAAATTACGTAAAGACTATCTCTCAGCATCATTTTTGACACAACTACTACTGCTGTTGAATGCTCCCAACCAATAACGTGATTAGAGTCCAAGTCTCTACTTCTTAGTCCTGCTAAGCCTCTGAAGGTGATGATTAATACTAGCCCACGGCTTTTTATTATCGATAGTCTGCATAAAAGGAAATAAAGTAAGCACGATAACGACAAAAGAAGGTCAAGGTTAAAAAGGATTAGCTGGAATATAGAGGTGCTTAATAATATCGAATTATGTATTAGATAGCAAGCAAAGAACATTTTTACTAGTTTAGAGCTGTGTGGCTGAGAATGGCATTATATATGAACAGAACTAAAAGTACTCCAAGTTTCTACTTACCTGAGCTTCCATGCAGGCACTCAACATTGACTTTTGCCGATTACATCTTCCATCAACACCTTGGCTTATCGACAAACAACTGAGAAATGATATCATTTCCCTCATACATGGTTTTTGAAGATTCCCAAATTTCTTTGGATTGATCCGCAATGTAGAACCTTGTCTGCCCATTGTATTCCCTAGTAAAAGCCCATATTAGCAAAGCAAGACAGTGTTAGACCACATAACTAAGGGGTGTCATGTCGAACATACAAATCGATATAAAAAATGTAACAGAACAATCCAATCTGTGTTTTTTACTAAGTGCCTCGACGACTATACTAGTTATGAATGAACTCATGCTTCATTTGAACTACATCCACATAGAGGCAACACTAAGACTACATTGAATGTGTTTTGGGTGTTCTATGATAAAAATCGGGTTTAGAAACTTAAAAATAAATTTATTGTAAATCAGGTGTATTAAATAGAAAATGTATTGAAAAAAATAAAATATATATAACCTATATTTTTTTTTTTAGTATTTTAGGAGAATGAAAAGATTAACAATTTGTTCTTAGAAAATGTAACCAAACGTAGCCCAGCTATTAGCGTTGCTCAGAAGATATCAATTCAACATAATCAAACCTAAGCACTGCACAGGAGGCATCAATATCAAACCTAGCACATAGACATAGTGCATCCTATCCAATTACAGTTGACATCACAATCGCAATATTGACTATACTAAATTTTCAATAGCAATATTAATTAATAAAAAAGTCAGAAGTGAGAAATGCTGAGTATAAACACAAACAGCACATAAGCATATAGAAATTGGAAAGTTAGTGGTGAATATTGTCCAATTTCCAAATATGAAAATTCAACTATCAAAAGATGGCTTTTTGGTTCAAGCCATAATTCACGAGTAAATCTCTTACAACTATCAAACGAGTAAAAGAGTTTTGTGCCAGCATTCTTTCTAGTAATGCAGTAAAAGTAGGAAGCTATCACCATACAAGGAGCATACACGAATATAAAAGCACAACTTTCAGCCATGGTCTAAATAAATTTGACAACTACCCCTATTAGCGGCTTGATCATTGTATAAGAAAAATTAGTTATTTGTTCATTTTTATATATTCCAATCATCTTCAACTTATTCTCAAATGTTCAATACTTTCCAGAAAAAGTTGTGGATTAGGATTCTGCTATATCATAATACAACTAAAACACAAAATTAAAAAGGACCGAGGAGGTATAGAGATAAATTTATTAAGAAGAAGCACGAATGAAAAGATAATATCATTTCATGACATAACATTTAAATCTCTAAGTGGAAAAAAGAAGTAAATAAACTACAGCAATTAGAAACTGCATCAACCCGCAGTAAACAGCATAAACTTTTAATTATTATCACCAAAAAAAAAATTCTGAAATCTGCATTTCTTTCTCCATCTATAATCAATCTTGAATACACTGTAAAGCACGGTCTATTGATCTAACTGCATCAAATCTAATCAAGGTCCTAAGAAATTTTACAGCTCCAGAATTTTGGCTTAACAACTATTAACTGCAATCAGCAAATTTCTAAAAAAAGGCGTGGGTTTAGCGAGGGTTTAGCCATAATAACACCTCATTCCGCCAAGTTCATCCGAAATCATTAATTCATGGAATAAAAAATTCAAAAAATAAACAATAAAATTAAAAGGAACAACTACACAATCAATGAGGAGAAATTGAGACGCATACCTTGGGGAGAGAACAGACGAGAATGAGGGTGAAGAATCGGGGGGAATTAGGAAGAACAAGTTGCCAGCTGCTCCTCAACTACTGGGCCGGAATTGGGCCAGGTGGGCTGTATTCCAATAACAAAACAAATTTTACTTGGGCTCTTGGATCTGTGACCCAGAGCAGAAAATTATACTTGGGCCTCACCTTTATTTACAACGCACCATCTAACGATATATATAAACCATATTGTTTATAAATAGTTTCATGATGTATTTTAAATTTTCAAAAGTGAAAGTCCTTTTAAACAATACTGAGTCAATTTTTTATTTGTATTGTAAATAAATTTTATTTAATAATTTTAAAAAACCTATTAAATAAAATGATTTTTAATAAAATTAATCATATTATAAACATATACTTGTTTTGAGGCATAGGAAATATGTTATTTTTTGTATATTTTTATTATATCTCTTTACCAATAATAAAATAAAATAGAACATATATTTTGTTAAAATATAAATTTACTTAAAATTATATTATAAGTGTATATGTATTAATAAATTAGACGGGTCATTCCTAGTTAGTCCAAAAAGATCATAATTTAATTTCATAAATTATTCTTAACATGTTTGGATTTAATTTCATAACCTTAAAAATGTTTTCTTAAACTATTGGGGTTATCTTTGAAAAACAATAATTATCGGGGTCATTTTATAATACCAAAAACTAACAGGGTCTCTTTTACGTTTTATATAAACATGTGCGTCTATACATATTGATTTCAGACAGTTGCCTCTTACATACATAGACTTGTTAGCAAACCCTTGCCCGTCCGCCTCTCTCTCTCTCTCTCTGCATCTAAGAGAAGCGCCTGAAATAAACAAATCTCAGGTAATAAATCGTTAATTAAAGTGATCGGTTAGCTGAAAATATTAACGGGGGCGGGGGAGGACGGCATCAACTCTTATATTGTTGCAGTGTTGCAGTCACATGGGATTAAATGCTGGTTTTTACTTTAGAATTGAATCACATGTAGATATGTGAACTGTGATTCTAACTAAAAGTAGGAATTATTTGTGTAATGTATTTGTGTATTTTGTGAGAAGGACGGTGAAGATGGTATTACTTTGATTAAGTGCTGGATGTTACTTTAAAATCGAATCATATATAGGTGTATGAACCGTTATTCTAACTGGAAGTATGAATTATTTGTGTATTTTGTGCGGAGGACAGTGAAGATGGTATTATCCGAAGAGGAGATTTCACGGCTTTTCAGAATTCGGTACACAGTGATGCAGATACTGAGGGATAGAGGTTACATGGTGACAGACCATGAGATGGAAATGACGAAGTATCAATTCCTTCAGAAATATGGTGAGAATATGAAGAGAGAGGACCTTGTTATCAATAAAGGCTTGCGCAACAGCGGCTCTGACCAGGTCTGTCTCGTGAAAATTCTTCAGTTTTTGGTATCAAGACCAATGGGAGTTTCCCGAGTGGTTTATGATTCTGTTTTGTAATTTTTAGCCGCAGGATTTGATTGACTAGAGTATATTTCTTTAACAAAACAAAAACAAAAAAAAATACGGAAAGAAATTGTTATTGTTTCAGAAATGAGGATTGTCGTATTGAAGGATAATTATTGATGTTTTCCTTTTTTTTTACATCTTTAGAATGTAGTAACTGGTTGTTGCGTGTAGCCCATGTAGGGGAACGGCGAGTGAGGAGAAATAAGCATAGAGGGTAATATACAAAGACTTCATTTTGAGCTGAATCATCTTTCACATTTGCTTCACTTTAGAGACACTGAGTAGGTTGGATGTTGCTGTTGGCAAGGCCTTTAAATTTAGACAAAAGAGGTTATATTATATTTTTCAAGTTGACTACTTGTTGTGATAAATGTTTATATTATGCATTTTCCTTCATTCTGTTAATGAAAAAGTAGCTGTTACCCTTTTATGGACTAATTGGGGAACCATTCTGTATATTTGTTGTCATCTTCCTTGATTGCTTAAAACTCGATGAGATTGATTGTGTTCAATCATGGTTATTTGTGATCCCTTTTTTCAACAACGTTTTTCCCATTGTTTTAGGATATGGCATTCTTTGTCTAAGTGGCCTGAAATTCTTACAGCAATGTCTTACCCTGTCAAATCCATCAGCAAATGTGAAAGTAAATGTTTGTTGTCAATTCCTTGGATGTAGATACAAAGGACACTATTCTATTTTTTAATGGCAATTTTTTTCAGTAGGGTATGTGTTAAAGCTTAAGCTACTTTGTTTTCAGTACTTCTTTTGGAAAACAAAGTTGGTTTTTCTAAATTATTGGAAGAAAGTCAAATTTGATATCCTTTGTGGGATGGATGGAGTAAGTTTTAGTTTTTTTTTTTTTTTTTTTTTTCATCTGCTGTCATCAGATATATGTCTTCTTTCCTGAGGAGCCGAAGGTTGGTGTTAAGACAATGAAGACTTACACTAATCGCATGAAAGAAGAGAATGTTCATCGGGCAATATTAGTGGTCCAGCAGAATCTAACCCCTTTCGCTCGGACCTGTATAAGTGAAATATCAACCAAATTTCACTTAGAAGTTTTCCAGGTTATTGTTGAGGCTCTTATTTCATCTTGTTTCATATTTTCTTCTAATTTTCTGATATCTATTTCCTTATAGATTATAGATTCCCATTTAGGGTGTGCAATATTTTGCCCCTATTCTTGAAATGTATAGTTAAAAGGATTTGGTGGTTAAGATTTCGCTGGCATCTTATCAAGTGCTTTGTTATTATTTCACACATGCATTCTTCTATTTCTTTACGTTATAGTTAGTAAATGTAACAGATACAAGCACATGAATTTGTTTCAAGTTACTTGGGGAACAATTCCTAGCTTAACCGCATGGGGAGAACAGTTTACAACATTGAGCTATAAAAACCAGATGAACTCTGTAATGATCATCGAAATTGAATGAAACAGTTCTACATTTTTTCTTTTCAGCCTTTGCGCACGTTTTGCTAACACATGCACACACGGCCACTCAATTAGAGGAATTACCTTGAGGATGCTTGCATGAATTCTTAAGGTATGGCCAGACTGGGTTAGGGAAGGTAATTGGATGTGGAACTTCAACTAGTTCGTGTCATTTATATTCCACTAGAAAGACTTGAAACGTTATATTCCGCCTAATTTAGTGGTTGAAATATTGCCCCTTTTTCCTGGATATAGAATTGCTTATTTAACTACTTAACGCCACATTAGCTTTTCTCCCTAAGAGTATGTTATACTAAATCATAATGTGAACTGAAGATGTCAGTTCCAAGATATTTCGTACGTTGATGTACCACATGTTAAGGATTATATGCTGCTAATAATTTTTTTTACAAACCAAAATTAATGTATAAGAGTGTCCTTGATTTATTATTGAATTTCTTGAATACTGATGTCTACTTGCTGCAATAGTACAGGAGGCGGAATTGTTAGTTAACATAAAAGATCATGTTCTTGTCCCCGAGCATCAGATACTCACCCTTGAAGAAAAGAAGACTTTGCTGGAAAGATATACCGTCAAAGAAACGCAGGTTAGTGTATTGTAATTGTAGCAGATACAACTGTGTAGGATTTAGTTACTGCTACAGAACTGTAATTGTTAAATTTTCTTTTTAGTGGTGCAATATTGTTAAAGGTCTTCTTTTATCCTGCTTTTCATCCTTTTTTTTTTTTTTTTTTTGGCAGCTACCTCGTATCCAGATAACTGACCCAATTGCAAGATATTATGGTCTAAAACGTGGACAAGTTGTAAAGATTATCCGCCCAAGTGAGACGGCTGGACGTTATGTCACTTACAGATATGTTGTCTGAACATCTTAAGCTCTCTACTCGCTCCATGTGTACGAAAATTTAGAAGCAGAGGAAGAAGATGAGTGGGCATAAAAAAGTTGTATTCTCATCATATTTATGCAATTGTTTTCCCAACTGGAGGGGGCTTTTTTTTTTTTTTTTTTCTTTTTTTTGGTGGATTGATTGTATTGTAATTTGTGATGTTATGTTCTTAAAGAACTAATTAGTGAGAGACAAAATGCAACTGTTGAAACTTCATGATCTATACTTACCGTTTGTTTATCAGTATAAGTTGTTGAACGGTTGTTTTATCGACTTATGTTGACCCCAAAGGCTTTGTCCGAGTAGCAGTTTAGATCCTCTGTCCTACTTTATGATTTTCTATTGATTGAAAGATGTATTCAATTTTAATTAGCTTGTTTAATAGAGCCAGCTCAAATGGATCTTGGCAATCGATTTCGAGTTACAGCTAGGTCGTTTCAAGGGCTATATTTCAAAAATATTTTTTATCCAAAAAAAAGGGTCATGTTTTACAAATCAAATCTTGTTTTATTAGTTGAAATAAGAAATTAATTTTTATTTTATTTTACAAATAAGAAATTGCATTTTCTAGCATTTTATTTTATCCTGGCTCTGACTACTTTTCTTTCTTTTTATTTTCTGGGGAAGTCCCTATAACTTAATTAGTACATTACTGTTTAAACTATATTTATAAATGTAAATGATATCTTCCTTTCATATCACCCCTATAACCAATGATGCATATCTTTTAGAGGGCTTTGACGCAATATAGTATTTTTTTTTAAATTTTAATAAAATATAGTGTGTTAAAAAGCTTTAAAAATATAAGTAAAGTCGCTCCGACTGTGGGCGACTTCAAATTTTAATGTCACCCCTCCCAGAGGCGACTTTCAAAATATATATATATATATATATTTTTATTTTTTTTTTAAGTCGCCTATTATATGAGCGACATATGTATAATTTTTTTTGTAACTCAGAAAAAAGAGGAAAAATGCGCTACTCGAACGTTTCACTCGGTCGAGTTACCACTCGGATAGTCGAGTGGTACCTGTAACTCGGCCGAGTCACTCGGCCTGGATATAACTCGGTTCACTCACTCGGTCGGCAACTTAACTCGGCCGGCCGAGTAAGACAAAGTTTGTGGAATCCTTTGATATTTAAGTGTCGGCTGGTTAACTTTTTTTCCAAATAAATTTAAAATTGAATGTGTGGTCAAAGGCTGTCACCCATTACTCTTCCTCTCATTTCTATCATTATTACACCACATATTTCTCACACTTCTCTCTTCCTCATTTTTTGCTTCAATTCTTCTTCAATTTTTCTTCAATCTTCACGGTTCTTTCTTCTCTCTTTCTCCAGAAATTGTGTCAAATTTGTTCGGTTAATTATTTTTCATGGTTCTTTTTGTGTGTGTGGTGTTTTGTGTGTGCTGGTGTGTGTGTGTTGTGTGCTTGTGTGTTGTGTGTTGTGTGTGATGTGTGTGTGTGGTGTGTGTGATGTGTGTGTATGTGTGCTGTGTGTGATGTGTGCGTGTGTGTGGTGTGTGTGTTTGGTGTGTGTGATGTGTGTGTGTGCGCGCGTGTGTGCTCTGTGTGTGATGTGTGATGTGTGCGTGTGTGCGGTGTTTTGGGTGTGTGTATGTCAGCCGATTTAATTCGTTTAATTTGTTATAGATTTTGTTGAATTTTCTGCTATTATATATAAATTGTTATAGATTTGTCGTTAATAATTTTATTTTCTCATTATTTGAAGTAGGAACTCTGGGAATTGTTGTTGTTGTCGTGCATTTATCGTGACCCTCAAATTGTTGCCCTTGCATTGGGATAATGCTTCATTTCAATATCAGGTTTGAATTTTACTAATTTATTAATTGAATTTAATTTCATTATACTTTGTAATTATATTGTTTAATAATACCTTTTGCATGCAAAAAAATAGTTAACTCCATCTATTAAGTTCATTAATACATCTTTATTATTTAAGATATGGAGTCTTCAAACAATGTCGGTATTGTTGTTTATGTTGGGGATAGTAGCGATGGTCCACCTATTTGTGCAACAAGAGTACCTCGCGACATCGGATATTCTGGGTTGGTATCAAAATTCTTTGAACTGATAGGGATCGATAGCAATAATATAAATTAAACATATCCGCTTTACTATATGCAAACAATAGATATCATCGTATACCAATCAACAACGATGATAATCTATGTTTTTCTTTGCACCGGATGCGGATAATCAATATGTAGAATTTCATATTGATCAAGAAAAATTGCAAGATAATGCTCTCCCAGATATTCTCCTAAGCAATGAGTATTATCAATATGCTTCTTATTTAAGAGGTGATGACATCAATAATTCAGTACTTGTCACGCAAGACCTTACTGGTGGAACGTCAAGGTCCAATAATGACAATATTCCAACTGAAAGAGAAAATGCTCACACAGAAGATCAACCACATGAGCCATTGATTGACAATTTTGGTGTCAATGAACTAGAAGATTCTGAACCTGACGAAAACGAGTTGTCTAGTGAATCAGATGAAGATGGGGTGGATATTGGTGATATTCAAACTATGTATTGCCCAAATCAAGAGAGGCCACCATCCAATCAACAACCACCACTTCCATCAAGTGCTCAAAGATATTTCATGCATCCAAATATCCCATTCTTCAATGCATCGTCACATGAAATGCTTGTGGACTCATTTGATCTACCAAAAAAATTTAGATATTATGATGCTACTAAAGGAGTGCTTACAAAAGGAATGGTTTTCAAAGATAAGAAGAATTTGCAGTCGCGGTGAAAGACTTTTCAATTCGTATAGCGAGGCATGAATATCGAGTAGAGGAAAGCACACCTCGTATATGAAAAATTAAATGCAAAAATAGTTGTGAGACTACACATTGCAACTGGTGGTTGCGTGCAGTAGAAGACATATACGCGCAGGCTAGAGCTCACTTCCATGATCGTCGACCATCATTCCAACGCCATCAATCACAATATGATCTTGAACCGCAACATGATTCTGAACCATGACCTACATCGCACAATAGCCCACAACCATTTGTCTCTACTGGTATGGACATGCACACTGACTCTTATGTGCCCCCACAAGAATTTCCACTTCCTTTCACCACTCCTAATTGGGATTTTACGGCATATGGTCAGTCGTTCACTTTTCTTTTAGAGTCCGGGCAGTATACATCTCTGCCTCCCGTATCATGCACTTATGGAAGTTATCGATCACAGTTCAATTCATCCCCGATTTTATATCCTCAATCTGGCACAACTTCAAGCATAATACATGATAATGTGACTTCGAGGGCTACATCATCATCATAATCGGGTCGTCCAACCTTTAGTTTGAATATTACGACAGATGATAATGAATCAGATGGTGAACCTGATCCACAAGAAGATCGAGGTAGAGGCAAAAGGAAAAAAACCAGGCGTCGTTGTTTTACAGGATCACATTATGATTATTAATTTGTTCTCTATATAATGAAACCAATTACTTAATTTCAAATATTTATTATTATTATTATTACTTTTGTCCGTTTCCACAAAGGATGCGAGAATGTAGTGATGGCCACAAACGGCGCATTTGGGCAACTTAAATATAAAAAGCTTGTAGCGGTTTAGAAGGTAAGATAATAAAAACAAAAAAAATTACAAAGACTGAATCCCACTCGGCCGGCCGAGTGAAGTGCCAGACCGAGTGGCACAACCGAGTGAACAAATTCCAGAAAGTTTTTTGTACTCGTCCGGCCGAGTGAAGTGTCGGATTGAGTGGATAAAGAGCTGACCGAATGGACAAATTCTAGAAAAAATTTCACACTCGAACGGCCGAGTGAAGTGCCAAGCCGAGTGGATAAAGAGCTGACCGAGTGGACAAATTCCAGAAAGTTTTTTGCACTCGGCCAGCCGAATGAGAATAACACTGACATGCCGGAGTAAGACCCATCACTTGGGCGCCCGAGTGGCACGACCGAGTGAGCCTCCAAGAAAGTTTTTAAACGATTTTTCTCTCTTTTTCTCTCATTCATTCACTTCCAAAAACCTTAGTCTCTTCAATTTCTCCTTTCTTTTTCACAAATTCGAAAGATCAATATCATACAACTCACTTTTTCGTTCAAATCATTCAAGAAATCACATTGAACGACAAATCATTCCAATTTTTCAAAAAAGTTGTGAAGATTTGAAGGATTGAAGCAAGAACACCAATTTTCATTTTTCCACTCCTAGGGTATGTTTTCATTTACCATTGCTCTTATTTTTTTTTGGTTGAAAACACGGAATTAGATAAATAAAAAAGAATATGATATACAAAGTACTCAGGCATACCTGAGGGTGTACAAACCAAGGCAATCTTGCCCGGCCGGGGTGGGAATCAACATAGTTCTCTAGAACTATGTGAAAACAGAATGTGTCTCATAATACAAAGGCCAACACAAAACCTATACAGTGAAAAATCCACAGAAAAACCCCAATTGGAAATGGGGCGGGCCTCATTAAAAACCTCGCGATCATACGAGGAAAAGAGTACCCTAATACAATGGAAACAACAAGGAAAAAATAAGGCAACCCACACACGCAACACGGGTGCACTCCTCGATTGAACCGAGTAGTTCCCACGTACGCAACCATCTCATTTTATTCCATAATCCAAAAAACAAGACCACATGGCGTGAACGCAAGTCCACAGAATACATACGGCCCAGTACATCAAGAGGCCCCTCTCTATCAAGGAATCTATCAATCAAACACATGGTCCTCTAGATGCCCTATAACCCGATCAACCAGATACAAATTATACAAACAAGTATATACCTCTCGTTGTATAGTCCGTACAATCTTATCAACATCAAACGGTATGTCTTCAAACACAAGTTGATTTCGAGCATACCATATATGGTTTACCGTCGCTGCCAAGGAGAGGCATCTCACCTCGTGGTGTACCACCAACCCCCGTTTGCTTCGGCCAATGTATCTCAAGGCACTCCCTATAGAAGCCAGCACTCTATCAATGTGAAGCCATCCTTTTACTCTGCTCCAAACAGCCCGTGTTGCACCACACCTAAAAAACAAATGGCTGTTAGATTCATCCATCATATTATATAACGGACATACCTGGGAAATATTCAAGAACTGCAGTCTGTCCGAAGTCTTCAATCTGCCCTTCATTGCCAACCAAACCGTCATAGTGAACTTCGGTGGAATGAATGGCTTCCAAATGGCCCAGTGCCAAAATAGTGTGCTGCCCGTCTCTCGAAAGAAGTCATATGCAACAGTCACTCCTTTTTACTCAAACCACTGTGTCATAGTGGTGATCGCCAATGCAATATTTCCGGCACATTTCGCTACAAGCATATCCCGAATGTGAAGTATATTCTTGAGAAGTGGCAAGTCTCTCATAGTCTGCTGCACTTCCCATATACTCGCTCCCTTCAGATACTCGCCATAGACCCACCTTATCCAAAGAGAATCCTGCTTACTATGAATATTCCACAATGTTTTGGCGAGGAGGGCTTTATTCCATGTACTCAAATCCCACAGCCCAAGTCCTCCTTCAACTTTAGGCTTGCACACTTCCCTCCATGCCACAGGGGATACTTTAGCACCCCACATAAATCTTTTGACCATGGTATTGATCCGGTCAATGATGTTTGCCGGAAGTGGTAAAATCTGGATCCAGAAACACTCCACTCCCTGGAGGACTGACCGAACTAACTCAATTCTACCTGCAAGAGAAAGGTTTAAGTTAGTCCAACGGTGAATAAATCCTGAAATAGCTTCTACCAACGGTGAGTAGTCGTTCGTATGTAGTTTCTTCGCAACCAGCGGGAACCCCAAATACTTCACCGGGAACACTCCTAGGGGAAATTCAAACATGTCCAGGATGCATTGCTTCTCATATGGTCTTACTCCTGCCATAAACAACTGAGACTTGCTCTTATTTATCGTGAGTCCTGAAGTCCCAGCAAATTCCATGAGAACATCATGTAACACTCTCATGGACGCCACATCCCCCTGCCAAACAAAAGCAAATCATCAGCAAATGCTAAATGAGTAATACTATTAGAATCACATTTAGGATGGAATTGAAAATCAAACTCCCCGGTGCGTTGTGCAAGTAATCGCGATAGATACTTCATACAAAGAAGGAATAAAATAGGAGACATTGGATCTCCTTGTCATAAGCCTCTCTTTCCTTCAATGTAACCGTGACAACCCCCATTAATAGCCAGTGAAAAAGTGGGAGAGGTCATACAAGTCATCACCACTGTATAAAGCAAGGATGGAACTGAAGCCTCGTGAGTACTTCATGGAGGAATTTTCAAGAGATGGAGTCGTAAGCCTTATGCAAATCTATCTTCACTATGCATCTGGGTGAACTCTGCTTCCTACCATATCCCTGCAAAAGCTCCTGTGCAAGAAAAATATTATCAGTTAAGTTACGTCCCTTAGTAAAAGCTGATTGTGCCTGATTCACAATCTTCATCACAAACGATTGCATGCGTTTGGTGAGTATCTTCGTGATGGTTTTATACACCACGTTTGTGCATGCAATGGGCCTGAAATCAGCAACTGTCAGGTTATGTTTCTTCTTTGGGATAAGAATGATATTCTTGTGATTTAGCTCACGGAGGAGAATGCCATATCGAAAGAACTCCTGCACCTCCCGAACAACATCCATTCCCACAGTATCCCAATTCTCCTTAAAGAAAGCAGATGGGAAACCATCAGTACTGGAGCTTTGTCATTGGCAATGTCAAAAACTGCCTCCTTGACATCCTCCTCGGTAACTTCTCGCACCATCCTCTAACGATCATTCGGCTCTAAACATCTCCCTTGCTCAAAGACCGAAGGACATGAGTCCACTGTATCCCTAGATGTCCCAAGCAGGTCCTCATAAAATTGGACGAACGAAGCTATGATGGTGTCCATGTCAAATTCTGGTTCAGCATTGTCCCTGCAAAGAAAAGAAATAGAATTACGAGCATTTCTATTCTTAAATAAAGAATGAAAGAACCTGGTGTTCCTGTCCCCAAGATGAAATCGGAGGCCCTTAGATTTCTGCATAAAGAACGAACGCTCCACCTCCTCTAGAACTATTGTTTTCTGCTACAGATCATACTCCTCCTCGACAAGTTGGGGGTTAAGTGGATCTGAATCCACTCTAATATGCGTTGCCTCTAACTGGGTATGGGAAGCTTTAGTTATTTCCACCAATTGGTTGAAATCTCTTAGATTAAGCTGCATCAACGCCCTCTGCAGGCTCTTCAACTTGCATGCAAGCTGCAGCTGAGCCTTAGGCTGGATCGGCACATTCCAAATCCTGTCCAAGCATAGTTGAAATTTGGGACTCGACATCCATATACTGAAGAATTGGAATGGTCTCCGAAATGAGACAACCTCATCAAACAGGGTAGTAAGCACCGCAGAGTGGTCTGATATAGTACCCCTGGGAAGAAAGTTTGCCCTGCAATAAAAATTAGCATCACGCCATGAGTTATTAGTAAGGACCCAATCTTGGAGGATTTGGTAGAATCAGTCCATGTAAAATGGCAGCCTGTAGATGGCACATCCTCAATGTTAAGATACGCAGAAGTATCCACGAAATCCCTATGCTCTCTCTCCAACAGGGGTTTACCACCGACCCTCTCCGAAGGATTAAGAATACAGTTGAAGTCACTTGCAACTAATGAGGGAGATGTTAGAGTTACATTTGTAATCAAGTAATCCAATCATTCCCTTATATCCATCACCTGCCACAAACCATAAACAAGTGAGAAATGAAAAGAATTATTAGAACTCCAACACAATACATGAGCATACAAAACCTGTCTCTCCCTTCGAAGAACACTAACATCCACGGTAAGTGGATTCCATAACACAAGGTTACGACCTCCTCTAGCAACATCAAAATTTGTGTCCACTTCCCATTTATCACCATGTTTTCCCATAAAAGAATGAAACTACTGACTAGATAATTTAGTCTCCAGTACTCCGATGATATCCGACTTATGAAGGGATACAAAGCTGGCAAAAGCACTCTGCTTGAGAGGTTTGTGTAAACCTCGTATGTTCTATGTAACAGTTATCATGGATGTCTGGAGATATTCTGTAACCTCCCTGAAACCCCCATCTGACTGACTGAGGTTGTCCGTCTCGGATGAGCCTTCTGTCCCACCACCGTCTTACCTCGATGATCCCCCTGCTCAGATAAAATCAGTTGGGAAGTAGACCGTCTTACTAGATGGAGGGAGGAGGAGGCATCACATAGGGATGGTCTCTCCAAGTTTAATAAGTGCCGAAGCGCATCACTGGAATACTCAGTAGCCTCCTGAACCATCTCTCCACTTCAGTGACTCACCACATCCTGAACGGGCTCACCACTATGCTGACCTACCATACCCGGGACCATCTCTCCACCTTGGTGGCTCACATCCTGGACCATCACGTCACTGTGTTGATCCACCATATCCTGTGGCTGGGGCCAATTCGTGTCCATCTTGTCCTGTGCCAAAGTACATTGGTGTCCCTCTTCCCTATCGAGATCAAGGTCTCTGTCACCGGAAGGAGAAGCACCTGCAAACAAAGCATTATCAGGCACGGTAGGTTCCATCTCAACTTCAATTACCTTATCCTATGATACCGAAGATGGAAAATAAATATGAGAGTTCTGCGGTTGTGGTGTCTATGTATCATTTCTATTCCTCCGAGACCTTTCTGGTTCATCCTGGGCTGGCTGCGAAGATCCTTCCACAGTTGCTGGCCCCTTGTCCTTCTGTCCTTGCTGCTGATGTCCAGTTCAATTCCTGGACACATTCCTACCTGGTGTATTTCTTCTCAAATTCCCAGATCGGCCCCGTGTACGAACTCTCTGCCACTCCCCATGGCTGTTCCTTGCAGAATTGAGTACAGGAGGGGTTATCTCCGGAGCTACCCTGCACTCAGCAGAATTGAGTACATGAGGGGTTATCTCCGGAGCTACCCTGCACTCACCACTTCTATGACCAATCTTTGCACACGTAAGGCACATTTTGGGATAATAATCAAAATGGACAAATTGGGTAAAAGAATGACCATTATGTAATTGCAAAGTAATGCATTCAAGCGACTCCTTGAATGCATCGACAAGGACTTCGAACCTGGGCCCATCAATATTATTTTTTGCTCTTGTTGATTGAATATGTTGATGAGGGGCTTATTTGGAGTATTATGGCATAAAACATGTTATGTTTTCTTGCAATTTCTCATTGAAGTTTTTTATCGAACACTTGGTATGCATCATATTTTTCTCTATTTAGGTATGTTTTGATTTACCATTGCTCTTGTTAATTGAATATGTTGATGAGGGACTAATTTGGAGTATTATGCCATGAAACGTGTTATATTTTTTTGCAAGTTTTCATTAAAGTTTTTTATCGAACACTTGGTATGCATCATATAAATTGGGAATGTGGCATGATTTTGTGTAGAACAATGATTAAATGATGTTAATATCCCATGAATTTCAATGTTGAATGATGAAATTACTTGAGAATGAATATTATGCTTGAGAATGAATATTGTATTGAAAATATGACTTTTGAACTTGTTGATATGAATATATTACTAATTCCATGTCATCTAGGTACCAATAATGTATCCATTTCCATTGGGTCTCCAAAATCTTATAATGGATGTTGTCAATACTGACTTCGAATGGGGTCAACACTCCATCGAAGAACAACAAGAGGAGTACGAAAAAATTCTATCAACCATGCTGGATGCCTATGGAATACAGTTTCAAAATTGGGAGAATGGAAGTGAAAGATGGTTTGAAGTGCAAAGAAAGAAAAGACGAGCAACTTGTTTCGCTGATGTAGAATGCATGAAGGAAATGGGCATCTATGAGGATTTGAAAAAAAAATGTGCAAGAATATAGGGTGGAGTGAATTCTTTGGCATGCATGAGAAGACATATGAGCCATTGGTCCTGGAATTCTTCTCACAAGTTGATGTATGATACAATGATACGGTGCCAACTTCCATGATCTTTTTTTTGGGAAATGAGTACCAATTTCTTCGGCCGAAGATATCAATTAGATTTATGGATTTCCGAAGAAGAAGTACTCTAATCTACTCGATGCCAAGATCAATTTTCCTGAGTTCAACCCAATTACTTTTTGGAAGGAAATAACGGAGGCTTTTCCAGATAAGCCATCGGTATACAATCCTAGTAGATCGAAAGCATCGAGTATTCAAAGCCCGGTCATTCGATATTTTTAGAGGTTCATCTCCAGTACAATTTTGGCTAAACCTGAGCCTGAAGTGGTTAACTTGGATGAACTGTTCATATTATGGTGCTTGATGAAAGGTCAGAAGTTCAATGTAGCGCCAAAGATCTTAAGACAATTTGTGCGAACAAAACATCAAGTAGCTAATCATATTGGAGGGTTGATCACTCCAATTGCTCGACACTTTGGGGTGAACTTGGAAGAGACGCCAGGCGAGACCACTATAAACTTCGAATTGCTTTGCAACATGAAGATGTGTCTATTACATCCCGGCACCAAAAAGTTGTATTTGATTTTATCAGATAAGAAGAGGTTTGCACTGCCCAATTCTCACCTCACAAATATTATTGGAGGGACAGTCCACAATATTCTATTGAATGTCTTAGTTCACATAGAAACCATCGAGGAGAATAAAACTGAATTGAAGAATGAGGAGGAACAAAGGAAAAGGAGGAGAAGAACTACAAATACCCGAACAGAGCCTATGGAGGTTGATATTGAAGAATAACAAGGGGATGAAATGATGGGGGAAGCACAACTGCTGTCATACGCTCAAGCCAGAACTTCACAGCAACCACACCATCCACCTCAATTTCAAGGGGGTGGAACGATTGGTCGGATTGGAGAAACGTTTTGGATGCGCGTGTTGCCAACCTAGAAGAGCATATGCATCGTCAAGCATACAATTCTCAAATTGCACTTGACATGCAAAGACAACAATATGAGTGGCATGTGCAGCAAGGCCATTTTGAGGAGCGTGAATACCCCAGCTTATCAACCATTCAACACATCCAACACACCATACCGACCACCTCAGTGAGCACGTCACAATCCCTTTTGATAGGATAGTGCATGAACTAGAAGTATGAGAAAATGACTACTTATTAAGAATACATTGTTTTGATTTGAAAGAAGTACATGTTTGTGGAAAATATGGATGAATTGTTTGACTTTGTTGCTTATTGATGATTTTGAGTGGTATAAAACTTGATTTGAATTTTTTTCCTGTAAGCCGTAATTCTTGTTATTTGTTGGAGCTCAGTAAATTAAGCAATTCGTCAACTCATTATCTTTTTACCAAAAACTTCGACTAGCACACAAGAAAATAAAAATTAAAAGAAGAAATAGTTGTTGTGATATATACAAACTGATGGATAAAACCGGTAAAACAAGAGAAGGGACAAAAACGGGAGAATGAATGAAAAACCGAGAAGATGAAGAAAAGAGAAACTCCACTCGGCTAGCCGAGTGGAGTTCTGACCAAGTGGACCGGCCGAGTGAAGAGATTTGAAAAAATTCCAGAAAGTTTTCACCACTCGGCCCTCCGAGTGAAGTGCCGACCGAGTGCTACGGCCGAGTGAATATCAAAACTCCATTGGCCGAGTTATTTCCAGGCTGAGTGACCTGGCCGAGTTATAGGTACCACTCGACTATCCGAGTGATCACTCGACCGAGTGAGACGTCCGAGTGGTGCCTTTTTCATCTTTTTTCTAGGTTACAAAAAAATAAAAAATAAAAAATAATAATATACATATGTTGCCCGTACAATGGGCGACTTTAAAAAAAATATATATATATATATATTTTTTTTTTCTTTTTGTAAGTTGCCCCTCCCAGGGGCAACATTTAAAATTGAAAGTCACCCTCGTCCAGGGCGACTTTACTTATATTATTAAACCTTTCAAAATCACTATATTTTATTAAAAAAAATAAAATTTAAGACTATATTTTGTCAAATCCCCCTATTTTTTTATGTATCCAAACTTTTACAATAATAGTCTTAAATATTTATACCGGCAAACAAGACCATGACGATGTTTATATAAAATATTTTTTTCTTTTCAAAATATAAGTCATGTTCTAAAAACTATTTTAGTTAAATTCTTATTTTAAAACGAGAAAGTATCAAGTTTTGCTTTATCTTCTTGATATAGAAGCCTCTATTTCCTTCTGCCCACTCATTTTTCTTTGAGTTTTCACACTAATGCTTGGCTATCTTTCTTCAAGAAAATAATAATAATAATACTAATAATAATAAAATAAATAAAACACACACACACAGGATTAGGCAAGAAATGGTCCAAGGCATTACCAACAAGAGCACATGAGGTAGTGAACTATACTGCAACTTTGATCCATCAGTCTCATTAGCAGCAGTTTATATGGGAAAAAAGGTCAAAGTGAGTTGGAATTCCATTATCATATGATAAGAAAGCGTCTGTGTATCATCATTTCCGTGCACCAACTCAATTTTTACTAATTTTTCAATATTATACGTTGTATTTATTTTTCATATATATACACACATATGAAAAAATTTGTGCTACACTTGAAGTACCGGATGCATCTGGTACGTATTTTTTGCTATTTTTAGAAACCAACAGGCAATTTGAGTCTTTTTTATCTTTTTGTTAACACAATTTAGTGACTATTTTGTATTTTTTTGAGCTTACAAACACTTAAACATAAATAAAAAAGAAAAAATGTTATCAATCCATATCTTAAAAACTCAATGAATATGATAAATCAAGAAATAAATTTGATCACTTATTAATCATATATAACATTGGTGTTTATATGGAATAAATTTAATAAAATATATATTTCAGATGTATCGATAGCTTAGATATGCTAAACATATATATGAATATGTATGTATGTATATTATTGTCAATGGCCTGTGAATCGTGATCCACCAGTATGGAGTAATTGTTTTGTATTGTTCTTATCTTTTTGGAGTATTTAAGTATTTCATAAAGATTATGCCAAATGCGGCTATCATTTATGTTGAAAACGCATCCCCACTTTTGAATGTCCCTTAAATGAATGACGATCAAAAAGTAGGTAGTTCAAGTAATATATTAGCTAGTATCCCTAAAAATCGAGTAAAATTGAGTTGGTTGAATTCCTTATAATTTAGGTTAGTAACTTAAAATTAAATAGATTAGTTTTCCGTTTACATGATTTGTACTTAGAAAAACATCATGTATCCTATTAATTAATGTATTTGCATTTAATGATTGGTTAATTAAATAATAGAAGGAGATCGAAACATATTTTTATATTTTTAGTAGGAGTTTAGACAATGTCGTTAGACTACTATACTAAAAATAGACGTGGGCATGGAACCAGAACCGACATCGAAAACTGCCCGATTAGGTTTTAATTTCGATTTCAAGTTCGATTTTAATTCAAAATTGTCTATATAAAATTTAAAGAAGAAAAAAAAAATTAATGGTTCTAAAATCAAAATCAAAACGGTGCTGCGTCTAACTAAAATATGAGTTTGAAATTCAAAGATAATAAATAACAGAGGATCTTATATATGTGCTTAATGGTAGATATGGACACAAGACGCAAAATGAAATTACAAGGAACAGAGGATCTGGACTAGTATTTAAACCAGGACATAGTTTCTGTGTGTTATTAATTTTGTAGTAAAAAACAATTTTCCGATCCAATTATGTTAAATTAATTCCATTTTTTCCGACTTTATTAAGATTGAAGTCTATCTATCAAATGGAGATGCTATAAAAGAAAGACAAAAAGATAAGTTTGAGAAGGGCATTGGGAAAATTGTTGGAAGCTGATCAGTGGAAAAAAAAAAAAAAAGCTGGAAATAGCCTGCTCTCACAATACTTCTCTCTCTCTCTCTCTCTCTCTCTCTCTCTCTCTCTCTCTCTCTCTCTCTATATATATATATATATATAGTATTATTTTATTTTATTTTGAGAATCCATTTGACTAAATTTAGACTTGCTTTGAGCAGGATATAAACTTAAAGGAATTGAAATCTCATTCTTTGAATCCTGACGGGAGCTCATAATCTCAAAATTTGATTACTATATATACACACACACACACATATATCTTTATATCTACATTAATTGCCGAGAGAATTGAATACCAGTTTATCAAAATTGATCCATTTTATCAGTATGGATACAAGAAATCAGGTTGTCATAATTTGTTCATCAAATGTGGGATACAGCAGAAGCACACTACCAGTAAACATCCCATTGTGCTTTATAATTGGACCACTTTGTGGGACAAAAGCGTGTTGTGATATTCAATCCTCACAGTGCAGAGACGCCCTTTTGCGCCTATATATAGCCTGCCACTCCATGCATTCTGATCCATCGTTTCATTTCATTTCCATTTAAAATGGCTGCAAATAGAGTTTTCAGTGTCCTTTTCTTTGTTTTGTTGGGTCTAGCTATATGTTCAGCCGCTAGGTCTCTTCTAGAGGCTTCTGCCTACTATCCTAATGGTTATGGGGGCAATGCCGGTGGTGGGGGCGGTGGGGGTTCTGGCGGAGGGGGCGGTGGGGCTGTTGCTGACCATGGTTATGCTAGCGGTGGAGGAAGTGGTCTAGGAGGTGGCTCTGGGCATGGAGGTGGAGGTGGAGACCATGGTGGTGGAGGTGGTGGGGGCGGGGGTGGTAATGGTGGTGGAGGTGGAGGTGGTTATGCTGCTGGTGGGGAGCATGGCGCGGGGTATGGTAGCGGGGGTGGTGAAGGAGGAGGTGGTGGGTATGGTGGTGGTGTGAATGGCGGTGGAGGTGGTGGAGGAGGCTCTGGAGGTGGTGGTGGTGGAGGAGGGGGAGGAGGGGCTGGAGGTAGTGCTGGTGGACATGCTGGAGGGTATGGTGGAGGTGAAGGAGGAGGTAGTGGTGGTGGGTATGCTGCTGATGGAGGATATGGCGGAGGAGGCGGCCATGGCGGTGGTGCTGGAGCTGGATATGCTGGGGGAGCAGGTGCCGGTGGATATGGCAGTGGTGGAGGTACTGGAGGTGGTGGGGGAGGAGTACATGGTGGCGGTTATGGCGGGGGTGAAGGAGGTGGAGCTGGCGGTGGTGGTGGATATGCTGGTGGGGCTGGAGGAGCAGGAGGTGGAGGCCATGGTAGTGGCGAAGGCGCTGGCGGTGGTGGTGGCGGAGGAGTTCATGGTGGCGGTGAAGGTGGGGGTGCTGGCGGCGGCGGTGGTTATGCTGGTGGGGCTGGGTCTATTGCAGGAGGCGCTGGACATGGCAGTGGTGGAGGTGCTGGCGGTGGTTATGCTGGCGGGGCTGGGGCTGTTGCAGGTGGCGGTGGACATGGTGGTGGCGGTGGGGCTGGCGGTGCTGTTGCTGGTGGGGAACATGCAGGTGGATATGGTGGCGGCGAAGGTGGTGGTGAAGGCGGAGGTCATGGTGGTTATGCCCCCTAAAAGAACTGTATTGCCAGACAACTGTTTAATTATCCAAAAGATGGACAATTTTAATTAATACCAATGCTTATTGTGAAATAGTATTTGTAAGTTATGGTGCTTCAAAAATGTTTGATTTGAGCGCACTTGAGGTAATGTATGTCTGTCAAGTGGCTTGTAGCTCAATACCATGATCCTTATAACTAAGAGGTGTTACAACTCATATTCCGTCCCCATCCCTATATTATATTATATTATTATATTGTATTATTGCTCGATATAAGCATTCATAATATTATTATTTTTAATTATAAGTGACGGTACATTGCATGCATATTAATGTAAAATCCTTGATACTTTCAATACAGGAATAACATACTGAAATTATGATGTGACTGAAATATTGAAAATAGAAAAATAATAATATTCAAATTTTAATCCCTTTATACTCTTGGGAAACAAACACGCCCTATTTTTATTGATTTTACTTTATTTATAGTTGATGTTTATATTCTATAATACAACTAGGTTGTCACATTATACTTAAAATGTGTTTTTTTTTTTGCATGTTTACTATATATGGTTCGTGCAGACAGTCTTGTAATATTAAATCGTCGTATGGATTCATTTTCAACTATTTTTTAGGATGATGGGATTAGGTTCGCATTCTAGTACTTTATAGTCAACTCGTGGTTGTCTAAATTGGAATCTTATTATTTCGTTATAAGTATCGTGTCATTATCGAACAGACAATTAAGCACCAATCTAACTTGATCAAAGTCACATCATCTTGTTCGTGCACACATATTGCATAATCATCTTGATACACAACAACATAAACTACAGAAAAAAAAAGAAGTAAAAAACATTATATTCAAAATTCAAATCAAATCATGCATTATAACAGTAGTTGCATTGACACATATTTGAGTGATTTGATCCAAAATAAGAAAAAGTTTCCTTTCTCCCTTTTGATTTTTTCATAATAGTATAATCTGTTGATAATATCAAAATGTGTAACAATGTGATGTGAATCAATAACAAAATAAAAAATTATCAAAATGAGATCAAATTTATTAAAATTAGAAAATATGTGCAAATCTTTGCCTTCCTCCAAATCGAACAAAACAATTATGTCTTTGTAAATCTTATATCTTTTACAACATATGTGATGCCTATATACATATGTATAGTAATATGTATGTCAATATATTGCATCTAATATTGTATCATTGAAATTGATTATACCCGCGAACTCGTATAAGTTTATTATATTAATATGCACGTTATTTCTGTAATTCTACAATTCACTCTATTTTATTGTTAGATCATGCTATATTGGCAACTATATTTCTTAGATTTTTTATTTTTTATTTTTTACCTCCAATATTTCTTTGTATTATTAGATAAATTGATGTTTGATGTTATCTTATTTTATATTACAATGATATTCACAAATAAAAAAATATATGTATTATAATTTTTTTTTGAATTTATGTTATTAGTTTATTAGATTTATTTAAATATTTGTATTCAATTTTTTATTTTTCAGTTTTATTAAATATTTTCAAATATATTTTATTTATTTTAATATTTATGAGGGTTTATGTGTCTCGAATTTAAAAGTTCATAACCTTATTTGATCTATTTAAAATTTTAAATATTTATTGAACAAAAAATACTTCATAATTTAATTTGAACCTATGGTATATATATAAAGACATATTTGTGCATTAAAAAAAAAATGTGTCTTATTGTAATATTATAGTTCTCATAGGCCGCTAACGTGCAATCTTAAAATTTGTAAGGATCAATTTGCAAAAAGACTCACCAGAAAATTGGCAATTCCATATTTCGCGGTGCCTATAGAGCAAACCAATAGAAAATCTCCACCTCACTTATTCGTTTTAGAACGTCTACGAGGTATTATCGGATTGGTCAGGTGCATTGTACCGAAATCACAAGCTCCGGCCCAAAAGTCGCGTCCTTTAAATTTGGAACGAGTTCCCTTCACCCTCTGCTGCTCCACATTTAAAAAATTTCCCACACGCTCATCCGCCGCACGCCTCTCCAATTTTCTCTCTCACACACTCACGCACATTTTCTGCCTATTTTTCTCTCTCTAAAGAAAAAAAGAACCGCCCCTCCCTGCC
Organism: Caryopteris x clandonensis; assembly: GCA_028749325.2. Lineage (NCBI taxonomy): Eukaryota > Viridiplantae > Streptophyta > Magnoliopsida > Lamiales > Lamiaceae > Caryopteris > Caryopteris x clandonensis. Next base: position 3,745,500 of record JAPYKT020000033.1, on the reverse strand, counting down.
TCAATGAAACGCGACTCTTTCTCTCTCTAGAAATCGAAAAATTAAAAAAGAAAAATTCCAAAACGGATCCAAACAACGAAACTGACCCAAAATAATTAAAAATCAGCCCCAATTTTTTAAGCCCCAAAACCGAAGAGGAACCCTAACCCTAGCCGCAACCTCGCTCAAAACAGACAAACAAAATCTCTTCCCGTCTCTACTTTTTCCTTCTCTCTGTGTAAATCTGTTGAGCGGGAATGGATTCTTGTTAGCCTTCTGCTGGATTGATAGTATTTTAGGGTTTGCTTTTGTTGAAATGGAATGCTGCAAAGTCGGTGGGGGTCGAATTGGGCGGTGGACGCGATGACCGGCGGCGGTAGATGCCACAGGCGGAGGAAATTCATGGCCGGTGGTAGGGGCACCGGCGAAGCGAAGAAGGTAGACGCAAATTGCGACAGCCCTAATTTTAGGCCTGAAATTACGGAAAAGCCCTCGCATTCCCAGGAAATTACGAAACTACCCCCGGCCTCTAAAGTTGAGCCTGATTTGTTCGCTCAAGCCTGTAAGACACTCTCGCTCCGTTCCCCTTTTGATTCGGAGGACTCTCAGGCGCTTCCTGCATTTGTCTCCAGTGTGAATAGTCTGCCTAGTGGCGTGTCGCATTTGTTGAACAGGCAGTCAGATAGTAGGAAACGACACAAGAAGTTACATTCGAGCTCAGAGAATAAGTCCTCGACTCCAGGGAAGTCCCGGGGGAATAGTTTTTGGGTTGAGATTGAGGAGTATTTTCGAGGACTGACTGTTGAGGACATCGAGAGGCTTCGCAGGGTATCAACTGTTGGGTTTTCAAGTGAGGAGAAATGTTTCTTGATTCCATCCTTGAATAATGATGAGACTTTGTGTTATCGTTATGACATCATTAATGGGATGCTTGCAAGAGCTTGTGAGAAGCATAACTTGAATATGGAAAATGGTGTTGAGTTGAATACTAATGGAAAGCTCGAGCAAGAAGAGAATGGGCCTTGTTTTATGGATGTTGATGAGGTAGAAACTAAAGAGTCGGAAATTAATCAAGAAATTAGTGAAGAAGAAAAACTGGACAGCGAGAAGGTTTCTACTTCTTTTAGTGGTGTAGAGTGGCTTTTAGGATCTAGGAGTAAGATTTATTTGGCATCAGAGCGACCCTCCAAGAAGCGAAAACTTCTGGGGAGGGATGCTGGGTTGGAGAAGCTTCTTGTGACGTGTCCAGTTGAAGGCTTAGAGTCTGTTTGCCATTATTGTAATTATGGCGACACAAATGACCCATCGAATGTCTTGATTAAGTGTTGTTCTTGTGGGATGGCAGTCCATCGAAGGTGTTATGGAGTTCAAGAAGATGTAGATAGTTCATGGATGTGTACATGGTGTAAATGGAAAAATGCTGTGGGTTTGAGTACAGAGACACCATGTTTGCTTTGTCCAAAGCAAGGCGGTGCACTGAAGCCTGTGCAAAAAAGGGGATTGGAAAGTGATGATAATAAGTTGAAATTGGAATTTGCTCATTTATTTTGTTGCCAGTGGATGCCAGAGGTTTATCTCGAAAACACCACTACAATGGAGCCAATCATGAATATGGATGAATTGAAGGACACAAGAAAAAAATTAATTTGTTATTTGTGCAAGGTTAAGTATGGTGCCTGTGTCCGATGCAGTAATGGTATGTTTTGCTGCTTTATTATGTCCAATCTCCTACATTTCTGCACTGAATGGCAGGGCGAAGAATTTGTCTTATTTGAATGTATCACTATTTGATATTCTTTTTTTGGCCCTCGGACTGAATAAATTCTTGGTTTGTCATCTTATGAGTAATTCAGCCTTGTATTTTATTTTTCTGTAAGAGTTCGTTCGTCTTTCAAGCTTTTAGGTAATGGTATAACTACATGAGAAAATCAAACATGGCTATTTGCTTTCCTATTCAGGTTTAAATGTATGATATGTGACTGAACAAGTATATTTTCAAGGATTATGTGAAGTGTTCCATGACAATTCATAACCCACCCACCATCCAGAGAAAAAAGAATATTTTGGTTGGTGGGGCAGGGACAGTTTGCCCTGATATTGGCATTACTCAATATTTGAAGCTACTCGAATTTTTTTTTTTTTTACTTACTACTTCTTTATTAATACCTTAGTCTTGCATCCCCACCCCGCCCCATTCACCGCATCTTTTCAATGCTGTATTGGTTGGGATAGTATCTTGGACTAGTAATTGACTTGGAAGGTACCTAACATTGGCATTTATAGACTAGATAATATATGAGATTTACCTATTGGTGAAAATGGAGGTTACAGCGGTTATGTGTTTCTTGTCCCGTTGTCCTTATAGATTTCTCGTCACAAGTGCAAAATTTCCTGTATGAGTTCTCTCAAAAAGGATAAAAAATAAATCCTATATGAGTGTTGACCGATATCAAGAATCAAAGGTCATTTACTCTGTAGCCCTGCATACTTACCTGCTGAATATATTCATGTGCTAGTTAATGTACTGGGAAATTAATTAATTAATTGATCTGGAAACTTTTGGTCTGACTTGAAGCATGGTCCTGTTGATGTCTGTGGGCCCTTCATATTGAAGCTCAACTTGAATAGTGACGGACTCTCTCATATGTAAGGAAATAGTGTGGAACACCTGACTATTTAGAATATTGTATAGTTTGAAAATAGTTTCCATAACATTTTTGCTTTGGTTCTGGAGATTCTTATTTTTAATTATTATTAATAAGCAATTGGGTTTCTTCTTGTTTTAGTTAATGAATTTTTATATTATCTTATAACGTCTTTAAAAACCATTCAATAGGTTTATCCTAGACTCAATTTATGCTACTGCAATTGCTCTCTACTCATTCAAGAATATTAACATATTGACGAGAAATAAAATGAGAGTTTTAGCTTTCTCTGTTGTACTAGATATTGATAATGCTTCTTTCTTCCACAATTATATTTTATTTGTCCCAATGCTGGTGTGCTAATAAATATTTTCTTCTGTTTCTGTTAGGATCTTGTAGAACATCATTCCATCCTATTTGCGCAAGGGAAGCAAGTCACAGAATGGAGATATGGGGAAAACTTGGGTCTGATGAGGTGTCACTTTTGTCTTTTAGTTATATAAGAAACTTACTTTTAGTCCTTGTCAATGATTAAAAAGGTGTGCCTAGGCGCGAGGCGCAGCTGTTTAAGGGTGTAGGGCCTCGTACAACTGAGTTGAGGCGGGCTTAGCTGAGGTGCTGCCTAGGCGCATGCCTCATGTGACCTTTGGGGAGGTGCAGGCACCAAAAAGGCGTGCCTCGCCCAAGGCTGCAATTCTTTTATTTATTTTTAATATTTTATGGTATTTTATTGTAAATAGGGTTAACTTAATAATTAAAAACCTATTTCAGTACATTGCAGACCTTTTTTAAAACCCTAGTTCAATATATCTTTCATCTCCCACACAACCCTAGTTCCTCTCCACACACCTGCTAGCCCCCGCCCCACTCCGGTTATCACCTTTACTGGCGGCGATGATGACCGGCGACAACAGCGACAGTTACACGGTGACCGGCAACAATAATATCTATCATGTTTTGGACTTCTATATTTGATCATGTTCTAATGAATCTATTATGTTTTCCTATTGTGAAATGTTTTTATATGTATGTACATGTTTTTTTAGTTTGGGCGCCTTGCCTTGAGCCCTGTGCCTTGGCGGTGAAACGGGTTTGGTGCATTGGGGCGCCTTTCGCTTTTTCACTCACTGTTCCTTGTAATCTTTGTAAAACTATGGTGGAACAATTATGGATTTCATTTTTCAAATATGTGTGGGCTGTTTATGTTGTTGGATTTGGTCTCCTCTTCTTTTATTGATTGTTGCTGATTTTTACATCAACTTGTAGGTTGAATTGCGTGCTTTTTGCTCTAAACATACAGTAGTCCAGTGCGACAATGTCTGTAAAAATAGTGCAGACATTTCGTTGACAGGTGAATCTGTCTCCCACAATAGCATTCACAGATTTTAACTATAAATGAATCACACTAGTTGGAAATTGGTCAAGGAAATGCTGATGAATTGGTTATTTGCTCTGAAACAGCCGACCTTCCAAAGCTGAATGACACTGTTTTAGATAGAGAGGTCTTGATAGACAATAGAAACTCTGAGTCTCTTCCAGAAAATGGAGATGCACTGCATCCTTCTGCTACGCACTCAACAGATAAGAATGACGATTCAGATATCAAGGATTTTGGTGCTCTCAGTTTTACTATGATTCTGAAAAAGGTATTGTAAGATCATGAAGAAAGATCTAAGATGTTTTTGTTTTCGTTTCCTTTTGTTTTCTCCATTTTTTATCAGTTGGTGGTAACCCCCCCCCTCCTGCCCTTTGCAGCTGATTGATGTAGGGAAAGTCAATGCTAAAGATCTGGCCTCAGAGATTGGAGTTTCAGCCGATTCATTGGACACAATACTCATTGTAATGTTGCTGTTCTGGTTGCTGTTTCCTTTTTAGTAATTTTCAGTTTTAAATTAATGAATGAATCATATATTCTCTGATTAATCAATAATGATACAATGATGTCAAAAACTATATATTAGTTTTCTGGATTAATTATGATAGAACTTATCCTTTTAGCTGGCTTTGCTTTCTTGTTTGGTTACCTTATCTGATCTTGTTTCTAATTTGTAGGACAATCACCTGGTTCCTGAGTTACAGTGCAAACTACTGAAATGGTTGAAAAGCCATGCTCATATTGGCAACCTACACAAAATGTTGGAAGTGATAATCAGATCACTTTTAGCATCCAAAACCATTGAAGATATAGCTGAACATGTTGGTGCTGTTACTGTGGAGGATTCTAGTATTTCTGATGCGGTTCCAGTTAAGTCTGTTCCACCTCGCAGAAGAACCAAAAGCAGTGCAAGGACTGTGATTGATGATAAGTCATGCCATTCTAAGGACAAGGGTAAGGATGAAACAACTGAGGACGACACTGATGTCGTGGGAGAAGATCCAAATGATCCTCCCAGTGAGCCTTTGCCCGATGAAACCATGAAGGTATAATTATCGTTTTGTGTTCTAGATCAAAGTGTGTCGTTATATCTAAATCACTTTTATAGGTTTTCTATTTCTTCTTGTATGTGTGCTCTTACCTTGATTTTTTTTTTCTTTCAATTTTCAGTACTCATGATATGTACCTTGGGTTATCATATATTACTTTTCGTTTGTGGCCAGTATGGCAGAAAAATGTAGTTATTTGCTGTGTTTTGATTTGTGGTCAGAACTCTGATTTTGCTATCTTAAGTGGGATTTGGAAAGTGCTAATTTTTATTTATGATTATTATGTTTTCATTAATTATTAAGTTTTTTTTTTGTCTTCGATAGGTGTTATATAATTATTTAGAATTTCACTAAATATTTTCCTGTGTGCAGATTTTGTTAGATCGTGAGCACCACCAAGATAATTCAACAATCAATTCTAACATAATTGAAGGTGCGCTATTTGATCTTGCTTCAAAATATCGTTGATTGGAATTATACTTACCATGTTCATTTTAAGCATTCATTGTGGAAGTGGTAGTGTTCGATTACATCTTAAACCTTGCAATTATATGTTTCATTTTGTTCTTAGTTCTCTGGCTATGTGGAATATGATTGGAAACAAGTGCAATCTTTGCACGAAGTATCATTAACATTGTGATAAACCAAGAACTATAAATGGTTAAATCATGATGTGGAAATTCTGAATTTTCTTACTGCTCTCATCTTGCCTCTCTAGCATGCCTACATACTGATTAAGCTTAATTTTGTTACTCACTATTGATTTGATGTTAATCACTGTTTTCTTGTTTATGGGGGATATTATTCACAAGTTTGATGTGTTTACCTCCTTTTTTTTTTGAGTTCTATTGTTTTGGCTTTTGTCCTCATGAGGTATAAAATCCTAAATAGCAAGTGTTACTATTTTACTATTGCACTAAATTTGCCCTTTGGATTCTAGGAGGATGTAGATCAGCAAACCTTGTATGATGAAAAAATGATTTATGGAAGTTTTTGATGGTGGAGAATATGTTCACTAAATAAACTAGATTTTAAGTGATGCATCATTAATGTCTCGTTCATTGATATCATGCATTGTCATACATAATTGTTCAAATTTATTTGTATCTAGAGGTCCACGGGTTGTGCTTATGTAACCAGTTTGCATGTTCTGAGTTCTGACATTCTTACAACATTTGTCCTTTACAATGACAGATGAGCTGAGAGTTCTGGTGCATTGTCTGTCTGAAGACAGTCAAGTTGAGGAGCGTAGACAATCTCAGTTGACGAGTCCATCTTTACATGTTTTCACGTAAGCTTTTGTCACAGTATCATTTTGTTGTGCTCTTATCATTTTTCTCCCTCAGGACTTTCTGGATGCAAGCAATTTGGGGTCTTAAGTATCCTTTTAATTTGTTTTAGTTTCTAAGACCATATTACTTAAAATGCTGACTTGTTCTTCTTGTACTTTGTTCTGCAGATATGGGGAAGTAAATCAGGCTTCGTACATTCATCCATTCATCTACAGTAAGTTGCTGCAGACCAAGAATGACAAGTTTGAGAAAACTGCGTTTTGTCAATCTGCAGGTATGTTCTTGTCTGATTTTTTTTTTGCCTGCTAGGTTCTGGTGTTTAATTACTTGTTTGGCAGTTTTAAGAGATCGGGAAGCTTCACAGATAGAAGCATCTTCAAGCTCTGGCCTCTGTTGTAATAACCAAAACCTACAAGCAAAATCTTCTAGCTGGACTTCTAGATGCAATGGTGTAGATGTCAAAGAATTGGTTAAGGCAGGAAACATGCATATACTTAAACTATCTCCAGCAGATGAAGTGGAAGGAGAACTTATATATTATCAGCAAAGACTTGTTCATAATGCGGCGGCGAGAAAACGCATAAGTGGTCTCTTTTCTTGCCTTATCTTGCATGTCTTCTAGTTACTCATTTGTGCATTTTCCTCTTAGGTATGCAAGTGCAAATTGTGTGTTGGATTTTAACAGTGTATCTTGAATGTACTGAATTTTTTTCCTGACTGTTTTATCTGCCCAGATGGTTTGATTTCTAAGGTTGTCATGAGCCTCCCACTGGAGATGGATGCTGCAGGACAACAAAAATGGGATGTTGTGCTAGTTAGTCAGTATATTCATGATCTTAGGGAAGCAAAAAAACAAGGAAGAAAAGAACGTCGTCGTAAAGAAGCTCAAGCTGTGTTGGCTGCCGCAACTGCTGCAGCTGCTGCTTCCTCTAGAATATCATCAATTAGGAAAGATACCCTAGAGGAATCTTCACAACATGAGGTTGCATATCTTATAAGAATGTTTTTGATAGTGGTGTTTTGTTCTGGTTTTAGATTTTGTGTATTTATATGTTTTCTTTCAGGATCTTCTGAAGATGAATGCAGCTGATAGAAGACCTGGGTTCTACTCTAAGCTGAATCCTAGAGCTAAAGAGACTATTTCTAGGTCGGCTGTAGCAAGGTCTTCATCTGATATAAACTCAGATTCTCTTCAGGCATCTTCTGAATATTCCAAAGACCATCCTAGGACCTGTGACATATGCAGACGGTCTGAGACTGCATTGAATCCTATTTTAGTCTGCTCGAGTTGCAAGGTTTTTGCCCTCTGTTCTTTTAAGATTTTGTGGGCTTGTCCGATTTTAGGTTATGCAGTTATGCATGCTTATTGGATGACCTAATATATATTACTGCTTTTTCAACCTGTTTCTTTGTGGGTGGTAGATTGCAGTTCACTTGGATTGCTACCGTAGTGTTAAAAGTGCTACAGGGCCATGGCAATGTGAATTGTGTGAAGACTTATTTTCTTCTCGAGGTTGTGGAGCTCCGACAGCAAATTCTTGGGACAAGTCTTATGCAGAATGTGGTTTATGTGGTGGCACTGCAGGTGCTTTTAGGAAGTCAGTTGGTGGACAATGGATTCATGCCTTGTGCGCTGAAGTAAGTAGTTCTCTCTTACGTGCTTTGCTCATTAGTCGCTATCTAGATTTGTTACCTAATTCATTATGTTCGAGGTTCATTTGTTTTCATTTTGATTGTGATGTAGTGGGTGTTAGATTCGACATACAGAAGGGGACAAATAAACCCTATTGAGGGAATGGTGAGTGCATTTATCACTTACATTCCTTCTTTTTAGGTCTTTTTTTGTTGTTGCTATTTTATATGTGTTGTCTCTATTAAGCTGTTGTCTGTATTTCTTTTCCAGGATAGTATCTGCAAGGGATGCGATACATGTACTGTCTGCCATCGCAAACAGGGTGTTTGCCTTAAGGTGTGTGAGCCTCAGCGATATAATCTGTTACACCTATTTGAAACTGAGATTTCTGAGCAATCCATCATTTTTTTCCTGTTATTTGCCTATGTACAGTGTAGTTATGGTCACTGTCAGACCACATTTCATCCTACTTGTGCTAGAAGTGCGGGATTCTACATGACTGTGAGGACCAATGGTGGCAAGTTGCAGCATAAGGCTTACTGCGAAAAGCATAGCACAGAACAAAGAGCAAAGGTTTATATCATATCTTTTCCATGTGACTTGCGGCCAGATGAGATTTTGTGTAATTTAGCATTAAAATTTTCTTCATGAACTTCTTCAGGCCGACACTCAGAAGCATGGCGCGGAAGAGCTTAAGAGTCTTAAGCAAGTCAGGGTAAGTGATTGTGAGTACATTATCTGGGATATTTACATCTTGCCCTATTTCAATCAGACCAGTGGAGAGAGGACATTGCCATATGTCAAACTGAATTGTTCTGATGAGTCATGCTTAAATATCCATCATTATCATATTTGTGTTTTTAACAAATATTTCTAATTGTGAGCTCAGGTTAAGGCACCTAATTCCTATTTAGAGAGAGAGAGTATGAGCATGAAGGATATTTTAAAGCATTCCTTTCTCGAATTATATGTTCAATTTCCGTTGTTTGGATATACCAGGTCTCACGTTTCTTCTTCCTTAAATTGGTTCATGTAGGTTGAATTGGAGCGATTACGTCTATTATGTGAAAGACTTATCAGACGGGAGAAACTGAAAGTAAGCTTCTACCAGTGTTGAATGTTCTTATTTTTACTTCTATCTATAGCTAATAGTTGAATCATTTTCTTCCGTTGTGCTTTGCAGCGTGAATTGGTTCTTTGCTCCCATGATATTCTTGCTTCCAGTCGAGACTCTGTTCTCTCTGCTTTAGCTCGCCATCCTTTTTACCAACCCGAAGTTAGTTCAGAATCTGCAACAACGTCTATTAAAGGCTACACAGATGGGTACAAATCGAGCGGCGAGATGATGCAACGATCAGATGACATATCGGTCGACAGCACTGTTGCAGGTAAAAGGCGTGTTAAAATTCCCATGTCTTTGGACAATGATCGAAGAACAGATGACAGTTCGACTTCCCAAAATGTTCATCATCCCCTGAAACCTGTGCAAAGAGTATCTTTTTCTGGGAAGCAGATTCCCCAGAGACCCTCTGCTGCATTGCGGAATCTCTCGGATGACGTGGATAAGCATGCGAAACATAGAAAAGTAAGTTTCATGATCTGTGGCCATATTAATCCATTTTCTAATTCATTATGTGATAATCGATGTACTATTGTTTTACTTTTTGCAAAATGCATTTTGAAGGTCCTGAACTTGCACCTTTTGTTTTAGGGATATTACTAAAACTACCCCTGATTAGCCCACAGTCCTTAGGCAAACAAAACACTATAATACTAGGGCTTAATAAAGCAAAGTAGGAAAGTTCAGGTGCTAAAAATGCAACTTTCCTTTTTTACTTTCAGAATTGATAGGATGTTACTTTACAGCAAACGGAAACTTTTGGGAAAGAGCTTCTCATGACATCGGACCAAGCATCGATGAAAAATCAGCGGCTACCTAAAGGATTTGTTTACGTTCCTGTTTGGTGCCTATCCAAGGACAAGGAGTCTGTCCCGGATGCATGTTCCCAAGAAACAGTGGAACGTAAAGCATAGGAATCGAATTAACAACTTGATATCTGTTGTATTGAATCAGACAACAGCATCATTTTCTTGTCTGGGCACGACGGTGTTTCTCAGATGTGGCCTGATTTTATAAATGCCAAAAGGTATTTGTGCCAGTTCAGACGATGAAAGCTTGAAATGAGTGTTGTATACCTTGGAGAACACTGTACATTGGGATGGGGAGGGGGGGGGGGGGTCCGTTGTATGTGTTTTGTGTCAAAGCTTAATTTCTCTCCCATTTTTCCTTTTTATTTGTTCTTTTTATTTTTTCTTAACCGTTCTTCAACTAAATTTATGGTCCCCTTTTTTATTGGTCCAGTTAGGAAAGGGCAGTGGTGCATGTAATAATTGTATAAAACCAACCGTCTGCCTACGGGCATTTGTAAAGTCGATGTGTATATATAGCAACATTGATTCTTGAATGAGTGTAAGTAACCACAGTAGTTATAATCAAAGCATTGTGTACTGTTATATGTAACCCATCTTTGTTGCCACTATAATGATTTGCTGGTGTTTTGATGCTGGCTACTTTCTTATATCATACTGTTCTGTTTTTGCTCTGCTATGATTCTTCTTGATATTGATGATAACAGTAATGAGTGTTGAAATAGGTAATACTGGTACATTCAGTTTCTTCATGTAACTGTAAACATAGTTCGTACATGTAAATTCATGTTAACATATCAATTTATATGTATATTCTGTATGACACCAGGAATTTGTCGTTTTTGCAGTGGCCCCATGTAAATTGGGTACTGTATGTAAATTGTAATTATTGAAATAATTCAAGCTTTGTATATTTGTGTATATTTCTTAATGTTTGCAGTCCAATACCTGTCCTCTGCCTTTTTTATTTTTTCTTTTTTTTTTCTTTTTTTAGAGTTAAAGAAGCAAAATCATGTGTGTGAGACCTTTTATTAATGGAGAATAATAATTTCCAATTGATTTAAATTGTTATCCAACTTTTGTTCTCAAAATATACACATTCCGCCACTGTATTTCGCAACTTCATCTAGTTGTCTATAATTCTTCATTTTCTTTATTTTAAAAAATAATCCCTCACTTCCAAAAAGATGTCATGTTCTATACTCAAGGATGCGAAGACTCAATTCTTATAGATAAACTAAATGAATTATATTTATTGAAGATAACAATAAATGCAAGCAAAATGGTGGAGAAGCAGTTTAAATAACCAAAGATATAGAAACGGAGAAGTAAATCTGCAATGAGCTTTTTCCGCTAACTTTTTCTTGGTATAAAATTGATCACAACATAGTAAGATTTCTTTCTCCACTCTAGAGCTACCAACCTCTTGAAAGTAAAAGAAAAGAAGGATGTCAAAAAAGATGTGCTACCGATTTATTATATCATTCTTCATTCTGCAGACAACCAAGTCCCAACCATCCTATCAGCCACAAAACTTTAGCTCTCGTTAAAGCTATAGAAACATGCAGAAGAAATTATATGCTGAAGAAATTATCTGCCAGCAAAATTAAGTTTACCCGATTAATTTAAAGAAATCAAGCTTCAGCATCCGATTCTGAGGAGGTCGAGGCAGAACTAACCATTCCAGAAATAGCATTGGGAAGTTTAGATGACACTGGGGACTTGGGCTGAGAACTTTGACACACTTCCAAGGATGGACTCCTATTCATGTACTGCAGAGAAAATTAACAAAAATTAATTACCTGTGTCTAGCTCTTGATGACAATAATAAGCAGAGATTCATTATTAGGGCAGATTGCAGAAAGTACTCTTGAGGTATGGCCTACTTACATAAATCCCTATTATGTTTTGAAATACAAATACCCCTTCAGTTATTACAATTGATCCCTTGAGGTTTAAATTTGCTTCACAAATGTCAAGGGTGGTATTTGTAAATTTTGAAAGAGAGCTAGGTCTTAATCAGACAAAACCTCAGGGGGGAGTTTTCGTAACTATCCCTTGTTATTAACTAAAACGAAAATTTAGCATCATAACTATCAAATATATGTCAACAGAGTGATTTCAGCAGTATACAGGTTCTTTGGAACACAAAACAAGAGACGCAGAGGCTAAATTATTAAAATGTTCTATTACCCTTTTCTATTGTTTTATTGCCTTATTTTCTTATCTTCTTCGGGAGAGATGAAGGTATGGACACTGTGGCCAACATCAGCTTTTCAACTCCAGTAATATAAGTTAGAAGGACTATGATTTATCTGATAAATCAGAACAGTGCTTACCTCCTGATAAAAAGCATTAATCTCTTCCTCAGTCAAGCCTTCATCTTCTCCACCATTTTCCTCCCAGCCAAGCGAACGAAGAAAAGCAGCCTCTTCCTCATCTGGGAATATTGCTACATGACAAGACAGGCTATTATCTCTGACAATGGAAACACTCTTAATATTCTCAGTAATCTCATAGCTATTACCATTATAGATCATCTGGTTACCATTTCCCAAAACACAAGGACCAGCAGCATGGCCTTCTTTAAAATTTTCTCCAGATGCCTCTGCACTGGGAGATAAGACATCTGAACATGAATCTGAGTGAATTGCAGGAGACAGGGGTGATGTTTTTCTCCTCATGAGATTAAAAAACTCGCTTCTGCTTTGAGCCAAAGATTGGGACGATTTCTTGTCCACAGTTGATCTGGGACTTAGGGATAAGGCTGCGGACTTGTTTTCAAGAGCAGAAAACATAGAATTGCTTATACTAATCGATGAAGTTGGAGTAGATGACGTCATAGCAAGCTGGTCATTCTTAGCTGCTTTGCCATTGGCATCACTAGTTGGACCAGATACATCCTTTGATCCAGTGACAATACTTTCACGTCCTGGTTTGAGAACCAGAAACTTTCCAACATGAGAGGTACTAGAAGAATTGGATCTGGTTTGCCCAGCACGAGATTGATTAGCAAGATGCAATGAATGGGGCTGCGGATGGACACCTCTGGAGCCCACATTCATCTCATTAGTTCTGACTGCAATCTTAGGTTGTTTCGATTTATCTGCAGAACTAGGAACCTGAAAAAGGAAATCTGAAATTAACTCACATACCATCTTCATGGCACCAATCTAATGAAAAAAAAATAATTATGCTCATCTTAACACATAATAGCAGACTTAGAAAGCAGGTACTAAACGTGCAATATTGGCAACTTATATGTTCCAATCATTTCCAGTGATAAATGATATTTAGCTCAACTAAGCCTATGATAACCAACATCGCTTCTTAGTTCTTCCATACAGAATATAATAACTTTTAAAATATCCAATTTGTTTCCAGACTCGAGAAATCCAGATAGCTTGAACTAGATGCTTACAAACATGGAAAAGTAACAAATAAAGCATAACGAACTTCACTCAGGTTAATGATCCTTTGAAGGAAGCCCAGTAACTAATGTTTAAATAGGAATTCTACAAACTAAAAACTATACATGTCTGCATGAAGGTAATATCAGGATTTTAAAATTAATCAAAGCCCGGCAGGTGGGCCAAACCCTTTTTTAGGTTTTTTAGAACTAGTGGTTTATTGACACATAAACTAAAGGAGCTAAACAAGATTGTACTTTGCCTGTATGCTTACTGTACTCCCATTTTCTTTTTCTTTTGTTCTTTTTTCTTTACGGGTTAGGGGTGAAGGGGCAAATAAGACTAATTTTTGCCTCTAGTTGGAAACATAAGATTCAAAAGACATAGGTATGAGTTAATGGTTCTTTCTTTCACTAACATACTGGGGCTATCATCCACACAATACAGGAATCTTTCTACAATAAAAAGCTGCAACAAGTTCAGCTTATCATGTTATTACACAATGATAACAATTTTTAAGCTTGTTGCAGTTGACCTTCAATTCTTAACACCATTTAACTCTTCCAAATACTAATGTCATTCAACTGTTCCAATTTTACTGAGGCACCTTGTCATCTTTGTAGTCCCTTCTTGAACCTTTACCAGCCAAAAAGGTGATGCTCTATGCTCGCAAAAAAGCACGTACATCAATTTCTCACTGATTTACTCTGCAGGATCTAGGGTAGTGTGCTTTACACACACACACTTGACAGATAAGTAATAAAAAGGAGTTTCTGGTTCATTTCACCCACAACGAGAATTTCTCGAGACATGTTTAATGCAGCTTTGGCCATAAATGGGAGATTAAAGAAAAAAATCATGATTTTTTTAGTGATGGGGGTGGGGGGAGGGGGCCATAAGTGAAGCCACCACCGGAAAATATTCATAGGCAACATAGACTATAAGGCAACATCAGACCTATTAGAAGTTTCACAATGAAGTTTAATTTCACCAGGTGTCATCTAAAATGATTAGGAAACAAGTATGCAATTTAACATCCTTTTACCAGGGGTTTTGGCATTGAAGGTGTCACAGGAATTAACTGCCTAGACTGCTTAATAGCCAACTCTTCAAGCCTCTGACTCTTATCAGGTAGCTGCCGTATTAGAGAGACTACAAATCAGAATTGGTTCATTGCCAAAACATAACTGCAAAAGAGCATGCAAGGAATCTAAATTATTACCTGGGGATTAGCTTGAACTCGTGCTGCAGGCTGTGACAATGCCTCAGCCATATTCAGACCTGCTGTACTAGAAACCACAGAAGATGGATTTGAAGATGTAACAGCGTTGTCCTGATGAGGAGGGTGATGGGCCCCATTATTCACAAGAGTGGCAGGCACCTCCGCTAATGCAGAAGTCCATTTCTCACCACCAAGAAACCCGGAGCTGCCAATGGGCAAACTCTGAACAGCAAAACCCAAACCAGGAGATGAGACTCTCCTAATTCCAGCCACACCTTGCTTATCTTCGGTTCCTAGTGATGGAAAATCCCTTTCAAACTCTCCCTTCTGAATTACATTATGATTGCTACCCCCTGAAAGGACACCATTCGCACTAGTACTTGAGTCCTCTACTCTTCGAGGCAATTGTTCACCAGTTATTCTTGAGACCAGTGATTGGGAACGCTTCAAGGCACTTTTCTCAACTCTGCTAGTTAATATACTTGCCAAGGGGTCAGGAGAGTCATCCTCCCACATGTCCTCAGGAAGAGATCTCTCTTTCCCTCTATCACGGTTTCTGTCCCAGTGAGTCCTTGAGAAACTACTATACGGATGCTTTGCAGAACCATTACTTGTTGCACTACGCCTAGAATTAGATGATAAACTCCTTTCCAGATAACAAGGGGTCTCCTTCTCATTATTACTCCTTAATGATCTACTTCTCATGTAGCGTGCAGAAGAAGAAGCATCTACAACAAAAAAAGAAAAGAAAAAACAGAAACAATCACAATAGTGAGAACTTCAGGAGAATACCAAGAAACTGGGAAAAGAATTACAAATGGTGCAATCGTGTATATTTGTTTAAAGATCATGCAAGCAATGATACCTGAGAGATGGACAGAAGCGCCACCTCCAGCACCGTTCCCAGTACATCTCAACCATTCTGGGATCAATGTGGGCTCAGTTCTTTCCATCAGCACCAGACATGATCTTATTATTCTGGAAAAACAAATTGCAATGCCAAAACACTATCCTGATAACCCCAAACAATTTCTTTCTACAGTAACCTGCTCTAAACAAAAAAAACCAAGCCTGTGCCTTTTACGGAGCTATCAATCAACCTCTTGGCAACCAAGCTTTTGCTACCCTCAATAATGCACTGGTAGCATTTCACACCGGTTCAAGTACTAGAAACGTCCTACTTAACCTTCCCCACAATCCTCAGCCGAGATAATCGTACAATGAACCAATATATTATAATGCTTCCTCCTATTTCACTCCATAATTCTGTGAATTGTTCGTACAATCCAGCTTAACAAACCCTCATTTTGTCAGTGAAACAAGTCCAAAATCCACAATCAAAACACCATTAAAGCACACTTTCTTCTTTTCAAATATCACCAAGCCGAATGTGGGGTATATATCACCAAAGAAAGCAAGCCGTACAACTAAAAATCCCAAAACCTATGCTCCGTGAATAAAATATTATAGTACTCAGAGACCAACTTCCCCAGAACCAAAGCTGATTCACTTACACATATATCCAAACATAAAACATCAATAGAAAGAGGAATAAAACCTACCTCACGAAGAAACCCCAAAAAGGGATTCTAGAATAACCACCACACTACGAGTAGAGAAACTTCACCGCAACAGCCAATAACATCGATTTTAGCTTGAAAATACAAAAGAACCGGCTATGCAGATATAATAAGTCGATGTATTAATAGTTCGCGGCTTGTAAGCAGAACAATGCAGGCGGAGAAATTAAGAGAAATCCACGAAATGAAGATTCGAATGTGAATGCAGAAAGGTTAATCTTAGGGCACATACAGAGATAATTTGTGATTAATTTTCTTTTCTGCTTCTGAAAATCAAACTGAAAAGCTCTGGTCAGAACAAATCTGTGTGGCTTCAAATTTGATCAATTTATCTCTGAATTTGTAATGAAATTTCAAGAAGTAAATCTGTCCTTACCAACACAAGGAAAAATAACAAATTAATAAA
Organism: Caryopteris x clandonensis; assembly: GCA_028749325.2. NCBI lineage: Eukaryota > Viridiplantae > Streptophyta > Magnoliopsida > Lamiales > Lamiaceae > Caryopteris > Caryopteris x clandonensis. The sequence goes on along the minus strand of JAPYKT020000033.1, from coordinate 3,728,980 downwards.
CATATTCCTTAATTGAGAAATTATGATTTTGATGGACTTTGAAATTCCCAATCTTAAGACCATGTTGGATATGTTCTTGGTTTTAATTAAATCTATTTTAATTCTAAAATAATTAAAAACATTGCAATTTAAGCCATTTAATGTGTGTTAATTAGGGCATATTTCATTTAACTTATGATTACCTTTATGAAATTTGGGGAATTTCTTTAAATATGAGTACGAGAAAATTAGGATAGATCAATTTATTGTTAGAGTTGGTTCATTGTATTAGTTGTTCCTAAAAAATATATCTCAATTGTTCAATTTGAGTATCAACATTTCTGTTGCTGAATCATAATATTTTATTTTGCTACATAGTTGATTTATTGATGAGTATTAAAATACGTTTAAATTATATTAATACTAAATAATTTATTTTTAGTATATTTTATTTATGTGTTTTTTATATTTTCTTCTTATATTGTTTCTAGTTTAAAGTACTTCAATTATATATTTTTTTAATATTTTAGAAAGGAAAATATACAAATTAACCTCTAAATTTATACATTAAGTTCAAATTAGACCATGAATTATCTTTTTGGTATAAATAGAACCTTTAACTTTTAAAATATGTTAAATATGCTCCTAAATTTTTAATTAGGTTAAATAAACCTCTATAGTTTTAAATATACAACAAATATGACCGTCTTAAATATTAAATTGACTAAATCAATTTTAAAAATATTAAATAAATCTAAAAATCAACAAATTAAATCATAAATATACTTAACTAGATCAATAAATTAAAATAGTAAAATTTATTAATAAGTTAAATATAAAAAGGGGTTTGAGATATAATAATTTGTTATGTTGTTTAGATATTCTATTTTTATTATATTTAAATAAGTCTTTTGATATATTTTTTATGTATTAAATAACTCAAAATTTATCATTTTAGTTTTATATTTTTTATTTATCTAAATATTTTTCTAATTTATTAAATATTTTTTAGATTTATTTTGTTATTTTAATTTATTGAATAATAAGAAGTTTATAGGCTTATTTAATCTATTTTAAAAGTTAAAGATTATATGTGTACCAAAAAATAATTATAATCTAATTTGTACTTGTTAGAGGTTAATTTGTATTTTTTATTTTTTTTTTGGAAATTTTGAAGTACTTTTGGATTCCCAATGGCTTTTACCCAATTGGTTTGGAATTGAAGGAGAAGGTGACGTGGATGAGTTAATACCTGAGGGCTGCGTTTACATTTTGGGATAAGCCTGGATTCGGACTCGGTATCCCGGCTTATCACACGAATACTTTATAGAATTGTTAATTTTCATTTATCCCGGGACCCGGGATACACACATTTCCCGATGCAAAAAGGGCGGACATGGCATCCCCTCATCGAGGGTGGGATAAGTTATCCCCCCGCAATCCCACCTGCCAGTTTTACTGATATGCCCCTAAGGGCAACTGTAACTTCATTTTATCCAACAAAATGTGAGGGGGGAAACTGTTGCTAGGGTTTTTTACTCCCCCGCGCCGCTGTAAAAAATTGGTTACTTCCCCGCTCCCCCGCTCCCCCGACTGCCGTTCGGTTCCATCTCCGACGCGGTTGTGCCCTTCACCTCCCCTTGCCCCCCCCTCTGCTTCCCCGCGCATCCCCTCACCTGCACCTGTGGTCTTCCCCGTCCCCCCCCCCCCCACATCCCCTGACCTGCCGCGGTGCCTTTCCCCGTTCCCCCGCTCCACCGCGCACCGCCTCCGCCGCCGTTTCGGCATTCCCCCGTTCCCCCCCTCCCCGCCGGTGTCCCCTTCATCATTTTTTTTAAATGCAATTTATGTCAATAAGTTTCTGATTTATGATCTTCTGTTTTGAATGTTGTAGGGCATTGTGGTCCTAATCGTTCAAAGGGAGGAGGATTTGTTCGGAGGGAATACTCTGAGGAAGGTATATCAGAAAATACTTCTTATATTAATTTTTATTGTTTATTCATATGCGTCCCGGGCCTTTTGTGAAATTGTTATGTTTTCATTTGTGGTAGGTCATTGTGGTCCAAAATCGCTGAAAGTTAGGACGACTTTGTTCGGATTTTGTACCAACTGAGGAAGGTATAAAAGTTAACACCAGTTTGTATAAAATTTATTTGTTTATTCATTTGTTTGCCTGGGCTTTTGTGAAATAGTTATGTAGTGATTTCATTATAAGTTGTGGAGGGTTGGTTGTTCCTTATATGTAGAAGGATGAATATATTGCGGTCATGGTGTTGTTTGCTGTTAGGGCTTTCCTTTTATGATAGGTATTTTTCCCCCAAAATATATGCTGTATAATTATAAATGGCGGAACTTGTTGCATATTTAACATGTAATTTATGAAAGCACAGCACTGCATTTCTTATTGAGTAAATATCACGTGGCGTGAAAGTTCGTTTTTCCCTGCTAGTTGTGGTCAGATTTCAGTTCTGTTCATTTTTCCTGTGAATCAATAAGAAAGTTTTAAATTTTTTCGTTCATGTAGTTTCGAGGGATATATTGTCATGGTGACAAACTTGGTGTGAATTATTTCATTTTATGAAATGTATATGTGGAGCGTAACATATCGTGTACTGGAGTATGTGAATCTCATGCATAGATGTTCACATTTGTTTTTACCCGGGAATGCTCTGAGACGAATAATTAGAATGTTTGCGCCGATTCCTTTTTAATTAGAGTCTGAACCCTTTTGTACCCGTGAATGTTTACATTTGTTTTTTAGTTTTTTTTGGCTCATACCTTTTTTAACAATCTGAAATTCCTTGATGAATTTCAAGGTTGACAATGGAACGTGCTGGGGAACTGAAGTTCATGAAGTTGTGCCATAGGAACTTCATTTACTCCTCCAACGGGCTGGTAAATAGTTACTAAATTAGTTTGTTGTTGGGAACAATTTTGTTTCAATTTGGGTTGTAATATTTATTTTTGATGCAGCGAATTCCACCCAAATTTTGTAGAAAATGCGGGGGTAGTTTGCCACCAACTGTCCAACTTCAAAATGATTTTGGCGTGCAATGGACTATCACAACAGCGATACGCGAAGGTGGGATCATCTACTTCACTGAAGGGTGGCCCGAGTTCCGGGATGCGAACAACATCGAACATCAGGACCTGTGCTTATTCTACTTTGACGGAGGGTGTATATTCCGTGTGATTGTTTTCACCAAGGATGCATGCCAAAAAACCATTACGCCTCTACACGGTATCGTATTCCAGTCCTGATTATATATGATTTTTAATAACATCTGTAACATTGCATTCATTCGATTGACAATTAATTCGTGGTATTATTTTATAGGTGACGTTGGTACGACAAGTAGGTTGAACCGTTGCTTCAAGGTTTTCCTTCCTACTCCAAGAATGCCCATGGATGTTTATGTGGTACGTTTGTACTTCGCTGAATAATTTGAAATCATCAGACATGCTTACTTGATTTTGTCGTCTGTCTTCTGAAACTGACTTGAATCTGAATGTTACAGGATCTTCCGCCCAAGTTCACTCTGAACTTTCTGGAAAATCTACCCAACAAGCTTACTCTGATAAACAAGTATGGTGTTCGGTGGGAAGTTAAGACGGAGATTCAGGAATGTGGTCGACTTCGGCTGACATATGGGTGGCAGGAATTCGTGCAGGAGAATAACATAAGAGTTGGGGAGTTCATCTTTTTGAATAAACTGGACGAAGTGGGGATCTGGGTGGAGGTCTTTGAGGTCAGTTGTTTCGAGAAATCCGATGTCAGGGGCAGTGCACGGGGAAGAGAACGAACCAGGGGAGAAGGTAGTCACCCAGCGGAGGTTGGACCCGAACACATGCCGGAGAATGGAAGGAATGATTTAACAGAAATTACAAGTGCTTCGAGTGATGAGGATGGGATTGACATCAGGATGCGTGGTTCCCGTAACGTTAATACTGAGGTGGTCAGCCCTAGTCATGCCGATGAAGGTGGCTCAGCCCGATACGAACTTGTTATGCGCAAGTCGTATTTTGATACTCCTCGTTTGGTATGTGTATTAAACATATGTGATTTAAGTTTCTTATTATATTTATTATATGCCTTGCATAATTCCTCGGTCTTGCATGCAGCCTATTCCAATTGAATTTTGGAATACATATATTGTCGGGAAAAAACGTGTGGGCAAGCGTGTGAATGTGACAATGAAAGGAAGAACATGGTCTATCGGGCTGAACAAGCAATCATCTCGTATTGCACTAAGGAACAAACTGCCAGACTTCCTACTTGAGAATGGCATAGTCGTCGGCCACAGATGCGTAATTGAGTTGGACTCCAGCTATCAGTTGGGTTTCACTGTCCGTGTAATTGAATGAAATGTACTAAGCAAACTGATTTCTATCTTATTTATTACTACTTTGGATATCCGTGTAATTCTGTTTTATTCCTAATTTGTATTATTTGCCTTTTGCTTTTGGTAGAACACTGTCCTGTCGTAGTCCTTGCCTTTTGCTTTTGGTATGACAATGAGTTTTCGTACTCCTTGGCTTTTTCCTCTTTTCACTGCCACTGTTCAGTTGTACAAATTCAGAATGGGAACAATTTATTTCATGAACTCGGGTATGTAGTGTTTATTGCATTAAGTACTCGGTTATTTAACACATCAGTACAAATTGACAACGGTTAAGGACACAACACTTACAAATATCGATGCCACCGGCGAAATAACACACCAATACTAAACATCAACATCTTTAAGGATGCATATTGATGAACCCCGGGAAACAAGAGCTAATACATGCCGCTATAGTTGGATCATTACAAACTTACCAATTCCCACGTTTAAAAGAAAACCATTTCACTGGGCTTGAAGAAGCGCAAGAGCTCTCTTCGCTTTGGTTATCTGAACTGGCATCTCTAGGCCTGGGGGGATAAAAGTTTTGAGTCGGAAAAGCTCTACTACCTTGGGGCGGACGTGAAGATGCACCTACTGCAGATACAACTTCTTGATCGTCATCAGATACGACGATTACCGTTCCGGTGTTTTCTGCAGGAGGATCCTCCGCTTGCACGCTTCCATCTGATATGTCGATGATTTCATTTTGCAACGGCACACGAGAATTACGATCATCGAATAAAACTTCAAGCTTCTCATAATGAGGTTCTCCAGCGTGAAAATATGCCCCCACAAATGCATTTTCCTATGACATTAGACAATTTTGACACCGAAAAAAAATTTTTGTGCATAGCAATATCACAATTATAATTTCGTAACAAAATATAGATGTATCTTCCCACAACTATTACCTTCAACATTTTCTTCCATGTGGCGCGACTTCCATGGACTTTGTTGTTGGAACGATCCCACGCTGTGCCGTCCGTCTCAATTATCTTCTGAAATGTTTGGTACCTACTCTTTAACATGGTCTGCCGTTCAACGATTTGTTCCCAAGTAGTATTTACACAAGGATCTTCGTTCAGTATGCCTCGTGCCATGAGTAGCGCGTGGAAGTTTCCTTGCAGCTGTGCATTCCAGTTGCCAATTTGTTTCTGCTCAATAAGACAATCAATGAAACGGGCATCCATCTCTTCATTCCAACCATCGTTGTATAAGAAGAACTCTTGTGGAGGGATTTTTTTTTGGGACATTATTTTTGGTGTATTATTTCATTCAACCACAATCCTATATAATGGGAAATCCCTTCTCACACATACATGATGGAATAGGTACGGCACCACGTGAACCAAAAGGAGACAAAGTCTTGCAGTCAATCACATTCATCTTCACACCCACTATTACGCTTGTGATCCACCCAAATTTAAACAAAATTCATGTTTTTAATTATAGTATACCATACTTCTCAATTTTTCATTCTGGGTGTCATATATTAAGTACCTTCCAGGGAAGCATCATTCAAAACTAACTTGAGCCTAGTGACGTACTTGGAAATTTTAAATTTTAAGACGGCCTTAAACTAAAGTTGGATATTCTAATTTACAAATATAGATGTACAGACAAGGAAAAAAATCCATGTAAAAAATGCATGCAGAATAACTTCCACCTATTCAATAATTATTAGAACTATTGTCATGTGAACCATTCATACGAAACACTCCAACCAAAACTTGGAAAAGTGGTTGAGTAACCTGCAATTGCGCAGCATCTATCTGCCATATTGTTCAACAATTATGTTTGAGAAAAAATGTTTGTAAGTTTTTTTTTTTTAATAAAATGTGTCATACCTAAATTTTTAAACACTTTATTTCTATAGACATAAATTTTTTTTGGCAAATTCAAAAATGTTAGGTTGATTGAAATTATATATTACTTACTTGAAAGATGAATGTTAGAAATTACAATAATTTAATTTAGCTTATGGATTATATAATGTTGGACTTGGGATTTGGATTCACCATGTCTGAAATTCATATAAATTATAGAAAAAAAATCCTAATAATAAATACATAAAATAATATAATAACAACTTGTAGATTTAAATTTTGTGTCCATTTCTTTAAGTTCTTACAAAACATTATTGATTTAACAATTATCACGTGAGATATAGGACAAAATGAGTGGCAGCAAAGGGGGGGTCAAGCCTCGGTCAAAGCCGGGCTCAAATTTACCCCAACCACCCATTTTACTTCACCTATCCACCGACAAGCACCGACATTTTCAGCTGAAGAGGGGGATTTCGAAATCCTCCACCTACTTGGCACTCCACAGTCGACGGCCTCCGTTTCTTCACCGCCCAGCAACGCCCGCGCGGTCCAGGTCGTCGCCGTCTGCATAGCAGCAGGTAAGTCCAACGAAATTACCTCTTCCGCCCGTCACCCTATACCGTGAAGTTCTTTCAGCTATATTTGTTGGGCCTGTGAAATTCAAATTATAAGTGGGGAAATTTTATGTTATTGACCTGGTACTTTGCTGTTCTCTTCGTTGTGTGATATTCTTGAAGTGGAACTTAGCAATTTTGTTATTGGAGTATGATTGAAGTGGGTATGTATTTTGGTTTGTGATGATGTGTCTGATTTGCATAATTTTTGTTTAGGATGGAAAATGGGATTGGTATGTTAGAAATGGGGATGACCGAGGAGGAGTTGTTGGCCCTGTTACATGGCATAATGAATGCATGTATTTCCTTTTTTAACATGGTTTGCATTTTCTTCGATCACAAACGCCATATTCCCATGTCACGATTTACAGCGCATATTCAAGCAAAATATAGTCTACTTAGTAGGGTCCCTAGGCAGTTAAGATACCTGCGTTATGTGATTGGTTGCTCGGATGAAGAGTGCATAGATCACTTACGAATGAGTCGAGGAGCATTCTCTTCATTGTGCCATATGCTTGAGACATATGGTGGGTTAAAATCCACACGACATTGCAGTGCCCCTGAGCAATTGGCCATGTTTCTATCAATAATTGCGCATCACACCAAAAATCGTATCGTGAGGTCCAATTATAAACGGTCGGGTAGAACTGTTAGCAAACACTTCCATGGTGTGTTGAACTCCATTATTCGATTGCATCCTCTCCTGTTAGTTAAACCAACGGCGATTGACGAAACCTGCACGAATGATAGGTGGAGCTCCTTCAAGGTATGATTCATCTACATTTTCATTTTTTCTCACTGCATTTTTCCAAAAAATTTCGTTTACTCCACTTTGAACACATATCTGTTAAAACAGGGATGTTTAGGAGCACTAGATGGGACGTACATTGATGCCACTGTTCCGAAGGCGAACCGAGCACGATACCGAAATAGAAAAGGTCGCGTTTCCATTAATGTGTTGGCCGTGTGTGACGTTAATATGAATTACATATACGTGTTGAGTGGATGGGAAGGCAGCGCCGCTGACTGTCGTGTGTTGCGGGATGCTGTCACGAGGAACAACGGTTTAAAAATTCCTCAAGGTAACAAATTTCTATGTGACTGCCTATGACTGGGATCTTTATTATGTAATCAGCGTGACAAACAATTGTGTAATTATGATGTCATAGGGAACTACTATTTGTGCGATAATGGGTACACGAACGGAGCTGGTTTCTTGACTCCCTATCGTGGGGTTCGGTACCATTTGGATGAATGGGGGTCTGCCAATTCTGCCCCCCAAAACAAAGAAGAATTCTTCAACATGAAGCATGCGAAGGCACGAAACGTAATAGAGCGATCATTTGGAATTTTGAAAAAAAGATGGGCAGTACTCCGAAGTGCGTCGTACTACCCTATTAGAGTCCAAAACCGAATCATCCTAGCCTGTTGCCTCATTCACAATTTTATTCGAAACACCATGGTCGTTGATCCTTTAGAGGCAGAAATTGACGAAAATTTTCAGAATGCGGATGCTGGTGTAGAAGGAATTATTAACGTGGTCGAGAGTAGTCCTGAATGGACAGCATGGAGAGACAACTTAGCAGGCAACATGTATAATGACTGGCTTCGCTAAACAGTGTTCCCCTATGTCAGTTGCATTTGTTCTTTCTTCTGATGTTGGTTTTTCGATGTTGGCTATTTCAGCCTTAACCTATGTAACGGAGATATTTCTTATATTGTAGTGACATGGTTTTTCTTTGATCGTTGTGGAGTTATATGTCATATTTCCACTACTATGACATTAGTAACGGGGGTATTGATATTTTATATTGATTTCATTTATATTAACTTTTTTTTTCTGTGTGGAGTAGTGCACAGGAATATGGAAGACATCAGCTGCAGCGGGGAAACTAGCAATCCATCATCAAAGACCAATGTTGCAAAGCGACGAGTTTGGACGGGTAGGGAAGAACAAGTTCTGATAATGGCATTGAAGGACATCATCCAGACGGGCTGGAAATGCGAGAATGGATTTCGGACTGGATACTTGGGTCAACTCGCCCGTCTCATGAAACGATACCTACCCAACACCGATTTGAAGCCTGACCCACATATATGCAATAAGATACATGTCTGGAAGAAGCATCACGGAAGTCTTCAATCCATGCTTAGCCGGTCAGGATTTGAGTGGGACGATGTGAATAGCATGGTGGTTGTGCACGACGATAAGCTGTGGAATGAATATGTAGCGGTAAGAACATAGTATTTTGTAATTTAAATAAGCATTTCTTCAAGTAGTTCTAAAATTTGTCTCCTTTCTTTAATATTCGTACAGACTGATACGCATGCAAAGAGCATGAAGAACAAGTCTTACCCTCTGTACAATGATTGGTGTGAAGTATTTGGAAAAGATCGGGCGACTGGAGAATTGGCAGAGGATCTACCCACCGCCGATAAGGACCAACTAGAAGCAGCTGATGAGACTGAAAATGATGATTTAAATGCTTTCATTGATTCAGTTTCGGTTGACACCGAAACGGCATCGGGAGCTGATGGTGGAGGATCGGCGCCAAGCAGGAAGAAAACGAGGATGAGCAAACGCCGGGCAGAGGACACAACGGGGGAGCAAATGGTAAATCTAATGGGTAAGTTTTGCGAACAAACTAATGAGAATCTGCAGACCATTGGAAAGCGAATTGGATACGAGGTCATGATGTCGGAGAAACGGGGAAAATTGTTCGAAATGTTGGGCAGCTTGGGCGTATTGACTGTAGATCAGCAGTTAACGGTGGCCAAGGAATTGATCAATAATAACAAAGAACTTGAGCTATTTTTCAGTCTCCCAAAAGATGCTCAAGCTCGGATGGTGATGTTGATGGCTACTGGAAGAATGTAAAATGTATGTATTTAGAAACTGAAGTTGGCTTTGTTGAATGATGTCAGTGTAATGTATCATGTGATGTCGGTGTACAACATTAGAATATTAGAGATGTTGTAAGATTAGGAAATGCAGAACTAGATGCATACTATATTATGTTGTATGTAGGTGTACGGTATACCACTGCGTTTCCGTCAATGTTTAATTGTGTTAAATTGTGTTTTAAAGAATGGTGTGTAGATGCCAGTCATGGGGGATGACATTGGAAATACATGTGAGAACTGGTTTTACCAAAATAAATGAAAATTAACAAACTTTCCAATTTTCATTACAAAAGTAAAGAGTCAGTGTAACAGGGGTCACAAGATCCAAACTTACAAAGATCTCACAAAGCAATGCAGCAGCCTAACATAACATGTCGACATCAGTCATGTTGAGAAATTATATAAGCAGCCTAATACAACAACACCAACAAACATAATAGAACATCTTTACCACCAACAGCCAGAAACCTAATAAAACATCATTTACAACAACAGCCACATCCCTAACAAAACATCCTTTACAAATTTATTTTTATGTTCAAAGAGACATTAACAAATTAAAAGGCATTCAAGGAAGAAGTTAACAGCATTACTAAACAGATTTTACCTATCACAACAGTATGTACACCCCCCCTCACACATACGAAAATAAAAAGCATTGAAATCAATATTCCCACGAACAAGAGAAGATGACACCGCCCCTCCCTACGCTCCGACGCATTCAACCTCAGAATAATTTGCTGGAGAAGAGCTACATGATTTTGCAACTCTTTTTCCCTACAATTATGTTCCTCTAATATGTCGAACAAAAAAATTTCCCTACACTGTTGCACTTCGGCTGCAACCTGCAGATCTTCTATCATCTCATGCAGCCGTCCAACAACACTATGTCCTGAAGAAGCTCCATCCAATCCCTCTTCTATAGTTAAACTTATACTCGGGATCGTCGTGCAACTGTCATCACTCCCTGTAATACTCTCACTCAGGAAATTAGCATATGAAATGCAGTTAATGTTTTTGCAAAACAAGATTGAACAATTCGAGGGACTAATATAGGTATGCATCACTCACAAACGATGATGATTGTTAGGCACAAAGAAGAACAACAGAATCAACATATATACATCACATTGGAATTCATTAGGTTTTACATCAATCGAAATGTATAAGGCATTTTACAACATTCTCCCTCAGCAATTTATCATATGCGGTTAAATTATATCTACATACCAAAAACATAAACACAGATCTCACCACCGCTTTATGTATTTCATTATTAACACAAAATCAGGCAGGTAATAATGAAGGCCACACGTATACATGAAAATGAAAATTGGATTCAAGGTATGAATCTAAGCGCACACAAAAATTATAAATCGAACGAACGACCCGGATGTGGGAAAGAAGCTGATGGAAGATTTACCGATGAAGGCGGAGCCCTTAGCAGATGAAATGGTCGACATTTCCTCAGCGAATCATTCGATCCACGCCAAATGCCTGAAAATCGGACATGTAACATGGATTATATAATCACCCATCGCAAAATCAGAAAACTAATTCACGAAAAATTTGAAAAATTTTCATACCTCAAATTAAACACGAACGCACCTGGGAGAATAAATTATCCAACGGGATAGCAAATCGTCGCGAGGATCAGGCCTACGGGACCGGCGGCTCGCCGACGTACGACCGTATGAACCTCTCTGGCTGCGTGGGGGCGAAGGTGGGAAGGGGAAGAAACCGAACTTGCCCTAATTCCTCCTCATTTGCACGACGTCGTCTTCAACTGGGGGCTAATATGGATATGTCAAAAATATACAAGGGTATAAATGGAAACTCATCACAATTAATCACTTGTATACATCTATGTAAACGCAGGATAGGATAACCAATCCTATCCATCTGTCATAGTAAACCTGGGATGGGATTCAGAAATATTATTTATTTTACCCATCATATCCAATCCTATCCTATCCTACCTAATCCCTGTTTACCAAAAAAATTATATGTGTACCAAAAAATAATTATAATCTAATTTGTACTTGTTAGAGGTTAATTTGTATTTTTTATTTTTTTTGGAAATTTTGAAGTACTTTTGGATTACGAAGGTTGAATTGGGCCTAAAGAATTCATATATCAGCTCAAGTTCAACACCAGCGTGTTCGGCCCAAGTAAAGAGGAATATAAATATGAAATCATGGCCCAATTAACTACAATCGAGGGTCATAAAAATCAACATTTGGGCCGCTACAAATTATTGGGCTTTTACCCAATGGCTTTTACCCAATTGGTTTGGAATTGAAGGAGAAGGTGACGTGGATGAGTTAATACCTGAGAAGGTAGAATAACAATGAGCGGACCATATCAGAGAAGGAATTACGGCGCCGTTTTCAGAGAAATAAAGATAATTCATTTTGCTCATCTTTGAACTCATGTGTACATGTTTTTCTCGATATTTTATTTGAAATTATTTGTGTCATCTAATTTAATTATTCATCAATATTTTGATGCTTTATTTCGAATGATAGTCTATGTTAAGTTTTTGTGCATTAATTGTTAGGATATAATTTATAATTTGTAATTGTTATGAATCTATATTACACAGCAACTAATGAATATAATAATTAGAAATAACACAAATTTGATTATTTGAATCGAATTTTTGAATTTAATATTTTATCAATCCGACTTTCTGAACTCATGTTTATAAAAAAATAAATTAAGTTTATTCTAAATTAATCAGTAAGCAGCTTTTGAATTTGTTAAAAATAAAATTAATATCCTCTGTGAATTGAACTGTATGTAATGAGTTGAGTTACAAACATAAAAATTAATCAAATAAACTTTAAATAAAATTTCATAAAATATTATTTGTTAATATTAGTTTGGAAATATTCTAAATAAAAATGGAATTATTTTATTTATTTATTATGAATATATTTTGGTGGTTGGCTATTTATGGAGATATACAAAAATCAACCACATAATTTCTTATAAAGTACATTATTAATATTGTGCTGATTTTTCTTTATCTTAATATATTTTGGTTCACGTAAGAAACTTAATTACTTTTATTTGAGTTTGAGCGGCAAATAAAAAAAAGTGTTTTTAAATATACCGTAAAAATCACTCTTCACACTATTGAATAAAGATATTTTTATTATTTATGTTATGTCTTATTCTGTTCACAAAATTGATACGATGTAGAAAGTAAATTTTATAGTACCTAAAAAAATTATCATATAGTTTTGTAAAGAAATAAAAGTGCTCAATGATATATATATATATATATATACACATATTATAATATAAATAATAAGTATGTATTACTAAGGTGGAACATTGGTGAATACTAGTTTTAACGTGACAAACTCATCGAATTTGAGACTCTTAATAAGAGACCACACAATAAAAACGTTGATTATAGATTAGTTCGCGTTGATGAAAACTGATCTTGTATTGAAACTCATTTTCTAGATTAAATTAATCTAACATATTATATTTCCCATCAACAAAAGATCCGTATTATTTTATCTATCTCTCTCATCCAATTATTTTATAATTCATACTATTTGAACTAACCAATTATTCAATTATTATAAATTAATTATTTTTCCAACATTATGATGGTACACTTTAAAAAATATACTAAGTATAATATAAAAAAGATAAAATAATTTTAGTATTTAGTTTAATTAAACAACTCAAAATTTAATGGAATATGTTTACCAAATATCAAGGAAAAAATGAGGAAAAGGAAAAAGCTTTAAGGCGAGATAGGATAAGATATTAGTATAAGGCGAGATGGATGACGTCAGGCTTCTCGTTTTTACAGGTGGCCATTTTCAACCTTTTTTTAGCCGACAAAAATGAAATAATCAAGACTATGACTATTCCAATGCCCTTTTGCCCCACTACCGCCAATTAAAAATCTAAAAAAGTTCAATATATATTTTAAAATTAATAAATTTTTGAAAAAATTCAAAAATAGGTCCAGAGGATGGGTCGAGTTGATTATAACAATTTATAACGTAATTTTTTTTGTACATTAGGTACACTATTTGAATATATTATTATTTACTTCATTAAAAATATAAATTTAAAGTAAATAAATAATTTTTTTATAATAAAAATATTTAAAAAAAAAGGGTATTTTTTAATTATTAATTTAGAAATATTAAGTAAAAATATCTGTAAAATAAGAATTTATAAAATTTCCAGTCATCTGTCCATCCTGGCACCGCGTTGTCGTTCGTCTCTCTCTCCTTCTCTCTTTCTCTCTCCAGTCGTCTCCAAGACTCCAACCCCCTACCCCCCAGGAACAAGAAACAGAGGGTAATTCCTGCTAAAACCCCAAGCAAAAATCGATTAAAGTGAAAGAAAGGAAAGGAAAAGACAAAAAAAATAAAAATCTTAAGTTGAGAATTGAAAGAGCTCCAAACTCTTGTTCCGATTCATGGATTTTGCTTCATACAATCAGAATGCATCGAATGTCAAAAATGTTTGCTCATAGTTCCGACCGACGAAAGGCTGATATGGGGTCCCGCGATGGCTCTAGCTCCGGCCGAACGGCGCGGAAGACAGGGAGGCTCGACCGGCGCAACGCCATGAAGAATATCAACTATGAGTACTCACCGTCTTCTACTTCTTCATCATCTTCGCTCTTCTCGTCGGAGGAATCTGTTCGCACGCGCTCGCTCGATTTGTACGGCGGCAAGACAAGTTTTAGGATAGAGGGAGTTGATGGCGAAATTGAAATTCTCTGCAAAAACCTAGGTTTTTCTGGACTTGATGATTTCTCTATAGCTCCGGAGGATTACGCAGCGATGAAGGAGAGATCTTCTTCTGCTCCTGTTGTGTTAAGCGAGGCAATCGAGGAGGTTGATTATGGTGTTGAAGGTGTTGCGGTTGTTGATTCACCAAATCGGGGAATTGAAGGTAATGATAACCTTGTTGGGAATCATGATAATAGTAGTGAAGTAATTCGTAGGCTATCTCAGGAAACTCGTGATTGTTGTGATATAGATAGAAGTAGGGCTGAATTTATTGGTAGTAGATTTGTGGACAGTGTGAGGGTAAGTGATTCAATTATGACTGAGAATGTGAGTGGCAGATCTAATGAATTTCGTGGAAATGGTATTAAGGGAGTGCGACCGCCTGTTCTGTCACCACCGCCTTTGATGTCGTTACCTGTGATTGATAGAGAGTGCTCGACTTGGGATATGTTTAGAGCATTTGGCCCGAACAATGACATGACCATTTCGAAGTTTGAAAGATTTTGTTCGAATGAGGATGAGGAGGGTGGTCAGAATAGGGATGGAAAGGAGGAACAGGAGGATGGAAGAAGAAGGGTAATGGTGAAGGAAGAGAACTGCATGCACTCGGGGTCTTGTTCTTTTACCACAAATTCGAACGATGATGATTCCTCAAGTACCACAACAGATCCAGTGTCAAGTATTTCACCTAATGGGAAATTTAGACGTGTTATTTCTGCGTGGCAGAAGGGTGGGCTCTTGGGTCGTGGATCCTTTGGATCCGTGTTTGAAGGAATTGCGGAGTAAGTGCTACTCCATCTTATTCAGTAGGTTGTTATAGCAACTTTCCAATATTATCTTTTAGCATGAAGTTATTGGGCTCCTGGTCTTTATAATTTAGATAGTCTTATTGCTAGTTGAATGGTAAACTTTGGATATCTATACAATTGCACAAAGTGGACTGTACTTTAAAATTCTTGAAGTAAGGTCTATCCTTGCTCGATGGAGCTTTGATTGTTGCTTGATAGTGACAGTATAATATGCATTTCTGTTGTAGAACTTCATGTATAGCAACAATTAGATGGCGTATGCTTTTGTTTTAATGTGAGTGGTTTGCTGCAGTGATGGATTCTTTTTTTTTTTTTTTTTTTTTTTTTTAATGTGATTGGTTTGCTGCAGCGATGGATTCTTTTTTGCTGTCAAGGAAGTATCTCTGCTTGATCAAGGGGATGAAGGAAAGCAGAGCCTTATTCAACTTGAACAGGTCTAGTTGCGCTAATAATGATATTGGTCATGTAGCAACGTATTACCTGGGTGTGATGAATGGCTGGTGTGGAATTTCTTCTTCTCGACCCTTTTTTATTTATCTAATCATGTATCTTTTTCTCTCTGCCAGGAAATTGATCTTCTGAGACAGTTTCAGCATGAAAATATTGTCCAGTACTATGGCACAGCAAAGGTACTGCTCGCTAAGCTTCTCTATAGTGTTCTTAGTATGTTTGTCATTTAATTCTTAAGATATAACTTCTTTACTACCATGACTCTGATTGAGCTCCCACCCATGCCTCATATCTCCCAATTCCTTGACATTAGTGGCGCTCGTGAGATTTAATCCTTTTTTTCTATGATTTGTGCTTCGATTTCTTGGTTTTCAACTATTACTTCTTATTGTTGAAAACTCGTATCTTTCTTCACTTTCAATGTTGAAAGATTTTTGGAGGACCTAATTTTTTTTCCTTCATTTTGTAGGATGAATCACATCTCTACATTTTTCTGGAGCTTGTTAACCAAGGCTCCCTCATGAGCCTTTACCAGAGATTTACCCTCAGAGATCCGGTAGTCTCTGGTTACACAAGACAGATTCTGCATGGTTTGAAATATCTGCATGACAGGGAAGTGGTGCACAGGTAATAATACAAGACACTTCTCATTTCTGCTTTTCTGCTTTCAATCAATTTTTATTCCTTTTTTTTTTTTCCGCTGAGAAATTTATATTGCGTTTTAACATATAATTACATTAGATAACATTTAGGTATTCATTTCTGGGGCAGTTTGTCCTTCATGGCGTTATGATTTCTGGTGGTTTTCTTGAATTGCAAATTTCCAACTTCATGGCTAAAGCTATTTCCTTATGATTATGTTATGATTTTCATTGTCATTGTATAACTGTGCACTTGTGTATTCTTCTTGTTGGTTCATGTATAACTAATATTGTCTACCCGATGATATGCATTTCCTAATTTATGAAGTGTGATCCTCCATTTAACACAACAGGTGTTAAGAGGTTGATAAATGATAAAAAAAAAAAAAAAAAAAAAAAAAGGAAAAAAAAAAAAAGAAAAGAAATGAAAGGACACATAATTGGGAACTTCTCTATGTCTAGCCACTCACTCCATTAATTATGCCTTCAGAAAGTGTGCTAAATTTTACTGGTGCCAAAAGTAAATTTATTTTTGCTCGAGCATGGAAATGATTCTTCTAGTTATCTCAAGTAATTCTGCAACTTGCTGAAACCTTTCAAGTTGTAATATTTCAGTGACTAAATTTATGTATACTTTCCTGGAAGTCAAATGATGCTTCAATTGCAAAGCTATGTTTCTATAATAGTGTACTTTTGAAGCAGTTTAAACTGTGCTTTGCAATGTCTTGAAAAAGTGCCAAGACAATTTCAAGCATCTTTAATATAATTTTCTGTTTATGATTGATGCATATAAGACCAGCACCATGTTTCGTGAAAGAGTTGATACCTCTGAGTGATTCACATAATTAGAAATACAGATCTCATAGTTTTCATTTTTTATCTTTTCTCTTCAATCGTAAATGTGTTGTATTTGGGCTAATGGAACAATTCAGGAAATAGAGGCATATGCATCTTGTGGTTACTTTTGGTCCTTAGTTCAGTTGGTATTTTCGCATCCGCATTATTTGAAACTTACGCATATTTCATGTGCACTTTTTGGTGCCATACAAATTTAGTCTTAACTTATCTGTAAAAAAGAGAATGAACTGAGAATTGGGATGATTTTTGACAAACTTTCAACCTTAGAGAAACACAATTGAGAAAAAGATTAATGCTTAGCACATGGTGAAGGACAATTTATTTGATTTTCACTGACATGCACTTTGATGGGATCTGTATATACTAGTCCAACTCCAGGGTATGTTTCAGTGAGTTGCATACTAATATAAGTTATATAACAAAACAATGCAAATATTCCTTCTGGCTGATGCAGTAAGTAATGTTATAGTCTCTCATCTTTCTGTCTCTTAATACAGGGATATCAAATGCGCAAATATATTGGTGGACACTAATGGTTCGGTGAAACTTGCAGATTTCGGTCTTGCAAAGGTGATCCATATTATCTCACTTGTTCTTCTTTCTCCTTTAGTGTTGTGGCTTTTATGGGATTTAAAGTGGTTTGGTATAATCTTTATTGGTATGGTGCTAAATGTTTTGTGATTCATTGTGCAGGCCACTAAGTTGAATGATGTGAAATCTTGCAAGGGTACTGCATTCTGGATGGCTCCTGAGGTTTGACCACTGAACTCCTACCTTGAAGTACCATCATTAAGCCTTTCAAAGTTCCATCAAAATTGTTGACTTAGTATAATCTCCTCATAAGTTTGTTTCAAGACAGCTCCTCCCCCCCCCCCCCTCTTGTGAAGAGCACAACAGGCGGTTATTAAATGTATTAGTTGTATAAGTTGTGTCATGTGGAGCTTGTGCTTTTATATGTCAAGACAATTTCCTTATTAATTTGCTATTATCTGTCTGTGGCTATCCAAAAATAATAATAATAAAATAAAATAAAAAGTAAAGAAACTCCTCTTGTTTTACAATTTTCCATTATTTGTCTGTGGCTACAGGTAGTTAGGAGCCAGTGGTATGGGCTTGCAGCGGATATATGGAGCCTAGGGTGCACAGTGTTGGAAATGCTAACCAGACGTTTTCCATACCAAAATTTGGAATGTGTAAGTAAATGCAGCTCAGTGATCTAAACATAAATTACTTGAAAGTTTGTTCCTCGAAGATGCTTTTTTGTCATCTTTTTATGCAAGGGAATGTCATGTGATCTTTCCTTTACCAACTGTTTGGAAGATACAAAGGAGGGGCCATCTATAGACTGCATTCGAATTAATGTTCCGATTTCTTTCTTATACTGTGCCAACTACACATTTTACATGCATGGGGAAGTCATGACATATATGCTTATTCCTAGAGAAGTACTATCAGTATGCCCTTCTGATTCCTGGTTATTTATGTTTATCCTTGATTAAATCTGGATAAAAATTATAATGATATGGCGTAGATGTTTCCATTCTCATGGATACTGGATTCATATTGCTAGAATTCATGAAAGCAAATTTTATATTGGTATTCATACCTCATAAAATATTTAAGCCAGAATAATTTTCAGTATAATTAGTAGTTCATTGACTGGTGTTATTGTTACATATGGGATTAAGCTTTATAATACAATGGAGTTCTTCTGAACCATAGTGGATCATTAACTCTTTAATGAATGAATTGCTGAGGGTTTGCCTCCTCCTCGAAGTAGTGAATTAAATGAAATTGATTAGTTATCTAGCAACCCCCCCCCCCCAACCCTTAAAAAAACAAAGAATGAAAGAAAGAAAAATTGTGGCCAGATTTGATATTTTTTCAAAGTTTAATATTTGTTCTGTGGTACTACAGATGCAGGCAATTTTTAGGATAGGAAGGGGAGAGAAACCAACTGTTCCTGATTCTCTTTCCAGTGAAGCACGGGATTTCATACTAAAATGTCTACAAGTTGACCCGACATTGCGGCCAACAGCTGCTGAGCTCTTGGATCATCCCTTTGTGAAACAGCCACTCCCTTCATCTACTGGGTTTACATCTCCCAATAATTTCGCCAGGCATATTTAAGCTTTGTCTAAGAGTTCAGGTAACAAATAAATTGTTGTTACGCTACTCTTTCACTATTCTCCTGATGTTGTAAAAAGCATGATTAACCAATCAAATATCAATTTTCTTCTAACAACCTGATAGTCTCGTCTTTCTTTGAGGATATTTTGATTGAGATTTATATATAAGTCCCTTTTTCTTCTTGCTTTGGCCAGCATAACCTGCAAACCTCTACTGTCCTCCCACAACTAAAAAAAGCCAAAATAAGTGCTGGGAAAAATATCGTAATGGAGTATGATAATAGCTTCTCAGGAAGAGAGTTGTGTGTTATTACCATGTGGAGTATCTGGTCTGTGTCTTTGTTCTTTCCAAGCACTGTTCTTCAATTTCTCGTTGGAACCTGCACCTCTAGGAAGGGCTCAACTCAATCCCCACACGGTTCTGTGAAATGGTGACTGAATCTGTGGGGTTGCATCTCATAGTGATGTGGAGTTTCTGCTCTTCGATTACTGAGATTTCTCAAATTTTTTTGTTCACAGATCGAGAAGGAACTCTTCCTGTGTTGTATTTCCATTTTCCTTCCCAAGTAGGTTCAATGTGGCTATCAGGTCTGGGACGGAAGGGAAGTCTGATGTATAAACATGAATATGCTCTCTTTTCGTTGGTAGATTTTTTGTATCTTTTCAAATTCTTTGTAGCAGGGGTTGTACAAGGCAAAACCCAGAAGCTAACTGTACATATGCTCATGATGCTAAGTGTAAAAAAGCTTAGTGTTTTCAAATGTATCATTTGAAATAGAATTTTACACGTTCAATTTAGTTTGAATTAGGTTCATGTATTTTTTTTCAGTTTTTATTTGATTTTCTTTTTTAGTACAAAAGGGGATGGGTTGGCATTAATTCTAATACCAAATGATTGGTTCATATTGACAAGTACTTAACTAATTGAATTATAATCGATTCCCAGTTTTTATTTGGATTTTTACAAATTGAAGTACAATAAGTCAATATTGAATGTAAAAATGTAAAAAAGGACTTTTTTTGATGACACCACAAAAATTATTTTATAAACCACATTAATATTTTTGATAAAAATATACATGATGTAAATGATATATATATTTTTATTTTAAATTAAAAAATATAAAAAGAAATCAACATATAGAAGGTGGGCATTTGGCGAAGGGCATTCGACCAGTGAACACCGAATGCAAAGGACGTTAAGCCAGAGAACGCTGAACGTATAGAGGAACATTCGGCCAACTTTTTGGAGTGTTATCAAAATTTCAAATGTAATTATTTTGAGGAATTAATCAGCTTTTGAAAAAGAGCACCCAAAGTCACGTATTAACAATAAAACCCCCAAGGATTCCGCAATATCCGATTTTTATAAGCCCATTATCATCCAAAACTATAATTTGTGAACTGCGCAAATTCAGAAACCAGAGAGATAAGAGAAAATCTCGCTCTTTTCTCGCAACCCTTTGAATCCAACTATTTTTTTTGTCGCTATAATTCTTCGTATAAATAGAGGAATAAACCCTCTGCTCGATTTTCCACCGTATACACGAGCGCACCATTTCGATTCACTTCCAGGTAACTCAATATTTGCAATATGTTTTTTCATGTGCCTGATGCATCTGGATACCTATGTTTCCCAATTCATTGTTTAATGTAATCCATTTTGTCAGACTTTGAATTGTGTGTGTGTGTGTGTGTTATGGTGTTCGTGTCTTTCAGATCACAATATAATATTTTTTCCTAATAAATATTTTGGGTTTATCAAGATAATGTGAACGAAAAATAAATAAATCTACGTTAGTTACTATTTGATCGTAGTTGCCTGAGAGTGTTTACAGGCCTGCTGCTGTCTTTTTGACTGACGGAAAATTATTCCCTTCGGTCTTGGTTGAGCGATTTCGTTTTTTTTTTCTTTTTTTTTTTCTAAAATTTGTTGTGTGATATTACTAACTACATTACTTTCGATATGCAGATTCATCTTCTTATTATGTGAAACCTCTTAAGGCTCATTTACTTTCAAAGATTAGCCTTGATTAACAATTTAATCTGTCGCGTAAAAATGTATTATTTTGATATGTGACTATTTGTTAGAGTGCCATATTATCATCCTACAGAACAATTACAATTTATTCAATAGCAAATAATAATCTCTAAAGATTTGTCCTTCTAATCGTAAACACCCAATTCTTTGCTCACTGTGAATGTCGATCAGCAGATGGAAGCAGTCATTGCCCCCCAAGCTACCATAGAGTGGTAAAATCATTGTAATGGCCAGCAAATGCATCTGAGCCAAGTACCTGTTATATTGCTTGTCAGTTTCTATAAGACGGGTGCCTAGTAAGGGAGTTAGTGCAGACATAACGATAGTGAGATTGAATCAGGCTGTTTATTTCTAATAAATTGGTGAAAGCATTTGCTGCAATAGGGTCAATCTGACTATGATGAACAAATTTAAAGTCTTTTACTACTGAAAATTAAGCACTTTTTTTTTTTTTTTTTTTTTTTGGTATTTTAGTTGAATCTATGCTTATATGAAGGACTATTATTTACTTATAATGACTTTTCAAAACATATTGTAAAACTAAGGACAAGCCTTTAGATATTAGCAAATTTAATATGAACTGAGTCTAGGAAAGCAAGTCAATAATGGGGCAAGCTCCAACTTTTGCTTGAGAAGATGTCAAACTGTGCCTTTGCTGCAGATTACTAGCCACAGGTAGGTAGAAAGCAGTCTAACATCAACTCCCAGTTTCTTTAGTAAGGTCTTTCGAGTCATTTTGGTTTAGATTGCACACATTTGTCAAATATGTATTTCATTTGATCTTAAATTAGAACTTAGTCGTAACAATGACACCTAACTCAACAGCACGTAGCACAATGATATTGATTAAATAATGTAATCCATATCCTGCAGCTAATTTCATTGCTTATCAATCATTTGCTATTCCAAATTCAAAAGTAAACATGTCTTAAATTATATCTACTAAATAGTTTTTCAAGCATCATTTAAATGATTTTTTTTTTCTGCCTCATTCACATCATGTGCATGGTGCTTATTTTTTTTGGTGTGTTTGTTCATTGATTCAAGCTTAACTTGCTAATGGCCAAATCCAAGAAACTGGAGCGAAGGTCCAAATCCCAACACAAGCGAATCAGCCTACATAAGTTCTCATCTAGGTTCATGAAAGTATGTGGAGATGCCCACCATGACAAGGAAGCATCAAAAAAGAAAGAGTGGGAAGATGCAGTATGCTCAGTCTGCTTGGAGTTTCCTCACAACGCTGTTCTCTTGCTCTGTTCCTCATATGAAAATGGCTGTCGTCCTTACATGTGTGCAACTAGCCACCGATATTCCAATTGTCTAGAACAATACAAGAAGGCCTATACTAAGTTTACCCCAAACCAGAACACCCGATTGTGGCAAACTTCAGCTCATGATTTAGACTTCTCAGAAGAGCCTGATGAAAAGACTGAAATATCCGAGCTTTTGTGCCCGCTTTGCCGCGGTCAGGTCAAAGGCTGGACTGTGACGGAACCTGCACGTCGATACCTCAACAAGAAGAAACGAACCTGCATGCAGGACAATTGCTCGTATCATGGCACCTACAAACAGCTCAGGAGACACGTCAGGTCGGAGCACCCCCTGGCCTGCCCTCGGGATGTGGACCCCACGCACGTTGAGAAATGGAAGCAGTTTGAGAACGAGAGGGATCTCAGTGATGTTCTTACTACGATCAGATCAACCATGCCTGGGGCGATTGTGATTGGTGATTATGTAATCGAGAGGAATTATCGTGGGCCATACAATAGGGATGATTATTTGGATTACAACCCTCTAGGTAATGAATATTTTGGGAGAGTTCAAGCTCGATATCCAGTTGCATCTGGACGCATGGGAAATAATGGTCCACCTGGCCACCTTGTGGGACTTTTGGCTGCAAGACGGCTTACAGGGCAGGTAAGAGCGCCGGCAGCAGCAGGTAACGTAGTGTAGTTTGGTATTTTGTGGCTGCATATGCAAAAAGCTGCACTATTGCCTTCTTGAATTGAAGATAGATAGATTGGAAGTATAGGTCGGGATCCTTTTCATGTTTCAAGGAATAAAAAAAATTTAGTTTAGGGTTTCAAAGTTTTTAGTTGATTGTGCAGATGTATAGGGGGGCATAAATGTTCGTTCATTTTAACGCTAAGTTCCTCATTATTGTTGGTAGATTTAAAATGGAGCTTCTCTATTCTCTCTTCGTTACAGAGAACGGAGTTGCCAATGGAGTGTGGGGTGTGTGAGGCTCAGAGAGAAAGAGAGAGAGTGTGGGATCCAACTGCATAACCCTACCTCAAAGCTTAATTTTGGGCCTGCAGATATGGGCTTTGCATCACTGTACTTCTAACGGGCTGCCCTAATATTGATTAAGTGACTTGGTGGGCTTGATATAAGTATGGGTTTGCATTCCAGGAGCCCAACTCAACTTTTCATATCGACCCATTAAGATCATCTTGCCCAGCCCGAGTAAATGGTCTCGTAATATATCATTCCTCACTAATTTACTTTTTCTTTATAATTAATGCAGTGATGTCTTGTTAAGTCTACCTACATATTCGATATAATATATTTTATTACAGGAATAATTTATGATAATATTATTGTAAGAAAATGTATAACTTATTATTTTATATTAGTTATATTTATATAAATATTTTAATTAAAAAATAAAAGAGAAAAAGTGTAAGGATGTGTCGGTTAGTTACTGAGACAAAATGTCAAGAAAGAAAATCTTTTTTTACTATTAACTAATCTCTTCCCTAATAAGTTAGAAGAAATGTGGAAAATAACAATTAAATATTTATGGATTATTTTATTTAAACATTTTGTATCCTGTGGGTTTATCCAACGAAAATGTTTAGAGAATTTATTTTCGTTTTCTTTTCATTTATAAAAAAACTTGCAAGGATTTGAAAATATAGTATGATATATAATAGAAAAATAGAATTTATCTTTATTTTTAGGTTTAAAATAAAATAAAAAATAGAAATCAATACATAATAAAAGATGTAATTATTTACATAAAAGCATATAATTATTAGCATAATATAAAAATATTTGGGTTCCTTTATAGTTAGAATTTTTTTTTCTTTTTCTAGTTGATAGCTTCTTGATTTCATTTTACATAAATAAAATACCTTTCATATTACTTTTGTCTGTTCTTTCTTGTTCAAACACATATGCTTTGTAAAATATTTGTATACTCGAAAATTACTATATTCAAACCAAATTTCAAGATTGTAGATTGAAAGATATATAGCATTTTGTTCTCTATTTATTTAAAGAAAGATATTTTATTAAATGTTATTATTGTAATTTATATCCACTACAAATACTCAAATCCAACACAAATATATCAAATGACAGAAACCATTAAGATGGAAAAGTAATTTAAATAGATTGAGGAATCATAATTTGATATGTATTCTATTTTTCAAATAATCTAATACTTCATATTAGTAAAATTGCTTATAATAAAATAGGAATATTTGAATGTAAACTTACTATACTTACTTATTGAAACCAATTTATGTATTTCCATGACTAGAGACTCTCATGCAATTAACACAAATGCTTTGTTGTTATTCTTAGAGGACATAAATAAATAATCCAATTATTTGTCTTAATTAATTAATTATATATATATATATATATTTACAAGAAAAAATATATTATATTTTAAGCATATAACAAATCATTTCTTTATTTCTAATTCTTGAAAACGTACTTTCCATCTGGGCATTTTATCAAACAAGATTTAGATATTTTTCATGTGGGCATTTTATCGAACAGGATAGAGCCATTATGCAAACGTACAGCAGATGCGCCACACAGAATGAAGGCCATCAATCCTCTTCGTAAATTTTTGAATCATCGACAGCTAATTCATCGTCTCCGTTGTAGCCCCTGCTTCATATATATGGATTACCATAAATCAGATATAGTTTTCCGATGGAGAAGAAAGATTAGCTGGAATCAAGATTTCTAAATTAAATTTAAAGAATGAATAGTAAAGTAATTTGCACAGCTAACTATTCAATGTACTGTGGAGAAACTTTTTTGTAGTATCCTGTCAATTATTCATCTGCAACCATTGATTTGATTCCAACCTTTTTGGATTTTTTTCTTTTATTTTGAAGGAATGTGAAGAAAATAGATTCATTGATCAATCTAAAAGATGAATACTTGAAAATCTTTGTTGATTTGATGAGGTGGGAAAAAGGGCTTTTTTGCATGTGAAGTGATTCCTAAGTTTCATCCAAACAAAGGAAGATATAATAAAATTCCTTTGGAATCTTTCATGGAATATTGATAGTTTATAATCATTACATCCACCCTATTTTATATATATATATATATATATATATATTATTTATTTATTTATTTTTTTCTTCCTAAGGTTTCTTTTAGCAAAACTTTATAGGATTTCTTTCACTATCTTAGGCTAGAAAGAGATTATTTGGAATTACCTAAAATATTATTAAACAAATATGTAATGTAGTAATAGCACACCTTTGATATTACCAAGCTACATTCTCCTTTCAAGTGATGCGGGAAGATGTGGAATTGTAAATCAATTGGGTTCATTTATAGTAGGTTTTCGCAATTTTATATCATATTCTTGTTATTTTAGTAATTTTTTTTATGTGTAATGAGGCAACACGAGTAGATCGAGTTCAATTATGTAACATTATACATATTCAACAATAAATATAAGAATGAAAACATTATGAAATTTCGAATAATATATCTAGTTTACAAATAATTATAACAAATCTAAAGATTTGACTTAGAGAATCACCTTGATAAATTAAAATAATAATACCAATTCTTGATGAGTGACTTTTTTTTTGCATTAATATGCACTCAATCTCCAATATTAAATTTTTAATTAAAAGAATATTATTTATTTATTTAAAAATATTACTATTTTTCTAAAGCAGCAAATTAATAATAATATTTTTTAATTATATAAATAATATTATTCAAGGTGCATAATTTTTACAATAATTCTCGATTTTAATTATGAAGAGAGAGATAGAGAGTTTTTAATGCACGTGAGGAGTAGGAGAGAGATGGCCAATGAGCACAAGGATGGGTTGAGCCAAAGGCTATGTGCCACAAAACAGGGGCTGGCTTGTGTTGTATTCTTCACTCAGAGATAGATAAAATATACAAAGGGACAAAACCCATATCAAACTGCAAATATCTTCCACGCATTTTTCTTGATTTCTTTTCACCTAAATCTACAGCTATTCTCTCTCTCTCTCTCTCTCTCACACACACACACACACACACACAACATATATATATACATAATACATACACACATGTATATTTTGGTTGTGAAATGAAAATAATGTGTGTCACATCAAAAAATGTGAGGAGGGAGGGTACGAGATGGTTTCAATCATGTTGACAGAGAGAAAAAAACTGTGAAATTTCCTCACCCTCTCTCCCCCTCTCCCTCTCCCTCTCCCTCTCCCTCTCCCTCTCCCTCTCTCACACACACATTCATACTCATTCTATGGATATCATTTACTTTCATAAATCACAACTTGACATTTTTTTTGTCCTTTGTCTAGAATTTAGAGGAAAGGGAGGACATAATTTGGTTCTATATGAGTGTTTCTACATCAATAAAATAAAATAAAATAATAATATATTGTTTGATATACAATATGGGTATTATAATATATGATTTTTTATGCATACCACATATTTATTTTTTCAAGATATTAGTATTATTGGTATAAATATTTAGCAATTGTGCGCACACGCAATTTGTTTCATAAATTGGTAGTTAATTTCAAGCTATTTCTTGAAAAGTACAATTAAGTATGTGTGTATGTATATATTATATATATATATAATATTTAATTTTTTTTAAAAAGTGTATTTTATTATTAAATTATGACACATTACAAATAGAGTAAAATAAATCATTGCATAAACAAGATAACAATGGTATATAATCTCTCCTACAAAATATGATTAAAATCATATTCAATTTCAACAATATATTACATCACATATTGTATAATAATAAATACGATTACTATATACTCAGCACACACCACCTAAATGAAGAAGGAAATGAATAGACCTTTGAACTGCAGACACAAACGTATAGTGATGTACGCACATACCGTATTTTACTATTTTATAAATATAGACTTACAATGAGAGAGAAAGAATGATATAGAGAGAGGGGGGAACGAAAAAATGGTGACCAAATTCCAAGGTGACTCCATGATTCACCAAAAGGCCATTGTCTCCTTACCCTCATCGGCTTCAATTAGCCGCCCCCGGTTGTAAATGAATTCTGACCCTTTCTATTTTTGTTACCACCCCCACCCCCACCCCCTTATTACATACACACAAGAAGCAGCCCGCCCCCCGCCCCACGTTTGGTGGCTATTGGGAATCCCATGCGCCACTTCTCAACGGCACCAAAGAAAGAACAAAAAAATTTGTTGCCCCTCAGACACATTTTTACACTTTCCATTTTCTACGCAATTCTAAATTCAGACACCCCTTTTACTTTTCCCATCATTAGTCTCATCCAAACAAACCCCACCATTTAATTTAATTTAATTTATAATTAAAAAATATGATAATCAATAATTAGACCCGTTAATTGAGTATTATAGTTGGGATCTTGGCAGATTTTTGGACATAATGAGTGTGCAATTAAGTAATGTTATCATGATGATGTCGAATAAGTAATTACATGTCCCTAAACCAGAATCTCTCTGTACATGTAAACCTAGAATATTGCTAGTCAATTTCGTTTTGCCTTTCTCTTTTGGGGTTGAATATTTTTGTCTTTATTTTTTGTAAAAAAGAATAAATTTTGATTAGATATGTTCATGCATGATAGCATAATTGTAGTGAATTTTGAATTTATCCAAAATTTGTAATATTTAATAGCACATTGATGTGCTATTAAAGATTTTAATTAATTCCCAAATTGTTCAATTTTTGTAGAGCTTAGAAGGTGTTCGACTAAAATTATTTAAATTATCTTGTATGCTCTAATAACGTTTCATATGAACTTTAACATAAGATGTTTTTTTTTTAATTTAAAAGTAAGTTGTTGATCAAGTGTTTGATTAAAATAAGATAACATTATGAGATGTTAGTAATGATAAATTTGAGGTGAAGATTGATTTATATATATTTTAAATTTCTATGATCCTTCGATTATGTATTTGATAATAATTTGTTTGACTATTCCAACACGTGATTCAAATAATTAACCATGTTAACAAGGTTGATGGAGCCTGATTAGGGTTATCCATCTTCCAACGAAAAAGAAATTGAAGTACAATTTAAGACTTTATTTCTTTCTATTTAATTAGTGTTCTTTCCTTAAAAATTATTCTTCTAAATCTTTTTAAATTAATTGAATCGTTCTATTTTACTACCGTTGAAGCAATGCTCTATAATTATACAACTGTATCTTTTATCGCAAAAAATTATATACGTCGGGTGCCCGTGCAATTCGATGTATGATATTACTTGTTTAACTAAAATATATTATTTGTTTACTTATAAAGTATTACTATTGATTTATTACCTTAAGAAAATTGCTAAATAAATAATATTTTTTCATTAAACAAGTAATACCATAAATCGAGTACATGATGCGCTCGATGTACTAGATGCTTACTCATCTTTTATTTATTTTGAAGTTTTGGATGACTTAATTCATAAACTATTATACTTGTTTTACTCTCTTTTTTTTTTTTTTTGGTACTAGGTATTAAATATGAGTCAATATATGCATTTTGTTCCCATGCTTATGGAGTTTTATGTTTGAAAAGATCATTATTGCAACTGTCCATGCAATAATTCCCAATACTTTTCAAGTATAATTCCAGTTTTATTCCAATAACAAATAATTTCAACCTACATCTATAGTTTAGTTTCTTTGACTATGTTGCAATAACTTGGCCATAATAATAATAATAATAATAATAATAATAATAATAATAATAATAATAATAATAATAATAATAATAATAATAATTGGTCAAAGATTACTCAACGCCAACTTCCAAAATCAATTTATAACAAAAAAGAAATAAAAATTAAAGGATGCCACGTATTATATATGTTAGTGCAAAGTGAACCCTCCTTTGGAAAAAGCACTAAATTGAAATATAACAACTGGGGAAGTTTCATCCGGACCATATTTACTACAACCTTTTGCTGGGTTTAGATTGTACCTGCGGCGGCACGAAGTTTCCATAAACGTTAAAAATTCTCACTTCCGAATATTTAAATTGCATGGATCAGGATTCCAGCAAAAAAAAAAAAAAAATTGAAATACGATGGTCACGTGTCAATTAACTAGAATATTATCTATAATACTATTTCCAAACTTAAATAAATAGAGGCAGTCCGAAAATATATAAATAAAAAGATAGGTAGAAAAGGGTAAATTAATGAAACAAATTGACACTTGTTTGGCAGTTATATAAAAGTGGCAATGTATTAAGAGGACTTAATTCATTAATTAAAAATTGATTTTCTAGAGAAACTATCCCGTGTTTATATATGAACAATAATCTCTTTGATTATTTAAAAAAAATAAAATTAAAGAGACAGTAGTGTGAAGGAAAAATACTTTGGACGCACATGGAAAAAATAAAAAAATGTTTCAAGACAATATTCGACAAACATTTCTTATTTCCTTCATCAATTGTTTGGAACGATAATCTTATGGAAAATTTATTTCTTGGTCCTTCGACTTTGGCTTAGTCCCATATGCGATCCAAAATAACTGATAGATTTTTATTATTGTCCTACATTTTTTATGGAGTCTTTGATACGGCAGCCAACTTGCTAATGTAGCACATTAAATTGGGAACTGAAAAAAAAAAAGGTTTTATGTGTCACAAAATAAGGGATTTTTTATTATTAAAAATGACAAATTTTAAAATTATTAAAATTACAAAAATGGATATTATAAGAAAAGTGAAATTATTAAACAAAAGCTGAAAGACTGGTAATTCAAAAAAATGTGAAATATATATTAAGAAATATAATATAATATTCCTATGAAATCTTAAAATTATTAGAAAATAAGAAGTTATATTTTCAAAATACAATAGAAACAAGAAAAATATATCATAACTAAAAAGAAAATCTGAAAAAAATAATTCTGAAATCTGAAAATTGTAGTTACTAGCTAGATTTCTCAGTTTTTATTATTTTTATTTTTTTAATAATAATTTCAAAATTTTCAAATTTCCTTTTTTTAATTCTGATATTTTTGGAATATTTTATGGTAGTTATAATATACATTTTAATTTTGTATAATTTTTAGATTTTTTAGAAAGTTGTTTATAATTTTAAAATTATAATTTAGTGATTTTTTTTTAATTTTCAGGTTTTAGAAATTTAATTAGTATTTCCTAAATATATTTTCCAGTATTTTTTTTCAATTTCAAGATTTTCTGTTTTTATCACTTTTAGATTTTCGATTTTAGAAAATTAAAATTAGTTTAAATTTTAAATCTATGAATTTTCAGCTTTCTATGATTTCCACATTTTTCATATTTTTTTATATTAGTTTTTCCGTTTTTTTAAATAATTTCCATATTTTTATAGAAAATTATTTGTATCTTCAAATTATATTTCTTATTTAAAAATAATTTCAGGTTTCGTAGTTTTTTAATGATGACGTGTTAAACTTCTCGCTCCATTTTCTGCCAGGTAAACCATTTTTCCATTTTTTTCTTAGAAATTCCCAATTGAATGTACTACGTCAATAAAGCGACTGTCATAATGTAATTTCTGTTGAAAATTTGAGTTCCAGCAAAATTCACACCAAATTGAATAAAATTAGAAGTAAGAGGATGACAATAAAAAAAATATAAACTAATTAAAAGAAAAACCAACCTATGCCTCATAGCAAAACAACAATGCACAAAGCAATTTTCTAAAATAGCACGACTTTTAATTATGTTCAAGCTACTTTTTACGCGATAATTCATGTTGCATTTTATTCAGTTTAGAGAAGACGAATCCATCTCACATGAAAAATTATAGGCGTTCGAGAGAAAAGTTAGATACCTCAAATCGTTAACATATAAAAAATAGCTTTAAGATAAAAAATATGAATAATTTGTGAGATGAAATTCGCCAAGTATAAGTTCAATATCGACTTAAAATATAATCATCTTTTCATGCTCAAATATGCATTGATTATGACAAGACAAAATCAACATAAAAAGAGTGATAAAGAAGCATCGCCAAAGGGATTCTAGTTGCCTGTAAAACCAAGCCATCATGGCATCTATTGTACACATTAGTTAGCTTGAACGCACCACTTCAAGGCATAAATGAGGCTCGGATATCGGACACCTTATTATAACACTAAACGCATTCTATTTAAAAAGATCTTGTTATTTTCTTAAAAAAAAGTGTATGAATAAAAATTAACGACGATTTCAATTTTTTAATATATATTTTAAGCAGCTATGCAATAGCCCAATAATAGTTTAGATGTCTTCTCACAATGCTAAACGCACAATATTTAAAAGATCTTATTATTTTCTTTTAAAAAAACATCTGAACAAAAATTTACGATGATTATCACTTTCTAATATACTTTTCAAGCGACTACGCAGCGGCCCAATAATTATCCGCAAGATATTCTACATCAACATATTATTAAAATCATCTTAAATCCTTTTCTTATCCCCTCCTTTTTTAAATCTCATTTTAACCTTTCAAACCCAGGTACTGCCAATTTATCAACTTGTCCCAAGGCTGTGACAATGGCCAAATTACAGCTGCTAATCTGACATCCGGTTAATAAAGTTACAATTTTTTTTTCTTCACCAATTTTCGGAATAATAATCTTATTTGGATAATTTTTTTTTTTTTTTTAAATTCTTTAACTTTGGTTTAGTTCCATACAAGATCTTTAAATTTACGAATTATTATTATTGTCTTATAACATAACCGCTAACTTGCTTATGTAGGATATTAAATTAGACATTTAAAAAAAATGAAAAGCAGGAAAATTGGAGTTTGGCACAAAATTGAGGGAAATTGTTTAAACATCATTGAAAAATGAAAATTCTACAATTTATTAAAAATTAAAAAAGCAGAAATTATAAAACAAATTTTGAAAAATTCTATAACTTATTAAAATGTTTAAGAAAGTGGAAATTATAAAATTTGGAAATTATTTAAAAAAAAAAACCCTGAAAAATTGGTAATATAAAAAAAATGCAAGTTATATTATAAGACATACAAACTAATATTCCTACAGAATCTGAATATTATGAAAGAATGAGAAAATATATTTTAAAAATAAAAAAGAAACTGGAAAAATATTATTTGAAAATTAAAATAATATTTCAAGAAAATATGAAAAAAAAAACTGAAATCAGGAAATTATAATAACTATTTCTCAAATTTTTATAATTTTGATATTTTCTATATTATATTTTTGTAATTTAATAATTTTTTTGTAATTTGAGAGTTTTTATATTTAAAATTATGATATCCTGATTTTTATAATTTTCAGTTTTTTAGAAATTATTTTGTATTTTTTAAAATATATTTACCAGTTTTTTTTTTTTTTACAATTTAAAAAAATTAAAATTAAAATTTTCAGATTTTTATAATTT
The DNA here is from genome assembly GCA_028749325.2 of Caryopteris x clandonensis. Classification (NCBI taxonomy): domain Eukaryota; kingdom Viridiplantae; phylum Streptophyta; class Magnoliopsida; order Lamiales; family Lamiaceae; genus Caryopteris; species Caryopteris x clandonensis. The sequence continues at coordinate 3,695,915 of JAPYKT020000033.1, read as the reverse complement.
CCAAAAATTATATTTTCAGTTTTTCTTTTATAGTAATTCGAGGTTATTTTTAGAAAATTAATTGTCTTTTAAAATTAGAGTGAGTATCCTATAAAACGGTTGCACATGTGACACGATTAATGTATTACTTATGTAACTATATAATATTACTTGTTTAACTATAAAATAGTACTATATTTTAAGATAACTAATCAGCAGTAATACACTTAAAAAAATAGTGATACTTTATAGTTAAACAAGTAAAATACTTTATAGTTAAACAAGTAATACCTTAAATTGTGTCACACGTGCAACCGTTTCACAGAAGATTTCACGTTTAAATTATATTTCCTCATAACTAATTTTTGAAAGTAATTTTAGGAGTTGCATTTTTCAATGATATTTAAATAGTTGTTCGTGCAATTCACATAATATAATATATTGTATTATATAAGTAATTTGTAATAAAATTATATTATTGTCATGAAAATGTACATAACCTATTATTTATATGAATTATATTTATATTAATATTTTAAATTTGAAATATAGTTTGTTATATTAAATTATATTTTTAGTTTTAATCAGGTTAACTTTATTAAATAATAAATTGCACGATATTTTGAAGTTAATTTTGAATTGTCCCGAACTGGACATAAATATTTCACTCTACTCAAAACTGTTGAGGTTAAACAATAAATTATAATATTATGTAAACTAATAGTATAATAGTTCTATTTTTATGCAAAAAATATTTATAAATTTTAGCTTAAATCTATATAAAAATTGATATACTATTTATTCAAATCCATCACATATTAAAAACTGATAATTCAATCCATAAAAGTTAAATTTCATATTTTAAATGTAATTATTTATTTAAAATATGTATAATATTAGCGTTAATTAAAGATCACAAAAAGAATATTAATTTGATATATCATATATTAAAATTGAATTTAAAATGAAAAAATATTTATATTTTAAATTTAGTAAAAAATAAAAATAGGAGATAGAAAGGGTGCAGATGACCTCTCAATTGTTGACACACATTTCTCACTCTCTCCCCCCTCCCATTGTCATGCCAACAAGTTTATTGAAAAAATGAAGTTCCAACAAAATTGCACCATAATAAATAATATTAAAAATAAATAGATAATCGTAAACTAAAAAAACTACATTTAACTAGGCTAAATTAAAATAAAAAATTGTCTAATATATTTTCAAGCAGCCACACAATAATCTAACAATTGTCCGCCACCTATTTCACATCAACCTACAGTTAAAATTATTTAAAAGTACCTGTAGTTATATTCAAACTACCATTTGCGCATCTTTAGTGTTGCATTTCATCCACTTTAGAGGAGACAACTTCATCTAACATGAAGACCCCAAATTATTAACATATAGAAGTTATCCTGAGGGTTGAAAATATGAACAATTTTATGAGATAAAAGTTTGAAGAATATAAGTTCAAAGCCGAGTTAACACATGTTAGAAGTCGTCTATTCATTATTAAAGATGCATTGATTATGAGAAGACCGAATCAACATAAAAAGAGTGATCAAGGAGCATCACCAAAGATATTCTAATTACCAGTTAAAACTGTTCGTCGTTGCATTTACTGTTTTTTTTTTTTTAAAAAATCCTAAACAAGAACGTAAATACAAATTAGTAAACTTGAATGCGCGGCTTCAAGGCATAAATCAGAAATTTGGGCCCGAACACCTTATCACACCATCCAACGCACTGTATTTAATAGATTATGTCGTTTTCTTAAAAAAAAATAACGTCTGAGTAGAAATTTACGACGGTTACAATTTTCTAATCTATTTTTCAAGCGGTCCTACGACGGTCCAATAATTGTACGCCACCTATTTCACATCAACGTACTATTAAAATAATTAAAATTCATATTCCTTATCCTCCCCCTCCCCTTAAATTTTTAAATTTCATTTCAACCTTTCAAATCCAGGCATTGCCAGTTTATCAACTTATCCCAAATCCTGGTTTCATGTGGCAACGGCGAAATTACAGCTCCTGACCGACCTATCACCGGTTCAATTAAGTTACAAATTTTGTTTTTTCTTTTTATTTCCGGAATAATAATCTTATGGGAATTTTTTTTTTTTTTCAAATTTATTCGATCTTTATAGCAACGAATTTTAATTATAGACCTATAATTTTTGTGAAAATTACTGATTTGATTATGTAAAACATTAAAATTGAGAATTAAAAAAACACAAAATGCAGGAGTCTTGTCTTTTGACACAAAATTGATGGAAATTGTTTAAACATCATTGAAAAAATAATTAATCTGAAAATTATTAAAAATTAAAAAAAAAAAGTGGAAATTAAAAAATTGAAAACTCTGGAAATTATAATTACTAGATTCTCAAATTTGTAATTTCAATAATTTCTATTTCCTTTTTAATTTAAGAATTTTGTGAAAAGATTTTCGTAATTATAAGATAAAATTTTCAATTTTTTTATAATTTTGCGTTTTTAGAAAGTTATTTGTAATTAAAATTATGATTTCACATTTTTCTAATAGTTTTTTCAGGGTTTTTAGAAATTATTTTGTATTTTAAAAATATATTTCCCATTTTTTTCAATTTATTAAAATTTATATTTATGAGTTTCCAGATTTTTATAGTTTAAAAATTTTCATATTTTTATAATATTTAGAATTTCAGTTTTTTTTTTAATAGTTTCCAGTTTTTTTTTAAGAATATTATTTGTACTTTTAAATCACATTTACTCCTCTCTAATTTTTAAAAATAATTTTTGGTGTTGCATTTTGTAATGATATGTTAAACTTCACCCTCATAAACCAAATTTCAGTTATTTTCCCCCAATCTAATGTACCACATCAACAAATTTAATTGAAAAAATGAGTTTCAACAAAACCTGCACCAATAAATAAAATTAAAAGTTGAAAAATAATAATATAAAATCATAAATTTAGAAATAAAAAATATTAACTAGGCCAAAATAAAAAAAAATTATAACAATTGAAATATGAGACCAGATCATTACATGCCTCATGAAATTAATTAACATTATTTATCACCTTATTCATATTCTTAAAGTAATTATAATCAGATGGTCGCCGTGCAATGCACGGATCATAATAAATTTTATTATATTAAAAATATATAATAAAATTATATTATTATTAAAAATTTACATAATAATAATGTATATCAATTATATTTATATAAATATTATGCGTTTTGATTTTTTATGTTACATTATATTATCATTCTCTTAAAAAGTATTTTAATTAAATAATAAATTGCAAGGTTTTTCGAAGTCAATTTTAGAGTGTTCTCCACTCAATACAGAATATTCAACTCACTAAAAACTATTAAGGTGTAACAATAAATTATAATATTATATAAATTAAATAATATATTATTTTTATTTTTATTTTTATAATAAAATATTTATAGTTTTAGATCAACTTAATATAAAAAATGATATACTATATATACAAATTCAACACACATTGAAAATAAAAATAAATAATTAAATTTGTAGAAAAACTATATTATATTCATAAGAAATTATATATCATACTTTAAATATAATTTTTTAAAAAATATACAATAGTGGTGTCAAATTAAAGATCACGAAAGATAATTAATTTGATATATATCATACGGAACAAATAGATTTAACTTGAAAAAATATTTGTATTTTAAATTTTAGTAAAAAATAAAAAGTAAGAGAGAGAGAGAGAGAGAGAGAGAGAGAGAGAGAGATACACATGTCAATAAATAATGGGAACATGTGTCAAAAAAAGAGAAAATTGAAAAATTATATTTATAAATAAACGTGGTAATTATACATGCCAAGAGTATATTTTTCTTGTATACTTATATATATATATATATAGAGAGAGAGAGAGAGAGAGAATGAAATGTATCAGTATATATACAAATTCAAATATACGTAAAAATAAAAATATGAAATAATACTGCAAATGAAGTAATAAATGAATCAGCCATAGTAATTCAAAATATCATATAATTAAGTCTCAAAACCAAAATAAATCCCATACCTCATAGCAAAGCAATTATGCACAAAGTCTTAATAATTTTTTAAAATGGCCCATCTGTAATCGTATTTGCATTTCAACTCTATAGGAGATGAATTCACCAAAGATGAATAATTTAAGGAAAAGCCAGCCACCCTAACTCGTTAACACGTATAAGTTATACTCGGCGTTAAAAATATAGTTAATTTTGATTTTAAAACCGAGTTAACACATGAAAAGTTGTCTTTTCATCATCAAAGATGCATAGATTATCAGAAGATCAAATCAACGTAAAAAGAGTGATGCAAGAGCATCACCAAAGGGATTTCAATTGCTCGTATCTACCGCCTCTTTTTGGAAAAAGAAATTCGAAATTAGATAAACACAATTAACTTGAATGCACCGCTTCAAGACATAAATGATAAATTTGGGCCCCAATACCTTATCGCAATGCTAAACACCATTTATTTAAATGATTTTGTCATTTTCTTAAAAAAAAGATAAAAAAAAAAAAAACATTTCAGCAGAAATCTACGACGATTACAATTTTCTAATATATTTTTCAAGCAGACATGCGACGGCCCAACAATTATCCGCCGCCTATTTCATATCAACGTACTTAAAAATTAATTTTCTTTTCGCACCCTTTTTAAAAATATAATTTTAACCTTTCAAACCTAGGTACTGCCAGTTTACCAACTTGTCCCAAATCCTGATTTCATGTGGCTGTTGCCCTAAACAATACCCAAATTACAGCTGCTGCCTGTCATCCAGTTCAATCACTTTTCGGAACAATAAACTTACGGAAATTTTATATTTCTGCTTCTTCAACGTTGGCTTAGTCCCTAAATTTACGAATTTTTATTGTTGTCTCAAAATATTTATAAAAAAATTACTGATATGGCAACCGACTTGTTTACATAGGACATTAAATTGGGCTGTTAAAAATTAAAAAAGCAGGAAATTGTCTTTTTGCATAAAATTGAGGCAAATAGTTTAAATATCATTGAAAAAATGAAAAGACTGAAAATTATTAAAATTTAAAAAATTGGAAATTAAAAAACAAATTCTGGAAATTATTTTTTTTAAAAAAAAAAAAAACCTGAAAGTCTGGTAATTTAATATATGTAAAATATATTTTAAGAAATACAGAATAATATTCCGGTAAGATCTGAAAGTTATGAAAGGACGAGAAACTATATTTTTAAAATAAAATAGAAACTGGAAAATTATACTTTAAAAATACAAATAATACTCCAAGAAAGTCTGAAAATTATTATAAAAAGCTGAAACCTGGAAATTATTATTACTGAATTTCAATTTCATATATATACATATATATATATATATATTTAATTTGAGACTTTTTTGAATAGTATTTCGTAATTATTCAATATAATTTGAATTTATAGAAAGTTATTTGTAATTTAAAATTATGATTTCCCAGTTTTTTTTTCACAAGTTTCAGGTTTTTTTAGAAATTATGTTGTATTTTAATCATATATTTCCCAGTTTTATCAATTTCTTAATATCTAAATTTATGAATTTTAGCTTTTTATAATTTTCAAAGTTTTCATATTTTTTAAATTTTTAGATTTCCTGTTTTTTTTTAATACATAATTTCCCAGGTTATTTTAGAAAATTATTTGTATTTTTAATACTTCCTCATTTCTAACTTTAAAAAAAATAAAATTATAAACTGCATTTTTTAATGATATGTTAACTTCTCTCTCCATTTTGTTCCATGTAAACCAATTTTCATTTTTTATCACTAAACCAATCATTTCTATTGAAAATCTGAAGTTCCAAGAAAAAAAAAATTGTAGAATGATAATAAAATATCTTAACTGAAAAATAAAAGATATTGCACTCCGCCAAAATTAAATGATCACAATTAAAATACGAGAACAATCATTAAATGCCTCATGAAATTAATTGACATTCAAATATATGTGGGAAAGAAGGGATAGACTTTGCTTATTTTGGATAGACATGAACATGATTTTGTCGGTTTTAATTCAGGTTTTAAAATTATTGATTATTAAAATTGTAGGTAAAATTGAAATTGAACAGGTGTATAAGTAGTTTTGATTTTAGTTCAAGAACCGTTACTTCTAAGGTTCCGGTGCCTGTTTCTTTTTCTTCTTCTTCTTCTTCTTCTTCTTCTTCTTCTTCTTCTTCTTCTTCATATTTCACATCTAGAACTGTTGGTTCTGAACTGATGCTTTTGACCCATAATCGAAATTGGGACCAACAGTTTGGAATAGGAACCGACTACCCTAGAATTGAAACCGAGTCAGTCAGTATCTAATTTCATTTCAAAACCGAATCAATAATTAAATCAAATAGTTAACCCACAGTTCAAACCACCGAATCTGATTCCAAATCAAGATCGTCCCCACGTCTAATTTCGAATAAAATTCCTCACCAATTTTAGTTTATCACTATCGTTACCAATTCATAGAAATATGATCTCATTGAAATAACAAGGCAAATAAAGTGGTAAATGAATCACCCATAGTAAGCAAAACTAACCCGATGACTCATAGCAAAGCAATATACACATAGCCTCAATAATTTTCAGAAATAGCACCACCTATAATTGTATTCGGACTACATTTTGTGTAGTCTTGCATTTCATCGACTTCATGTGTGACAAATTCATTTAATACGAAGAATTTTGGCATCTAAGGAGAAAGTCAGACTCCTTAGTTCGTTAATACGCATAAGTTATTTACAATATTGAAAATATAAATTATTTTGTGAGATAAGGTGGACAAATATAAGTTTAAAGATGAGTTAAAATATGTTGAGTAGTTATCTTTTTGTCATCAAAGATGCACTCATTATGAGAAGACGAAAAACTGCATCGACCGTTTTTTTTCTATAAAAATAAAAATCATAAACTGGATAGTAATCACAACTTGAACAAATTTGTAAACTTGAACACACCCCCTCAAGGCATAAATGAGAAATTTGGGCCACGATATCCTATTCCAACGCTAACGTATTGTATTCAAAAGTTCTTATTATTTTTAAAAAAAAAAATTAACATCTTGTAAAAATTTACGCAGTTGTAATTTTTGAAGATATTTTTCAAGCAATCACCTGACGGCCCAATAGTTGTCCGCCATCTATTCCAAATCATCGCACTATTAAAACAATTAAAAACCTATTTCTTTCCCCTTCTTTTTTTAATCTCATTTTAACCTTTCAAACCAGGTGCTTCCAGTTTATCAACTTGTCCCAAATCTTGGTTTCATGTGGCTGTAACACTAAACAATGGCCAAATTACAGCTGCTGACCTGTCGACCCAGCCACGGCTTTCCAACCCACTGGCTCAACACAAATATTATCTAATTTAATTCAATATATATCGTTTTTAAATAAATATATTTTATTTTAATCATTAAAAAATGATGTCACTCTTGACATAAAAGTTATGGCTGGAGAAAGTGGGGCCCCGTTCCCATAAGGGTTGGACAATATATTTTCAATATGAATAGTACCCAGTCGTCCCTCTATATAAACTACCCAACCTAGTCCCAACCTTTTCGAACAACAAAAAAAATACTAAATTCCATAAAAGCAGTAAATTTGAGAAGAGAAGCAAAAGAGCTTCCTTCCTCTCTCTCTCTCCTCCCTCTCCAATCCCCTCTACAACCGGTCCATCATGGCGGCTTCCGTCGAGAACCGGCAGTACCCCCACCTCGAACCGGGACTTTCCGGAGTCGTACGCCCCTTCAAACCCGGTCCGTCCAACCACCACCGGTCCGGCTCCCCGGTTCGCGGCTGCAACTTCCCTCCCTCCGCCGACCATACCTTCCCCAACAAGCCCGTCAGCAATGGCAATGCTAAAGTAGAATATTCATCGAGTGATGAAGATGATGATGACGAAAATGATTTTTCTTTGCTTATCAAGAAAGGCAACGCCGAGTTAGAGCCGTCCGTTCTCGACTCGAGGGACGAGTTCACCGCCGATAACTGGGTCGAGCGCAACCCATCCCTAGTCCGGCTCACCGGGAAACACCCCTTCAACGCGGAGGCGCCGCTGCCGCGCCTCATGCACCACGGGTTCATCACCCCGGTTCCCATCCACTACGTCCGCAACCACGGCGCGGTTCCCAAGGCGTCGTGGGATGAATGGACAGTCGAGGTCACCGGTCTGGTGAAAAGACCGATGCGGTTCACCATGCAGCAGCTCGAGGCCGAGTTCCCCAGCCGGGAATTCCCCGCCTCCCTCGTCTGCGCCGGGAACCGCCGCAAGGAACAGAACATGGTTAAACAGACCATCGGCTTCAACTGGGGCGCCGCCGGAGTATCCACCTCGGTGTGGCGAGGCGTGCCGCTACGCGCTCTTCTGAAGCGGTGTGGGATTATGAACAACAAAAGGGGGGCGCTCAACGTCTGTTTCGAAGGGGCGGAGGATTTGCCTGGTGGCGGCGGATCGAAATACGGGACGAGCTTGAAGAAGGAAATGGCTATGGATCCATCTAGGGATATTATATTGGCTTACATGCAGAATGGGGAAAGATTGACGCCAGATCACGGCTTTCCGGTGAGGATGATAATTCCCGGATTCATCGGCGGAAGAATGGTGAAATGGTTAAAGCGTATCATTGTTACTACACAGGAGTCGGATAATTATTATCATTTCAAAGACAATAGAGTTCTTCCTTCTCACGTCGATGCCGAACTCGCCAACGCAGAAGGTATATTTGTACACATATTTTTATTGTTGTTATTGTTGTTATTTTTTAATAAAAATCAAACTATTTTGTAAATCGAACTAAAATGAAGGAGAATTCGAACACGAGACCTCATTTCTAAGACAGGAGATCCACACCCCTTCGACCACCTAGTTACGCAATACATATAATAATAATATTTTGGTTAATTAAATACCAGATTCTTTGGAATATGCATGAGATCCACACACACTAAAAGGTTTTACTGTGTGTAGAGAAAATGAAGCCTGTTTGCATGGAATTCGTTGAATTCAATTAACACGACAGATATTTTATTTACCACCATCTTGAGAGCCTCTAATTCGGGGGAAAAAGTGACGTTATAAATCGTACTGTGTCAACTCACTGTTCTCACTCGGGGAAGTATGATTGGTGGCCAAAACTGTAGCAAGCTTTCATTAATCTTTTGTAGTGTTCGAAATTGACTGAGTTCAAATTTGTGATTGCAGCTTGGTGGTACAAGCCAGAGCACATAATCAACGAGTTGAACATCAACTCAGTCATCACAACCCCTTGCCACGAAGAGATTTTGCCCATTAACTCGTGGACGACTCAGAGGCCTTACACGTTGAGGGGTTACGCTTATTCCGGTGAGTCCCAGTTTTTTTATTTTCAAGCTCTTCTTTTTTTTCTTTTAAATAATGATGAAAGTTTAGTTTTTTCTTCTTTAAGAAAATAATAATTTCAGAGCTTGCCTGTTAAGTCTTCAGGACCCATTAATTGCCATAAAGCCTAATCTCTGAGTGGCAGGCATTTTAAATATTATTATATTTCAATTTTATATTTTAAATTATTAATATACGTAACTAAAAGTATATTACATTATAACACAATACTATGTGTATTTAAAACATATTTAATAGAAAATCTGGCAACTGTGGATAATTCTGCAATAAAAGTTCTGGGTTTGTTTTCCAGTGTTTCTGCAAACCGACTGCAGTAATGTGACGTCATTCATTCAACTGCATACATCTGGGCATATAACTATAATTTTGTAATAATAATAATAATAATAAAGTCCCACTTTTTTATTTTTATTTTTATTCTGTCTTAGGATCGCAAAGGGACAACTTTTTATCACTCGAAAGGTCAATGTGCCAATGTTAACCATTTACATAGAAAAGGACCAAACTACTACACACTGTTGCCTTTTATTTCTTTTCCAAAAATAAAAATTTGTCTCTTGCACATGATTTTGTTCTAAAGCACATAGTATACATATTTTTAAATCATTTCTTTTAAAAGTGGGTTTGTTTATTTAATAACATAAATTATTATAAAGTTTTATATTTATGTGGTTTCAAAAATGGTCACTGGTTTAGGGGACACAGTCACCACTCTTTTATGAGTTGAAAATTAAGCAAGTAGCGTTGTGGCTACAACTATCTGATTAAAATATGTAGTTCCAGAATCTTAGGTTGCGTTTTACAACTATGTTGGAATATTTTATGTAATAAAGTAGCATCTATGAAGATTCCTAGTTGTGTTAGTGGATCCAGTCAAGAAAAGGATTGGTGAACATGAATCCCCCTTTCACAATTGGTTTTGCGGAGGGCCACGTATTCAATATTATAATGATGGTATTATATGATGTGTGATTTAATGATTAAAGTATTCTTACACTCATAAAATTTGAATCTTTCTTTCTTTTTATGGTTAGTAAATATCCCCCTTCAACTTTTTTTTTGGTAAAAAATTAACAATTAGTGTGTATGTGATAAGATATATATGGTTGACAGTATATGTATTTTTGTAATTAATAAATAGATATTACGATCTTGATTTAAGTATGTATGTATCTTGTATAGATACCATAATCTTGATTTAAGTACGCACGTAATAATATTTGTCGGTATGATACTATTTATTGATGGAATGTGTATTTTATATTGAATAAATAGGGGGCGGAAAGAAAGTGACAAGAGTAGAGATAACGATGGATGGTGGTGAAACTTGGCAAGTTTGTTCGTTGGATCACCCCGAGAAACCCAACAAGTATGGTAAATACTGGTGTTGGTGCTTCTGGTCGTTGGAGGTGGAGGTGCTCGACTTGCTTGGTGCAAAGGAAATCGCTGTTAGAGCTTGGGATGAGACGCACAACACGCAGCCTGAGAAGCTTATATGGAACCTCATGGTATGTTACATGTTTTATTTTCTATTTTAATTTTATTAATTAAAAAAATTAATAATAATAAAATATCATTAACAATATTTCTAAATTAGTAAATAAAATATAGTCCTAATTTCCCTTCTCGTTCTGTCTATATCAAAACACATACTTTTTCATATTCACATGAGCTTGTTAAGTTCAAAGCATAACATTATTGTACAAATCAAAATTCTACCCACCATTTAGCCAACCATTCCTCAGCTATAGACAGATATTTTATCATCCTGTTAAGCCAGCCTCACGTGATTGCCACGTGATCGCCTAATTATTGTTCTTGGATCTTTTCATCCTGACATATTCTGATTGGTCTTTTCCCACCCAGTATTTTCTATTTAATTTAATATTTTAATTTTATTAATACATCCATTTACCAGTTTCACAAATATATTTTTTTAGTAATAAAAGTTTTAATGCAATAAAAAAATTAAACTAAGTTAATTACAATGTTTTTTTTCAGGGCATGATGAACAACTGTTGGTTCCGAGTAAAAACCAATGTGTGCAAACCACACAAGGGCGAAATCGGGATCGTCTTTGAGCACCCAACTCAGCCCGGAAACCAGTCCGGCGGATGGATGGCCAAGGAGCGCCACCTGGAGAAATCCTCCAACGAGAACCAAACCCTAAAGAAGAGTGTCTCCTCCCCATTCATGAACACCGCCACCAAAATGTTCTCCATGTCGGAAGTCAAAAAGCACAACTCCGCCGATTCCACCTGGATCATCGTCCATGGCCATGTCTACGACTGCACCCGCTTCCTCAAGGACCACCCCGGTGGCACCGATAGCATCCTAATCAACGCCGGCACTGACTGCACCGAAGAGTTCGACGCAATTCATTCCGACAAGGCGAAGAAACTGCTCGAAGATTACAGAATCGGCGAGTTGATTACGACCGGCTATGCTTCCGCCGATTCATCGCCGAACAATTCCGTCCACGGCCCGTCGAGTAATCTGCCCCTAACGCCCATCAAGGAGCTGCTGCCGCCAACGAAGAACGTCGCGCTTGTTCCGCGCGAGAAAATCCCGTGCAAACTCGTCGACAAGAAGGCCCTCTCGCATGACGTCAGATTGTTCCGATTTGCACTGCCGTATGACGATCAGGTGTTGGGATTGCCCATCGGAAAACACATTTTCGTCTGCGCGGTCGTGGATGAGAAGCTCTGCATGCGTGCGTACACGCCATCGAGCGACGTCGACGCCATCGGATACTTCGAGCTGGTCATCAAGGTCTACTTCAAAGACGTGCACCCGAGGTTCCCCAATGGCGGCGTAATGTCGCAGCACCTCGATTCTCTGGAAATAGGATCGTTCATCGACGTTAAAGGGCCGTTGGGCCACATCGAGTACACCGGAAAAGGGAACTTCCTTGTCCACGGCAAGAAGAAGTTCGCCAGGAAACTCGCCATGATCGCCGGAGGCACCGGAATCACGCCAATGTACCAGGTGATGCAGGCGATTCTGAAGGATCCGGAGGATGAAACAGAAATGCAGGTAGTGTACGCGAATCGGACGGAGGAGGATATTCTGTTGAGAGATGAGCTTGACGCATGGGCGGAGAAGTATCCAGAGAGAGTGAAAGTTTGGTATGTGGTTGAAAAGAGTATGAAAGAAGAGTGGAAGTATAGTCTAGGGTTTATTTCAGAGAGTATCTTGAGAGAGCATATTCCGGGGCCGTCGGAATCTACGCTGGCGTTGGCCTGTGGGCCGCCGCCGATGCTGCAGTTCGCGGTCAACCCCAATTTGGAGAAGATGGGGTATGATACGAAGGAATCTTTATTGGTATTTTAGAGGAAATTAAATGGTAAAAATAATAATTATAATAATTCAGGAGGGAATTCGTAATTTTCTGAAAGTACTTGTAAATATTATTGTACTACATTCTAAGCTTTCCCTCCTTGTAATTTTATGTCATATGTCCTATTCTCGTGGACAATAATTTTTTTTTTTTTTTAACTTATATGAAATTATGTAGTTTTTTTTTTTCTTTAAAGAGTGTTTTATTAATATGGACGAGACTATGTAACAGTTGTATTGTAAATGTATGAAAAGAGAGTTTCTTGCGAATAAGTGTTCCACAATTTTTTTTTTATGTTACATACTCCATAAAAAATGTATGTATATTGGATGCACTATGCAACTTAGTATACAATATTATTTGTTTAACTAAAAAATATTATTTTATTACTTAAAAAATATTACTACTGATTTGTTATCTTCAAATAATTATAGTAGTTTTAAATAAATAAATAATACCTTTTAGTTAAACATACAATACTATAGATTAGATACACGGTACACCCGATGCACAACAAACTCACTCTAGATATTGATATATTAATACATTATATTTAAATATGCAATCTTATTAGTAAATTGGTAAAAGGAATTAAAAGAATGGAACATTATGATTCATTAGGATTTGATCAATTTAATAATGATAATAATAATAAAAAAAAAAAAATAATAGTAATAATAATAACAATAACAATAATAATAAGGATATTTCTCCCTCCGTCCTAAAAGAGGAATTCTTGTTTACAAATATCTTTTCTCCAAAAAGAAAATATATGTTGTTTTAAAAGTTAAAATTTTATTTTATTAGCCAAAGATATCAAAGATAATTTTTTATATCACAAATACATTATATATGATCGGTAAGTCATATTATCGATTTATATTTTTTAAAAAATTGTACATTAATTTAATTGACAGAAAAAAAATTGTGCTCCTGAAAAACAAGGTTCTTTTTATTTAATTGAAATAATTATCGTGATTGCGCCCAGGGTATTCATTTGGCTAAAATCAATTGAATCGAACATATATGTTCGATTAACTAATATTTTGGTTGTCCGAAATTGGAAACCAAAAACCAAACCAAAGAACTAGGACGGTTTGGTTTGGTTAAAACCAAAAATTTTATGATCTTTTTATTTGATTTTCTGTTTTACTTTTTTTTTTAATTTTTTTTTTAATACGTCTGATTACCTAATCATCCACTTTGCTTGTTGATTTTAGAATTCTGACTGTTTTTCTCATGAAACTATTTAGCTATTGCTATCCTTCATTCCTTCTACGAGACTATATCATATATAAAAAGTTCAAAATATTTATACAGTACAAACCCACCATCATACTTATACAATACAAAATTGTTAAATAAAATAAAATAATAAAAATAATATATAATCAATTTTGATTTGAATTGGTTAGTAGGTATATAAAGTCAAAACCGAACCGAAATTTCATACAGAAATTTTTGGTTCGATTTCGATTTAAATCTATCTTTCGATTTTAATTTGATTCAATTGTTAACGAACTCATGAACACCCCTAATTGCGAACTTAGATATTTGGTTCATAGAATTTTCAATGATAATGAAGAGGAAGCCTTTTTATTTTATGAATGAAAATATTACATTAGTGAAAGAGTCAATATTTGCATATGCAATCTTGGGATATTATCTATCAAGAAAACTATATTTAAAGTATTAATTCTTATAATTAGCTCAACAAACCATTATGTCTGATCGATTCTTAAGATGAGATCAGATGCTACGTACATAGATTTGCTGATGGAGGTGTATATATATGCTTGTGTGTGTGTGTGAGTGAGTGTGTGTGTGTGTGTTTTAAATTTATATTTCTCTATTATGTGAGAATGGATTTGTGAAATTATCAATTTTGGATTATTTATACAAGATATTGTATTTTCCAATATCAAAGTTGTACATTCAATTGTAAAGGGCTAGGTATCATATTGATGCATGGTGTGTGTGCCTGATAAATAGATTTAAAAAAAAATTCAAATTATATATATCCATATTCTATTTTAATTTACACACAAGTCTTTAATAAATTGAGCCCTCAAATCATATCCGTCTCAACCACACGTACATAAAAAAATAGTTATATCATGTACGTAATATTGTGGTTGTATCGACTATACTTACACGATAAAGTAGTTATGCCGTGTAAAACTATTTTATCAACCACTTAAATTCATACATTTTGTCCATACACGCTTTACATTATTATGTCACTATGTGTGTTGTGGGACTTAGACTTTGAGGTTATATTTAATCAATTACAGTTGGTATTGTTGTTTTATTTTGTATTATATATTCATTGTCAACATGTTAATATGTGTTATGTATTTATTGATAATGATATTTGATGTATATAGCACACTTTGACGAATTGGTTGAGACTGTTTAAATTCATAATAAAATCAAAGACAAGTATGAAAACTAACTTTTTCACGATCGTACACATACATATCATCATACTATGTGAGGACTTTTCCATTTTCATTCAACAAACGTACGTATTATGATTGAAGTGATACGTTAAGATCTATATTAGGCAAAGAAAATAATTATAAGTCAACCTTATATTTTTTTCTTCTATATTTTGTATCAAATTTCAATATTATAAATACACATTATATATATACATAATAACATTATTAAGGAGCTCAGAAGAACTAAATCTCAACGGCGTAAAAAATTAAAAAAAAAAAAAAAAAAACCCACCTCTCAATGAGCTAACTTGAGATCATTCAACAAATCAATGATTGAGTTTTATTAATAAAGTTTAAGTTGAAAAAAGAAAAAAAAAACAAATCAATGTTTGATTCCGCACAAGTGTAATCCACTTGTCTTAAAACTTTGAGTCTTAAATCCTATTAATGGATTTAATGTTATAATTTATAGCATTCAGATCTAGTCAAGTGCTTTAAAACTAACAAATCTTCAACCCTTCCTTTTAAAAATATAAATAATAATAAAAAATAAAAAAAGTGATAAAAAGTGGGGCCCAGACATCCATATGGACCCATGTCCATTGGCTGCTGTGGCCTCAAAAAGTCGCCAACTAATTTATTTCTTCGTTGAGCCAAAGACCAAATTAAATAAATAATTCTTTCAGAATTTGTTTTTATTTTATTGCATTTTGGAGCATTCAAGGGGCATTCAAACCTTTTTCCGCACCACATTTGTCTTGACCCCTATTTCTTATTTTCTTTTATTTTTCATCTTTATTTATTTTCATAAATTGTGGGATACCCATGTTGTTGCCTAATTAAGTAAATTATTTATTATTACACTAAACGACAAATCCTTCTGTGTGTTTTATAATTCCATTATGAATTTTTTTTAATATAATTTTTTTTTTTAATTTGTGGTGTTGATTTGTTGTTCGTCGAAAGTAATATCATCTTCTTGAAATCTAATGTAGATATTTATTGATTTTCAATTTTCATTTTATTAGCATATCCATCGATACTAATTCATTTTCGAAGATTTTAGTTCACATCATTGTCAACATATTATATAATTAACGAAATGAATCTTTATTTAATTGAGTTATCCGTAAATATTTTAAAAGTCCTATAACTATCAAAATATTTGTTTTGAATAGAAATTTTAAAACGCTCTTAGTTATTAAAAAATAATTTTCACTTACAAGACGTGACAAAAGTTACCATATTCATTTATTTCATTGTTTTAAACTTTTACATATCAGCATTTTCATTTTAAAAGTTTTATCTAATAATCCATCATTTCTAATCTTTTCATTTATGTTCGATAACAATCCCAATATATTCCCACATCTTTCCGTGCCCTCCAAAAAAAATCAAAACTAAAAGCCCAACTATAAACATATATAAATATTTTTAAATATTGAAATATAACTAATGAATCATAAGGTGCATTTTGCTTTGACCAAACACCTACATGATATAAGCATTAGCTCCACATTCAAAGTGGCATGCATGTTAACACACACACACACACACAACTATTAGTGAACATATCCTATAACATATATCAAATAAATATCTAGGAGATATTTATTTTGACTTTGTAATAAATTTAATTTAGTTAGGCTTTATCAAGTTGGCTAATGGAATTAGTTAAATGTTTATATATTACACTCAGTGTGTGTGTGTGTGTATATTTAATGAAATGATAGAGATTTTTGTATAGAATAAATTAATAAATTAGAAATACGTTTCAATGGATAAACAACTAAATGGAAGAGCCCTAAGAGAAGATGCATAGATGAATGAAGAAAAAGGACAGTAGCAATTAAGTTAAAATAACAAAAACATAAGCTCAGCGCTTTGTGCATAATATCTTTGTCTTCCAATCAAAACTGGTTCCAAATTTACTTCATCATCAACTACCATATTATTTAGTTTCCCTTTCAAATTGAAATAATAATTAAATGAAGCCCCAACAATATTAACACTTAATTCACAACAATTATTTCACTATCATTTCTTAATATAAAAGAATCCTTCATATAATAATTATGCTAAGAAGAAACATGATGGATCAAAAAAAAAAAAAAAAGAACAAAAGAAAATCTACGTTTTAAATTAAAGAAATTATAATAAAAAAATATTCTTGCCTGAACAATACTGGTTCGACTGGTAGAGGGCCAGAGGTCATGAGATGACCTTCTGTTACATTTTTTTGTTTTATGATATTCATTACACCACGTATATAGATGACATCATTAATTGACATATATTATGTGTTAAATATAATGGAACTCCAAATATAATAAAAAATCTGAATTGAAGCGAGAGAAGTGAGCATACAAGTTCGGTGCAGAAATAGACTTTTTACCCCTTTTTTTTAAATACTAAAATTTAAATTTTAAAATACTCTTCTGTTTCAGATTCTTTACTTGTGATATATTAAATTTATATTAATTTAATGATCTTTACTTTATATCAAAATTATATATATAAATGAATATTAAATTTAAAATATAAAATAATTTTTGTATAGATTGAATTATTTATTTTTAGTTTGATATATGGGTTAGATTTGAATAAATATTATATGTGTTAAATTTGAACAAATGAACTATTAAATTCTTATATGAATTTAATCTAAAACATAAAAAAATTTAATTTTTTATACAAATAAAATATTATATTATTTAAAGTATATAATTAGTTGTTTCACATTAATCTTTTTTTACTGATTTTAAATATTTGTAATGATTTTCAACGATTATAGTGAGTTTAGACCATTTATGTTGAATTTGAATTCTAAAATTTATTTTAATTTTTTTTGCAAATCATTATTTGATAGAGTTTCTTTTTTCCTTTGAGAGATAGAATGTCAATAAAGATTGACCACATAATATTAGAGATGTTACTCCATGTTAAATTTTATATTTTGTAAGTAATTTATTTGTGTCACAACTTTAATATATATATATATATATATATATATATATATATAATTCCATCAGTACTACAAAAAATTGTATCTTGCTATCTCATGGACGGATAGATTAAAACTTGTAACTCGGTCACAAGACGCATCACACGGTGGTACTGTGACATAATTACATATATAGTTAATTAATTACTCTTATTACCCTTAAATTAGTATTATTAAACAAATAGTATATGATGTCGGTTGTCAGGGTGTCAACTGAATTAATTAAATTTCCCTAACCACTTGGAATATATGCCTCCTAAAACCTTGGGCTCGTAAGTAATTTACTTTAAAAAAAAAAGAAGAAATTATATATTTATTATTTTAATTTATTTTATTTTTGTCTTCAACGAAAAGTTAGCATATTGACCTGTGATGTCCCTCTCTCCAACAGCTGGGGGTGATTAATATGATCTGTCCTTAACCCCAATTGCATTTTAATTTTTAAGTGACGTAATTAGCAATTTTTTAACAATTATCATTAAATAAAATAATAGTTAGTTTAATCAATCACTCAATCTTTTTTAATAAATTATTTTAAAACTGATAGCCCTTTTTAGTTACAAGAAAATTATGAATTTGAAACTTCAAAATTTCAGTATCTCCTCATTTTCCACTAAGAGGAAGGTTCATCGACACGTTGTTGCTAGACCTATGTGGTTAGAAAGATAATAATTTTCTAAATTTATATTTTTCTTTAAATAAACAAACAACAAAATTTATGCACATAAATATATATAGACATGTTAGTAGGTATAATATTTATGCACATGTATATATGTAGATGAATATAAAAATAACTATGCATTATATACTCGATTTATTATATATATATATATTGAATAAATACTTCTTATAAGTGGACATGCTTGACTTAATTAAAGGATAATTTTGATGTTCATGTGAAAATTCTACTTGGATATATGGATATGTATTTTTTGATATAAAAAGAAAATCTATTTATTTGTATATTTATTACAACTGGTTGAAATTCCTTAACTTGAAAGCCAAGATTCCAAAGTTAAAAATAAAGACAAAAACAATTCATATGTGATATCGACAGACAACAAGTTGATTTGTCACCTTCGAGTTTGTCAAGTTGGTTATTTTCGGACAAAATTTACAGTTGGATGAAGTTATTATGAAATATTATTTTATTAAATAAGTAATCTATTCTTGTGATTCTTCGTGTAATAAAATTGATCTACATTTTATATTTTAACAATATTGTGTTTTGTGCTCGTAACAAATAATATTATATATGTCTGTATCGATTAAATTTGATATATACTTATATAATAAATGATGTTAATAAAATAATTATTAATAAAATAAAATATAATAGAGTTTAATATAAATGTGCCACTCTATGACTAACGTATCATTATAAAATAAATACGGTATATGACATTATTATTAAAAATAATTAAATATTATTTCCCGTAAAAAATTAAATAAATTTAAAGAATTACACATGCTACAACACATACAATTTATTTACACAGAGATCTGAATAATCGAATCTACACCCCCACACTAGCTCGGCGATACACACAGGTTTAAGCCCAATATAAGAATCTTTCCCAGAAAGAAAAAAATAAAAAAAATAAAAAAAGGCCCAATAATATAACATAAACTAGATACAGCTGTGGATTTTTTTAACGGGCCATGGTTGTATCGTTCTATTTATTTGAAGAATTTCTTCGGGCTTTATAAGAATTTTGAAAGATCCAATTAGATCCAGGCCCAAATACATTTTCGAAGCAAGGATTGTTAAAAGATCATACTTATCTTGATTTTGGGGCGACGCCTGGCCCAATAATGAATTATCGTATTGGATCCAGGCCCAGGTATATTTTCGAGATCATTGCCACTCTTCTACCGGGAAAAGAAACAAAATCATAGCATTCGTGGGCCAATTTTCAGCCCACTAATGGGTAAAAAATGAATTGCTCAAAAACTGTAATCCTTTGTAAGATGGCCCGGGTCTAGAAAGCCCAATCTGTGTAACGTAGAAAATCATTCATATGCCATTAAGTCCTTGATATAGGTGCTCGATGCTTTTAATTATTGCTAAAATTCTCTTTCTACAAAATAAAAATATTACGAAAATTCAACTCCTTATGTATGTTCTAGCTATGGATAGAGAAGGATCTGATGTGTGAGCAACCCGACTGCAACCGACTTTATTGAGACAATTAATTTTTTTAGGCCAAGAAGTTGATTGCGAGATTTCAAATCTTTTGAGTTGTTCTACTGGATCGGTCGCTCAAGATTTTTGGTCTCTACTCGGATCCGACAAAAAAAATAGCATAAATAATAAACGTGGGAAAAAATAAAAGAAAACCAATTTTTGATCTACCTATCGATATATAAATATAGAGTTTCCCTAAATAATGGTATATTTGCAATGGTTTTCAGGTGCATTCGATCCTTTTAGTAACACGTAATGATAATAAACAAGTAACCGATATGTATGTTTGTTCATCTTTAATGTAAAATGTTAGGTCTAACTAACACACTTACCTTCATAGCATTTCGTCAGCCGATATGCCAATGAAATAGGATTTCAATTTCAAAATTGAAATATCCCTAATTTATTGTAGGGCAATTGTTAATAATATTAATCGTTACTGAATAACTTCGCATCATATGAGAATGCAAAGCTATCTAATTAGTATATTTCGTCTTAAATTTCTCAAAACATCATATAAGAATGAAAATGCCACATGTTTAATTACTAAATTTTGTCTCTAATTTCTCAAAATTTTCGATCAAACAGCATAAAGATTTGGTTAAATTTGATTCTATAATCGATGTTATATTAACATTATTACATTGCAATTATCTAGATCTATATAAGTCAAAATGAAGTCAAAAATTGAAATATCATAATTAAGCTTGCCAAATTAAAATGTAGAATAACGTTATACTCTTAAAAAATTAATATCATATTACAAGAATTCATCTCAGAAATTAAAAATTAACCAAACAATAAGAATGATTGTGACGACCCTAGTTGACTGACAGCATGCAATTTTCTATTTTAATTTTTTTCCTTTTATGTTATTTTTCTAAAACTTTTAATTATTCCATAATTAAATATATTAGATTCAATGTAGCACTCATTATATGCCGCACACAAGCACGCGGACACATATGTGTGTATGAATGGGTGAAGTGTACAACAAAATGATACTCGATATCATTCCATCAAAAATATAGCATGAGATCTACATTTTCCCAATAATTTTGAACAAGTAATATTTTTCTTTACAAATTATGTTCTAACAATGATGTTATTATATATGGGATCACTATCGATGATGTTATTTGTATTCACGGTATGTAGGGGTAAATTTTAAAAATGATATTGTAGATAAAAACAAAAGTTTTATGTCATTAAATAGACTATATTATGGTATTAAAACCCTATCTGATAAAGGAAAAAGTTTGTGCATCGGATGTATCGTACAATCCATTGTAATAATATTACTTGTTTAACTAAAATTATTATTTATTTACTTGAATAACATTACCACTGAAATGCATAATTTGTTATCTCAAAAGGTTTTACTTGTTACTATAAAAATATTTTTATTAATTTTTTAACAATATTACTTTTTATCTATAATGTATTACCGATTTACCTTAAAATAATATTACTCGATGGATTGTACGTCATACATCCAATGTACAAGAAACTTACTCCCGACGAAGAACTCTCTGATACTAAATTAAGGAACTTTAAGTGTGAATATCTTGTCGATAAATGGATCTTAATAGCTTTAGTAAATTAAATTCGTCTATTCTTTAGCTAAGGATTGCTTCCTCGCCTCGACTTAACCTAAGACGAAACTAGCTTTTTAGCATCATAGGAGACATTTCTATTCAATCAGGAGCAACGAACATTTTGTCGACAATAGATCTGTGCTACGAAGAACCATAAGATGGATTTTTGTGAACCCATTATATCTTTTAAAGTCTACTTTTTACGAGATGAAAATGTTTAACTTATGTTGTTCAACTGAATTTTTTGTAGACTATTTATAAAGTGGTGACTTATAATGTTTTATATAGAAAGAAATATGACATCAAAAGATAAAAATAGGTTGGTCTATCTTGCGCGGTGATTATCCAGTTCAAAATCAAGTCACTTAATGACTTATATCGTATATTCTCATTCGACCACTTGTGTATGTAAAATATATGTGTACGTGGCAGATAGAAAAAGACCCTATGATACGTAACTGGAGCGGTACATTAAATGTAATGTATTTTTCACGGTAAAGATTGTAACAAAACAAGTAGACTTTCCTTCCTTGCAACGACCGACTTAGACCCGTTAAAAAAAGGATATGTTAGACATTATGCACAAGAGTGTAGGGGTCATGGCGATCACGATGTCCCTTTAATCTTTTTTTTTTTAAGAATTATAGAGTTAGCTTCAAAGGGAGCTCAGAAAACCTCTGTTATTAGGTTTATACATAATATATATGTATGTATATATATAATACAACCCAAATATTATATATGATGGTAAAATGAAAATAAAAGATGAACTTTAAGATAAAAAGAAAGTTTGATATCATTAAAAAAAGAATTTATATAAGCAACAAGACTTTAATTTCGAGATATCAACCAATCTAATATTTTTACATTAGATTGGTCTCATGTAAGACGGACAACACATTATAGTAAAAAAATAATGGAATTTAAATAACTCGGTTATATTTAAAAAAAAAAAATAATAATACCCTACTCTATTAACACAATCAAAGCCGAACATATTCAAAGTTGTATAGAGTTATTTTATGGTGCTCGATCTCACCCAAACTTTTATCTCTTCAATAATTATAAAATGTTCCACCAAACCTGCACTAAAACCACATTAATAATTAATTAATACCCTTATCAAATTTCTAATTATTATTTAACCTAGAAAACGATGACTTCATACCAATGAGTTATCCTGTTTCCTAATATATACAATTGGGTGCCTCCTTTGACCCTTAGTCATAGATCTCATTAAATAGCACCATTTTTGGCTGCTAGAGATGCATCTCTGTTGGATTCTCTGCCTACTCAGGAAATTAATTAATTCTTCCTAATAAATGTAAAAAGGCTCTGCCACACACATACACACAAAATTTTTGAAATTTTTATGAACCCTAATTTATATTTAAAAAAAAAAAAAAGAAAAAATCTTAAAGATTTTTTCAAGATTCTTGCAACCCTTTTCTTGAAATGCGGAGATAAGATTTTTAGATTGGAAATTTGATTATGAAAGGGTTTTTTTAATATTATTTATGTTTTTTAATCACTGGTTTACAATATTTTAATCCCCAAAAGTGGGAAAATATTATTTAAAATAGAAAATAAATTGAAGAGAAAAAAAGATACGTGGGCTCAACAAAATGAAAAAGCAAAATCTATAATATATTTACATAGATGTACACGGCGACACGGAGTAGGAGAGAGAGAAAGGAACAATCGGACATATAAATAACTGAGAAGGGAGAGAGAGAAGGGAACACAGCTCTGTTTTTAATTTTTTTTTCTCCTTTGACCATTTTTATTATTTTCTAGTCACTCAGCGGATATGGAGGGTGGGGCTCAACCGGCGGACACCGTGATGTCGGAAGCAGAGCCGCAGCCTCCTTCGCAGCAACCGCCGCCGCAGCCTCCAGTAGACCACATACCGGCGACGTTTAGCCACGGCGGCCGATTCATCCAATACAATATCTTCGGCAACATCTTCGAGGTCACTTCCAAATATAAACCCCCAATCATGCCCATCGGAAAAGGGGCATACGGCATCGTTTGGTACCAAAAATGTTAACCTTTACTTCGTTTCCTGTTCCAGATTACTAAATATGTCTTTAATTACGTTTTTTCGATTCTTTTCTGCTGAATAGCTCTGCTTTGAATACGGAGACGGCTGAGCATGTGGCGTTGAAAAAGATAGCGAATGCTTTTGATAATAAAATTGATGCGAAAAGGACTCTGCGTGAGATCAAGCTTCTTCGACACATGGATCATGAAAACGTCAGTGTATTTTCTATGTGCTTATGAATGTTATCTTTCTAAAGAGGTTTTTTGTTGTTCCGTGGCTACTTCAGATTCTGTCTTTCAGTTTTAAGTTTGGGTTTTCTGCAGAAGAGAAATTTTATTCGATAGAAGTTGTGAGGAAAGATTTGAATTTTTTTTTTTTTTTTTTTTTCCACTTAGAATGTTTCATGCAATAGTATTTACTTGTGAGGTAGATAGAAGTTAATAATTGCGGAAAAGAAACTATCATGCTTAAAAAATAGACATGTTTAACACTTTCTTATTATTTTTTTGTGTGCATTAATTAGGTGCAATGGTTAAAATGTGAAATCTTTTTTTTTTTTAATAATTTCTACTAGATTTGGATTTGCTTGTTGTTTCTCCATATTAGAGCTTAAAGGACTGGAGTAATTTCAGTTTTGTGAGCAAATAGGATGTTCTGATTGATCTTCTCTATTTTTTTTCGAATTTCAGAGGAGATATGAAACACTTGTAGCTGCAGTGTGAAAAAAAAAAAGAAATCCTGTTAGAACTTCCATGTGTAATATAATTTGTGTGTTTTCGCACGTGTATATACTTATATATGTAACATAGATGTATTAGTTGTTGGTGAGATTTGGATTTTAGTTGATGAGTTTGTGGACCACCTTTTTCTAGAAGAAGTAATTTTAGGAAAAAATTCATTTTCTGCTTTGAGGAACAAGTGATCTTTGCTAATCCCAAATTAAATGGAGGTCCAGTAAGGCGCATCACACGACACGGGGTAGCCAGCCTTTGGTCTGAAAGTAAAGGACTAATTTTTTGGTTAGTGAGAATATAAGTAAAATGTGAATTCCTGGGTTTTAATGCTTGAACTAGGAATTTATAGCTGATTAATTGGAAAAGAACAAGTTTCAGTACTGGCATCTGATATTTGTGCACCTGCACTGGAAAGGAAATTATTTCCAATTCTGTATTTTTTTTCCTTTTCTTTTGAATACTTTTCGTTGTTTTCTTAGAATCATTTCGAGAAAATACCTCATATCATTGAGCTTATGTTGCATGAAATATCTAGATAATTGGTGTATCAATGTGTACTTTATGTTGAAGAAAAATGTAGCTATTCGATTGTACATGAAAGTTTTTCTCTTACCCTGTATACAAATTTACTTTTTGAGTATTCTTTCAATTAGACAATGGGAAAATCCTACTTTTGTAAGGGACAAAAATAAATAAATGAGAAGTTCATTCACTACACACATTTTTGGCTTGAGTTTCATTTGTTGTTGATTTCGGTGAGGGTGTTCCATTTCTAGATGGAGGTAAACTAAACTCATTTGCTTGCATGAAATGTTGACTAAATATCTTTACATTTCAACTTGGCTGAATTTAGAATCTTCAACCTCATTTTGCATTCCTAAACAAAAAGACTTCATTTTTCTTGTGAAATTGTTGAAGTTTTTACTTTCTTAGGCCCCTTTGTTTTGGAAACTGCTTGCAACTAACATGATGAGTTTATGTAATCTTATGTGGAAAAAAAAGGTTGGAAACCATTGAGTATAGGCCAGCATACCTGGAAAGTAAAATGTTATGATGCACGTGGAGCAAAATTTGCATTAATGAGTCGTGCTAGGCCCTTAACTCACTCATTGCTTGACTGTTCTGTCAGTAAACAACTTCAAACAATTTTCATGTCGGTATTATAGGTCTTTGTTAGACTTAGCACTGATTAGGCCACTCCCGACCATTCACATAAAATCATATTATCTGACATCTAGTACAGATCTTAGAGAATTATAGAAATTAATTAATGGGTTTTCTAATTACATGCATTTTTATTTGCTGCAGGTAGTCGCAATCAGAGATATAATTCCACCTCCTCAGAGGGAGGCATTCAATGATGTTTATATTGCTTATGAACTCATGGACACTGATCTCCACCAAATTATCCGTTCTAATCAAGCTCTATCGGAGGAGCACTGCCAGGTTTTGTTTCAAGTTCTAGTTTGAATTAACCTGTGAGCGATAATAGTATTTTTTAGCTATTAGCCTATTACTTTTGCACAAGCATGGCATATGTTATCTGGTCCATGTCGAATTGACTTGATTTTATGTTGATCTTGATTTATTAAACTACTCCAATTGTTATTTTTTTATCATAGCTCCAGCTTAGTTCATTTGGAAGCTGTCAATATAAGGTTTATTCTTCGAAGCTTAAACAGAAAAGCAACATTAATTGCAGGAATAAAGTCTTAACCTTTTTCACTAAGTATGCATATGAGTCAGTAAATGGCTTTTCCTGATTACTTATGTCTTGTGACTAGAAGAACACCAAAAGAAAAGCAAGTACCAATTAAGTTTGTGAAGACATCTAAGCTGTCCATGTGCATGCCTTGTATATGATACTATCCCTTTGTTATTCATCAGCTGTCAAATTATTAAATGATTCTTGGGTTATTTAACTTGTTTTTGTGTCTACAGACACATATTTCGCTTTCTTCCACAATCATCACTTCATCTAAAGTTTTTGTCTAAGTGATTGTCATATTTAACCTTGTTCTTAGGCTGTCACGACCAACAGATACAGCCTCTTTTCTTTATCCATATTACACTTATTCTTTGTTATCTTGAAGGCCGTTTTACAATTTTTACACTAATTCTTTATAGCTTTCCCTGTGTTCTTTGTGCAGTATTTCTTATATCAGATTCTTCGAGGGTTAAAGTATATACACTCCGCTAATGTTCTCCACAGGGACTTAAAACCTAGCAATCTTCTCCTTAATGCAAATTGTGACCTTAAGATATGCGATTTTGGATTGGCTCGTGTCACATCTGAAAGTGATTTTATGACGGAATATGTTGTTACAAGGTGGTACCGGGCACCAGAGCTGTTATTAAATTCGTCTGATTATACGGCAGCTATTGATGTATGGTCAGTCGGGTGTATTTTCATGGAATTGATGGATCGGAAGCCATTGTTTCCGGGTAGAGATCATGTGCACCAGTTACGTCTCTTGATGGAGGTATATACTTTATTTCAATGTCAAAGTTGTGTTCGTACATGAAAAATTGTTACTGTTTGCACGTTTACATTGATCCAAATCTAGTTGATTTTAGCATTTTATACTCCAATGAATGTTTACCAACATCTAATGTAAATGGTTCTGAGAAAATAGATAAATCTTGATATTTGAATGGAAAATATTGGTGAAGTCTTTTTTTTCTCTGTTCTTTTTGTTTTTCTTTATTATTTTATTGATTGATCTTTTCCACTTTTACCTGTTCAAGCTAATCAACCATTTATGTAAAGGAATTAAATACAGTGTTGAAACTCGCCTGGCTATTAGAACTCTTGTATGTGTTGAAGTTAGTTCATATTAAGAATATCCACATCTAATATCATATTGAGATCTTATTTGAAAGCCTTTAGCTCTCTCTTTTGGTATCTTGGTGTGCGTGTTCTCCTTAGCCTTTGGCTTCTGTCCTACATTGCCATTTTTGTTACTTGAGAAACCACTTTTTGGTCAATGGTGCTTTGTCCATTTGCGGATGGGGATCAGTTTAAAGGGGAATGGCAGACACACAAGGAATTTCTTACATTAGTGTTCTCTGGGAGGGTATTATTGGGCCACTATGTTTTGCCCTAAACTCTAGATTTTCTAGCAACACACCACCACAGATTAGCAAATGCTGCATTTTGTCACATATAATGCAATATATTCCCTCCACTTCAATTGAATGGCATGGTTTGTTCAGGAAATTGATGTTGGTTAAGATTTGAATCAGTGGGCATTGGTAGCAAATACTTGTTTCCTATGTAGCCTTAAGAAAGACCAGTTTGAAAACTAATCAGCTTTTTAATAACCGTGATCACAAGATTGAAATTTTTTACGTAAGGTTAGCGCTTGAATGAGAATGTCACTCTTTCTTTTGCAGCTGATCGGCACACCATCTGAAGCTGAACTTGGATTGCTGAATGAAAATGCAAAACGATACATCAGGCAGCTCCCTCCTTATCGCCGACAATCATTTACTGAAAAGTTTCCTCATGTCCACCCTCTTGCTATTGATCTCGTTGAGAAGATGCTGACATTTGATCCTAGACAAAGGATTACAGGTGAGCTAATTCTGCCTGCCCTGTAATATTATTGATTTCAGATCTTTTCTCGTACTTGTTCCTCTTGCTTTTCTTTGCACACCTAATCTTTGCATTTTATCTGCATTGCCATGTTCACTCGTTTTAATTTGTGAGACTTTTGATCGATGACCATTCTTCTTGGCCAGATCTGACGTTGTTTTTCCCTCTTCTTTTTTTGTTAAACCTGAGTCCCATTTCGTTGGTTTGGATATGGACTTTTTACGATAATGGGATTACTGATCAAGAATGGTTTTAGAATTCTTTGAATAACTGTTTCATTTCAGAAACATGAAGCATAACTGAATTTCCTTTTCCACGTTGAACTTACCACATCAATATGTTGATTCATCTCACTTATCTTCCTTATACTGTGAATATATCAGTCGAGGACGCACTGGCCCACCCGTATCTGAACTCGCTCCATGACATCAGTGACGAGCCTATCTGCACGACTCCCTTCAGCTTTGACTTTGAACAACATGCGCTGAGTGAGGAACAGATGAAGGAGCTTATATACCAGGAGGCTCTTGCATTCAATCCCGAGTATCAGTAAGTGCAAAAGAATAATTTATGATCAAATTGTTTGGAGATTGTGGGGGCGCGTGTTGTATGTGACGTTGCGCCGATTTGTTGTATATATTTGTTCATCTGGGGAAAAGAACATGGATGGCTTTGTGTTAGAAGGTTTGGATGAATTCCTGATCTTAAACTTGGATTATTATGTAGACTGTGTTAGCAGGTGTCCAGCCTCATTGGTTTGAGCTTTTATTGCTGAGGAACTGACTGACATGTTATGTGGTGGTTTGGTTTTGTATCTTTTTCTTTTATAGAAACATTTGCTGATAAATGGCATTTTTAATTCTGCATTTATCTCATATATATATATATATATATATATTTTATTTTAAATTAGCCAATAATTTGCAATGATAAGTAAATGTCACATTTTATTATGTATTTAAGATGGGTCAATAATGGTTCTTATAAAATATTTTCGTATCTGTACTGATTTATTAATGAAGTAATCTAATACTAGTAATTTTTTGACCACTTTTAATTTTTAATTAGTTGAAATTTTACATTTTCTCTCTTTTTTGTTCATATTTTTCAAATTTTTAAGTACAAATTTTTTTTGTTGCCAATATATTTTATGTATAATATATTAAATTTTTTAAAAATATATAAAAGTTGAAAATTATCGTTATTTTTTTGTTGATTATTTATGTTAAGATTTGAATATTTATTTTATATTGTATTTGTATAAAATTAAGTTGCAAATAAATATTAAATAATATTCTTTTTAAAAAGTTATTGAGTAATTATTTTACTATTTATTATAGAAATAAATTTTTTTTATTTTGGACAAAGTAAATATATTTATTTATATTACATATTTTTATCAAAACATTTAAATTTTTTTTAAATATTAATTGACTCAAAATTAAATTATAAATATATTTTATTTTAATTTTGAAAAATATTGCAAAACATACCTTCTACGGGATAACAGTTGTAAGTTGTAACCAATAGCAAGGGAAATGGAAACTCAATTCTCTCCATTACAAATGTTTTATTTAAACTCAAAATAATCAAGATGTATTTATGAAATCTTGGACCTTTTGGAAAGTTTAAATTATTTAAAATTTTCAGTTATTTCTTTTTACTCGAGCTCAAATAAATCGAACATGTGAGACAAATAGTCACAGTATTGGACCGGGCCTATTTATCAATGCCATAAAAGAACACCATATAAATTGGGCTATAGCCCAGCTTACGGCCCAAATAAATAGGAAAAGGAAAAGAAGAGATTCATGTTTCCAATCCATATCGGGTCGGGTAAACACACTCAATCCTCCGTCCTCTCTCCTCCTTTACAAACGGATAAGAAAAGAAATCAGCAGGGAACATTTGCCCCATACCCCCATCTGGCCCTAATTTCTCTTACATTTTTCTTCCATAATTCAATCGGAGAAAGCTGTAGTAATCAGCTATGGCGCAGGCGTTGGCCACACCAGTACTTCCTTCACTATCTCTGATTTCCAATCCCCTCACTAGTTCCTCCAAGACCTTCATCTCCGTTTCCTTACCTAACACTCTCCCCAAGGTAAAAAACAATCAATCAAAATTGTGGTTAATGTGTCCAATTTTTGTCTAAGTTTTTGAAACGAGTTGTTTCTAATTTTATTGTTTTTTAAGTTTAGAATGGTGGATTGAGCATCAAATGTGCTCGTGTTGGTGGTGTTGAGATACCCAACAACAAGAGAGTGGAGTACTCCTTGCAGTATATTCATGGAATCGGGCGCACTGCGGCGAGGCAGATTTTGAATGATCTCAGTTTTGAGAACAAATTGACCAAGGATTTCTCTGAGGAAGAGCTCACCATCTTGCGTGAGGAGGTTTCTAAGTATATGATCGAAGGAGACCTCGTAAGTTTTCGGAATTCCATCAACTTTATTGTTCTAATTTACTACTTCGAAAAGTTCGATTGGTTATACTACATTTTCTTTCATAGTAAATTTTGAGTATTGTTTTGGATAACAAATTATATGCTCTGTGGTGTGTCGTGGTCCGTAGCTCTTGGTTGCATTGGGAGACTGTAAAGTTCATTATGCTGTTGGTAGTAGTGTTCTAGGCTGCGTTTGGAAATTGGATTGTGGGGTGTATCTGTGACGAAATTTATTGAGATTGTTTGGATGAGTTCATTTGTACTAATGCAACGATCATTATTCTTAGTTCTTATAAACTAATCTTACAAATCAAGGTAGTAAAAAGTGTAATTTAGATTCTCAGACGCATTTCCTGCATGTTGATATAAACACAAGCGGAGTGAAGGGGACAAGGGTGCATGCATATCTGGAGAAGTTAAACTGACCATATTCTCCAATGTTCCTTACCTTCTCCATTCTCCATTGTATAATTGATCATAGTTTGAAGCGAGTTGTACTTTGCTTGTACTTTTTTTATGTCTTTGGTTCTTCTTTTTGGTCATTTGTCAGAAAAAAGCATGTCTGATCGGATATAGATTTGTAAAATCGAGTTTGTTCTCTTTCTGTTGCAGAGGAGGTTCAATGCACTTGCCATTAGAAGGCTGAAGGAGATACAATGCTACAGAGGTGTTCGACACATCCAGGGACTACCTTGCAGAGGACAAAGGACCAAGAATAACTGCAGAACCTTGAAGGGCAAGAGAGTCGCCATTCCAGGGAAAAAGAAGAAGTAAAGGTTGCTCGTTTTTCTGTCCGTGTAAGAGTGGATGCTGGCCCTTGTTCTTGTAACAAAAATAACTACTTGAAATATGTGATTCAATTCAATTTTCTTTCTCTGAATTTTGCATTTACTATGTTTCAGAGCCAAGAACAAGAATATAATTCTCTTCCCTCTGGTTTTTATATTTCAACTGTGTTTCCTTACTGGATTGAGGAGTAACGAGAGTTGATGCCTGAGCTTTAGATAGTTTTGAGCAAAATCAAAAGTGATAATTACAAAAGCTACCCTAGAGATCTAGTCTAATTAAGGAGGGAAAAAGGGACCTGATAAGTTTTGTTGTAGTGCAAAAGTTAAAATAGCCCTTTCGCAGCGAAAATATCTTTTAGCCATTTTTCGAAACTCATCTGAAGCTTAGCAATATTTTTCAGTACTTATGGGCTTTGAGATATATTGAAGAGAAGATGTTTAAGATATGCTCAAACAAGGTCATAAGGTTCAAGATTTGTTGGAAGATTCAATAAGTATTTAAGGAACGTGTGGTTCTTATTTAAAAACTTTTTACTCATGGCATTTGGCTAAAAGTAAGAAATAGTGGAAGTTTTGTTTCCTGACAAGGGGTGGGATAACTCGTCGGCCGATGGGGTAACGGAAACACAGGCCAATCACAAACACAACTCGTAGGATCACTCCTCGGCCCAATGGGTACAGGCCAGATGTACCACCTCTACACAAAATATTTGCTATAACCAGATTCCCTGCAACTAATAGCACAACACAAGGAATACTAGAATCCGTACATCTAACATATCTGTACACCTAATACACCTGCATCACATGGAGATGAGTGGATTGGGCTCAATACGGGACCGAAGTCGGCCCACAATAACAGGTGGAGGAAGATTCCGATCCGAACCATTGCGGGGTGGGTCAAGAATCACAGGCAAGCAGGCCCAGTCATCACTTCTTAACCATAGCTTCTTTCCCCTGAAAACGGAGATGGGCCAAATTGTTTTAGTCTTACTGGGCTAAGCAAGCAAGGGCAGATTTTGGGCTTCACTAAAAGTGGAAAACTGTAATACCTGAATGTAGGCCCAAGTGACCTCACAAATTTTCCGAGAGTAAATGGGCCTTTCTTCAGTGTTAACTAATTTCCATTTGTAGTTTTGTAGTATCTTCTTGAATCTCATTGCCCCATCCACAGTGGTAAAATTCACAAATGCATATCCTAAGTTGTATTTCCTCCTGTTCACCAAAAAAAGAAAAAAAAATAAAATAATAATAATAAAAAAATTAATTGAAACCTTCATACTTTATCCAAATTTCATTGTTTTTATATCAATTTTCGAACAAAATCACACTAGTTTGTTGGTGCAGGACATGTGTTTGTAGTACGAGGAAACAGATAAAAATGTATAAAATAATGAATTTTAAGTTACGAATAAAGATCAACTTCTTTTGTTTGGCAAGACAAGTGAATAAAAAAACACAACAAATTTGAATTTAAAAAGAAAAAGGTAACCTAAAGTCCATTGGAAGATAGAATAAGTCATACTCAAGAGAGCAATGGTTGCAATAACCATCAAGAAACTTCAACAAGAAATCTCTCCTACAAATTAACACAATTAAAGCACGTTTCATAAATGCACAACAAAAATGTAAATCAGTGTTGTGTATACTTACGGAAATTAGTTATGAACTAAATCATTGGCAAACTTACTGATACATTAAATGACATGATATAGATTATAACTCATTGAATGCATATGTATGAGCATGACATCAAGATGGATGCACAATACATGATGACATGACTTGGAACCAGGAAGACAACCCAACCCTAGGGCTTGCTTTTCTCTAAAAGAAGAAAGATGTACCGTCGAAGGAGGCTACTATGAAATATTTACTCATGGATGGGGGCCAAGCTCTTCTATTTTGATTTATGGGATCTTTTGACTATATGGTTTATTCGTAGAAAAGATCAAGCTTCAAAAAATAGTGAATGATCTCATCAATACATAAACTTATAATTTTTAGGAATTTTCAATTGCAATCCTATTCATCATTTAGGAATTGGGATCAAGCTGGTTTAATAAAATATTATTTTTAATAGGATTTGATTATTAACACCTCGAATACTCTTAATACACCCAAGTTTTATGAATTAAAATGACAAAAATATCATTTGGTGTATTCTTTGAAATAAGATTATTTTCATATTTCTTCTCAAATACTCCTCTTCAACGTTATACCCAAACCCTCAAAAACCCTAATCCACTAATTTATCACATATTACAAAGACAGTGTTTATATATATATATATATATATATATATATATATATATATATATATATATATAAGTAATGAAACACTAAGGGAATGTTTGGACTAGGCTGTAGGCCTCCGTATCACAACTGGTTGTGGGTTGTAAGGTTGTGTCACGATCAAATGCATAGTAAAAGGTAGTGTTTGTTTTGGGTTGTGATAAGGTAGATTGTTATTGATATGTCAAATCAATAGGTTTAGTAGAGTTTTATTTGTATTATTATATTATGAAAGATAAATATTTGTGGATTTAATAATTGGTAATGGATTATTATATATATATATATGCAAAATGGATGTCAAAATAAAGATCTTAAGAAGAGAATTAATAAGATATAATTTTTATAAAAAAATGGATTTGAAATAAAAAAGTTATAAAAATTTTGGGTGAAAAAATATATATTGAATAGTTTTCTTGGAAATGATGAGAGAAGAGTGAGAAAAAAGGTGTAAAGTGGATAGAATTGTGGATGGAATAACCACAACCCACAACCTCGTAAACAAACACAGGTTGGATTGTGACATAGCCCACAACCGATTGTGCAACGACGTATCCAAACATACCCTAAAACTCTACTAGAAAGAATAATATAAGTGCTTTTAACAAATTCCAAGGTCAAAGCCACACATATTTTTTACTTTTTTACTTTTCATAGTATTACTAGTTGAATAAAAGATTGATCATTAATCACTGAACACACAATGAACTATTCGATGATGAATGTCAATCAAACTTAAATTGAAATGCAAAAGCGAGTTATGCTAGATATGTCAAACAAGATAAGAGTGTTGGAAACACATGACCAAACACCACCAAACTCATTTATTTATATTGGCCTAACAACACTTGGGCATAAATAAACAAAAAAAATTGTTCAGCATTATACAACATATTAAGTAAGCTTGAACATTATAGAGCATATTCGGCTAACCAGTTCTGAATGACATGGGGTAGAAAAAAAAAACAATATTAAACAACCCTAAATTTCTAATTTTCTTATACTATTCAATTCTTAATTCTTTCCTATGTGTTTTTTTTTTTTCCCATAGAAACAATTTAAAAAACTCAAAAATGAAGAAATGCATCATATTTAATTATATTCAAACCCCAGATATTTGAAGAAAAACTCAAATTTCAACAATCACACCCTTTTTAACAAGTATCTTAATATGCCCCCTTTTTTTGGCTCTCAACTTTCAATCAACCAGATGTGAGTGCGGTTTCAGTTTTTGGTTCTCTTTTTTTTAAGAAAAATAAAATAAAATTATATCTGAATCTGTCGGTTCAGAATCAGAATCGATGATTTTAAATCGAACTTAGAATTGAAACCAAAACCATGTTGCAATGTAATTCAAGCTTCATGCAGTCCACATATTAATGCAAAATAAGTCAGAAACTGTTACCAGATTTTTAAGTAGAATTGGTCAATTCAGTTTCCTGGTTTTCAGCCATCTATTAGGAGTTTTTTTACGTTTATGTTTTGAGTCAATTATGAGCCACTATCTTAGGCTTTATTAGGGGAGGATAATGGAGTTTATTATTAAGTTTTTTAGTAGTCTATTTAAGCAGTTGTAATGTGCTGAAGTTAATAACATAGAAGAATATGTTTTCATTCTGTATTTGGTTTTGTCTCTCAGAATTCTGGTATACTTCCTCTAAAAATACTAACATTTGGTATCAGAGCTAGAGAGAATTCTTGGGTTTGGTGAGAGTTTCGTGTGAGAAAGCAAACACAAGTCTGTTGGTGAATCGTTCATGATGCAGAACAACAATGGGAATGGGAATTCACTAAATCAGTTGCCCATATTTCAAAGGCGTGAACTATCATTTTTGGAGCCTAAAAATGAAGACTCTTCATATCACAGGAGTTGTGGAATACTGTTGAGAGTGGCTTTGATGATAATGGAACTGAGGAGCCAGACCAGGCGTTGAGGGAGAAAAGAAAGCAAGATGCCAAAGCACTTTTCATCATTCAGCAAGCACTTGATGATGAAGTGTTTCCACGCATTGCAACAGCTTCTACAACAAAAGAAGCATGGAGTACTCTTAAGCAAGAGTATATGGGAGACAAAAAGGTTATTGCTGTCAGATTACAATCACTGAGAAGGGAGTTTGAGACTTCTCAAATGAAGGATAGAGAGACAGTTTAAGAGTACCCTTCAAGAGTGTCCAGCACTATGCAACAAATGAGATCATATGGAGAGGAGGTCAAAACTCAGCAAATTGTGAGTAAGGTTTTGAGGAGCCTTACAAAGAAGTATGATCATGTTGTGACAACAATTGAGGAATCCAAGGATATGGAGACCTACACATTTGATGAACTCATGGGATCTCTTCAAGCACATGAAGAGAGACAAGCCAGAGGTGATGACAAGAAAGAAGAGAAGGCTTTCCAAGTAAAAGGAGAGACTTCAAGCAAAGAAAGGTTCCAACAGAATTCTGGTAGAGGCAGAGGCAGAGGCAAGGGAGGCTCAAGAGGAAGAGGCCGTGGAAGGGGACAAATTAGTGAGGGAAGAGATCAATCTTCCCAAAATTACAAGAGTCCTCTCAAATGCTACTATTGCAAAAAAACCATGACATAAAGAAGCCAGCTGTTGGAAGAAAGAGGAGGATGAACAGAAAGGTGAGCAAAAGTCTAATTTTGTGGAGCAAGAAGAAAAGTTGTTCTTGGCACAAAATGCATCAAGCAATGATGCAGGACGTGGCGTCTGGTATATTGACAGTGGGTGCTCAAACCACATGTCAAGTGCCAAGTCAATGTTCAGAGAGTTAGACGAGTCAGCAAAGAGCAAAGTGAGACTGGGTGATGGAAAACAACTTGATGTTGAAGGGAGGGGCACGATTGCAATCACAACTGAGCAAGGCAACACAAAGCTTTTGTGTGATGTGCAGTATGTGCCAAAGCTAGCTCACAATCTTCTCAGTGTTGGTCAACTCCTCAACTCTGGCTATCATGTGTTGTTTGAGAATGAGTCTCGTCTTATATGTGACATGAAATTTAAAGAAGTTGTTGTGAAAATTCCAATGGGAAGAAACATAATGTTCCCTTTAGATTTGTCAAGCCACGTGAGTAAAGCCTTGACAGTCAAGGGGGATGATGATGCCAAGTTATGGCATCTGAGGTATGGTCATCTTCATATGAAAGGACTGAAATTGTTGCAGTCCAAAGAAATGGTGCTATGATTGCCTAAAACTGGAGAGCTTGAGTTGTGTGAAGGTTGCATATATGGAAAGCAATCAAGAGGAGCATTTCCAACAGGAAAATCATGGAGAGCAAGTGAATGCCTTGAACTTGTCCATGCAGATTTATGTGGCCCAATGAAGACAATTTCACTTGGTGGAAGTAAGTACTTCTTGCTTATTACTGATGATTACAGTAGAATGAGCTGGGTCTATTTTCTTAAAGCTAAATCTGAAGCATTTGACAGCTTTAAGATTTTTAAGGCTATGGTTGAAAAACAGTCTGATTTTTCTGTAAAAGCATTAAGAACAGACAGAGGTGGTGAATTCTTGTCAAATGAGTTCATCACATTCTGTGAGAAGCATGGAATAAGGAGGGAACTTACAGCACCATACTCCTGAGCAAAACGGAGTAGCTGAGAGGAAGAACGAGACTATGGTTGAAATGGCAAGGAGTATGCTCAAAGCAAGGAGTGTGCCAAACAAGTTTTGGTGTGAAGATGTGGCAACAGCGGTGTATATCCTCAACGTTTCTCCCACCAAAGCAGTCTTGAATAGAACACCATTGGAAGCTTGGAGAGGAAAGAAACCTTCTGTAAGTCATTTGAGAATTTTTGGTTGTACAGCTTATGCATTGGTTGATTTGAGGTCTAAGCTAGATGATAAATATGTTAAATGTGTGTTCATTGGCTATTCAACTCAATCCAAGGCATATAGACTGTATAACCCTCTCACTGACAAGGTCATTGTCAGTAGAAATGTTGTATTTGATGAAGATGCAAGCTGGAATTGGGAGGAAAGTGAAGCAAGTGGCAGTGTTAAACAGAAATCAGTGGGCTTTGATGGCTCAGAGGAGGATCCAAGTGTGCCAGAGAATGATCACCACACTCCAAGTTCTCCTTCCAGCTCATCATCATCTGACTCTTCAAGTGGTTCAACGCCAAGGAGATACAGGTTATTGACTGACGTGTATGAAAACTTTGATTTTGCATTAATGGTCACAGATCCTGTCTGTTATGAGGAAGCTGAAAAAGAAGTTGAGTGGCAGTATGCAATGAGAGATGAGATCAATTCCATTGAGGAGAATGAGACTTGGGAGTTGGTGAATCTTCCTGAAGGGAAGAATGTTATTGGATTGAAATGGGTGTTCAGAACCAAGTTCAACACAGATGGGAGTGTTCAAAAGCATAAGGCAAGGCTTGTAGCTAAGGGGTATGCACAACAAGAGGGGATAGATTTTGAGGAGACGTTTTCACCAGTAGCAAGGTTTGAAACTATGAGAGTGGTGTTGGCCTTGGCTGCTCAATGGAAACTGGAGGTGTTCCAACTGGATGTAAAGCCTGCATTCCTCAACGGAGAATTTCTAGAGGAAGTCTTTGTTGAGCAACCAATTGGCTTTGTCAAAACTGGTGAAGAAGGCAAGGTTTACAATCTGGAAAAGGCACTTTATGGACTAAAACAGGCGCTAAGAGCCTGGTACAGCAAGATTGACTCATTCTTTCTTCAAAATCAGTAAAAGGAGTGAGAATGAGCCAACTTTGTATGTGAAGAAGCAAGGTATGAATGGTTTCATTGTTGTCTGTCTTTATGTGGACGATATTATCTACTTCAGTTCTTCTCAGAAGTTGCTAAGTGAGTTTAAAGCAACAATGATGGAGAAATTTGAGATGACAGACCTAGGATTGCTTCAATACTTCTTGGGTCTAGAAGTTAAGCAAGGGGATGATGGAATATTTCTGTGCCAGAAAAAGTATGCAGAGGACTTGTTGAAAAAATTCTCAATGAAGAAGTGTGAACCAACCAGAACTCCCATGAATACAAATGAGAAGCTTCAGAGAGAGAATGGTACAGATAAAGCAGATGAGAAGATTTTTAGAAGCTTAGTAGGTGGCTTGAACTATCTCACACACACAAGGCCTAACATAGCCCATAGTGTGAGTATAGTATCACGTTACATGCACTCTCCAACTAAGCAACATCTTGGAGCAGCAAGAAGGATTCTAAAATATGTGGCAGGCTCAATTAAGCTTGGAATTCTCTATGAAAGTGTTGAAAATTTCAAGTTAATTGGGTATACTGATAGTGACTGGGCAGGTTGCTTGGATGACATGAAGAGTACATCAGGATCCG
Organism: Caryopteris x clandonensis; assembly: GCA_028749325.2. Taxonomy (NCBI): domain Eukaryota; kingdom Viridiplantae; phylum Streptophyta; class Magnoliopsida; order Lamiales; family Lamiaceae; genus Caryopteris; species Caryopteris x clandonensis. The sequence continues at coordinate 3,656,726 of JAPYKT020000033.1, read as the reverse complement.
TGTTTCATGAGCTATCACATGGAGCTCCAAGAAGCAAGACACAGTTGCTTTATCCTCATCTGAAGCAGAATATGTATAATAGAGATAATACCAATTGATTTGAATTAGTTGTAAATATTGATTTGATTTGATTTGTGTCTATCATGTATTTTAGGTATACCTTGACCATATCCTTTTCTTAATTATAGGATATTGTTGTAACTACACATACGTGTATAAATATGTGAATATACCCTCACCAGTTCTCACGGTGATTTTTCCAATCTTCTCTCAATTCTCAATTATGTGCTGTACATATTCTGTCATGGTATCAGCCTAACACGTTCCTAAACCCTAAATTCTTCCGCCGTCCTCCTTCTCTACCTCGCCGGTGTTTACATCCGGCTCTCCTCTTCTTTTGTTTCGGTGATATTGGTCGGTATCCGCCATCGCCAAATCTCAGTTTCGTCATCATCATGTCGAACTCTGCTAATGATCCTCTCCCTGTTACCACAATGATAAATATGATGCAAATTAAACTTGAAGCCTCCACATATTTGATGTGGCGCCGCCAAACAATACACATGGCTGAGTGTTTTGATATTTTGGGCCATCTTGACGGTACGACTCCAGCGCCGTCTTCCACGATCACGCCGGAGAGCGGCACTGCCACTGCAAACCCGGCTTACACGACGTGGCGTCTGAAGAATAAACACCTTCTCAGTGTCATATATACCTCTTTCTCTGCCGACGCGGCCTAGGAGGTCATCGATTGCACATCCGCCAATCAAGCGTGGGAGGCGCTTGAGATTGTCTATGCCTCTGCGTCCCGTTCTCATCAACTCCGGAAGGAGTTGTTATCACTTCGCCGAGGAGATCTGTCCGTTGAAGACTATGGCAAGAAGTTTAAACATCTCTGTGATCAGCTGCAGGCCATCGGCCGTCCCATTGACGCCGACGATAAACGGCACTGGTTCCTCCGCGGGTTGGGGGTTCAATTTGCAGGTTTTGTCGACACTAGGATGGCTATCTCTCCAGTTCCGCCTCTCCGTGATCTCCTCCACCAGGCTGTACAATTTGATATGATGCTTAAATCCATGGAGGGTTCGTCTCCCTCTCCTGCCTTCTCCGTCGTTCGCCAGAATTTTCAGACGGCTGCCCCTAAGCCGTCGCCTCGACCATCATCTCGTACCTCTCAACAGCAGCACTCTTCTCGCTCAGGAGGTAATTTTAATTATGGTAACAATGGTTCCGGTTCAGGTGCTTCATTTAATTCTGGTCGTCGTGACAATTCTGGTGGAGGTGGGTTTCATCGTACGCCTAGATGCCAAATATGTCGTGGGGAGCACTGCGCTGATAAGTACTCTAAATACTTGAATGCTCTCAACTCCAACTCAGCTGCCCACCTTGCTCAGGCATTCACGTCCACTTGTAATATCTTGGATCAAACTCCTGATTGGTATCTTGATTCGGGCGCCTCGGCTCATATGACGAACCAACTTTCAGCTCTTGACACTCATGAGTCCTATTCTGGTAACGGTTCTGTTATAGTTGGTAATGGCAATGTTTTAAATATCTCGCATATTGGCAATACTAAAATTTCTGAGGATGTTAAATTGTTAGATGTACTTGTCGTCCCTCATATCACAAAGAACCTTCTGTCTAAAAGTAAATTAACTGCGGATTATCCTGTGGATGTTATTTTTTCTGATAAGTTCTTCGCCATTCAGAACCGGCTCACAAAGAAAATCCTGGCTCAGGGAAGGTGTAATCAGGGACTTTATTTACTTGATCGGGGTATTCCAGCATTGGTTGCAGCTATTCGGGTCAAGAGGTTGAAAGTAAGCTTTGATTTGTGGCATTTACGCCTGGGGCATGTCCCATCTTCTGTTATTTCATTGTTAAATAAGCAGGATTGTTTATCTGTTACTTCAGTTTTACCAAACCCGAACCTCTGCTCTTCTTGCCAGTTGGCCAAGAGCAAGCGTTTACCATTTTCATTGAATGACAAACGTGCTACTGTTGTTCTTGACTTAATTCATTGTGATTTGTGGGGTCCTGCACCCGTTTCCACTTCTGATGGGTTTAAATATTATGTGGCTTTTGTGGATGATTTTTCTCGATTTTCGTGGATATATCCTTTGCGTGCTAAGTCCGAGTTTTATGATGTGTTTGTTCGGTTTCATGCTTTCGTCTGCAATCAATTTTCTCGAACTATTAAAACATTTCAGTCTGATGGGGGTACTGAGTTTATAAATGGAAGGGTTCGTGATTTTATGCATCTGCATGGTATACATCACCGGATTTCTTGTGCTTATACACCACAGCAAAATGGCAGGGCCGAACGTAAACATCGTCATATCTCTGAATCTGGTTTATCTATGTTATTTCATACTCAGGCGTCAGCTTCCCTTTGGTTTGATGTTTTTGCCACTGCCGTTTATGTTATTAATAGGCTACCCTCTGTGATACTTGATAACATTTCTCCCTTTCAGGTGTTATTTGGTTATCCGCCTAGTTATGATACTTTTAAGCCCTTTGGTTGCCGTGTCTATCCGTATCTTCGTGACTATGCAGCTAATAAATTGGAACCTCGCAGTCGACCTTGCATCTTTCTGGGTTATAGCAGCACGCAGAAGGGTTTTTGTTGTTTTGATCCAGACTCTTCTCGAATTTTTATCACTCGCCATGCTCAGTTTGATAAGCTCCACTTTTCTTTCTCACGGGTACCGTCTGTTACGAAAGTCACTGATCTAGATATCTCGACGTTTCTCGATATCTCATCTGACTCTTCTCTGGCTCCTGTCTCGGCTCCTGTTCGTCCTCCACATCGTTTTTCGGTTGATAACGATGCTCGTTCACCGTCCTTGGTTCTCGATGAACCTCCTTTGGAGCCGCCTACTATTGATCCTGTCGTGCTTCCTGTTCCCGACATTGAGCCTCCAGCTCCAGAACCACCCCAGGACATTGAGCCTCCAGCTCCAGAACCACCCCAAGCTCCTCAGCCCACTCATCATATGATCACTCGAGCTCGTGCTGGTATTTTCAAGCCGCGCTATCCGGTTGATTTAGCATCTTCTGCCCTTCTCTCAGCTCTTGTTGTCACCTCTGAGCCCCGTGGCTTCAAGTCTGCTGTTAAGCTTCCTCAGTGGCTTGCTGCCATGCAAGAAGAGATTGATGCTCTTCACTCAAACTCGACTTGGGATTTAGTGCCTCGACCTTCTGGCACTAATATTGTTGGCTCCAAGTGGGTCTTTCGTACAAAGTTTCTTGCAGATGGGTCAATCAAACGTCACAAAGCTCGTTTAGTGGCTCAGGGTTTTACTCAGGTTCCTGGTTTGGATTTCCATCATACATTCAGCCCTGTTGTGAAGGCAGCCACAAGTTAGGGTTGTTCTGGCCTTATCTGTTCAGCGTGGTTGGCCTCTTCACCAGCTTGATGTTAAGAATGCCTTCCTGAATGGGGTTCTTCACAAGCCTGTCTTCATGGCCCAGCCCCCTGGCTTTGTTGATCCTCGGTACCCTGATCATGTCTGTCGACTGAAGAAGGCACTTTATGGTCTTCGCCAGGCTCCCCTTGCCTGGTACCAGCATTTCAGCTCGTTTCTCTTCAGTCTAGGTTTTTCACAGAGTCGTTCTGATTCGTCTCTATTTCATCTGCATCAGGGTAAGACCATTATATATCTTCTCTTGTATGTTGACGATATTATTGTCACAGGCAATGATCTTGCTGCCCTTCGCCAGTTCATAGCTGATACTGGAGATGAGTTTGCCATCAAGGATCTGGGCTCCTTGAGCTATTTTCTTGGTCTTGAGGTCTCTCACACCGATACTGGGTTGTTTGTTGGTCAGGCCAAGTATGCACTTGATATTCTTGAGCGTGCAGACTTGGTTGAGGCGAAACCTGTTTCCACCCCATTGGCGACAGGTGAATCTCTTGTCAGTACAGGTCCTGCTTTCAAGGACCCCACATTATACAGATCTCTGGTTGGTGCTTTGCAGTACTTGACCATCACTAGACCAGATTTATCCTATGCTGTCAGCTCTGTTAGTCAGTTTCTTCAGTCGCCTACTGAAGATCATTTTTTGGCTGTTAAGCGTATCCTTCGCTATGTGAAGGGTACTCTCCATTTTGGTCTCTCGTTCACTAAACGTCCTGACTCTTCCATCTTGGGATACTCTGATGCGGATTGGGCTCGTTGTGTTGAGATCCGTCGCTCAACTTATGGGTACTCTATATTTCTTGGGGGTAATCTTGTTTCTTGGAGTGCAAAGAAACAACCAACTGTTGCTCGTTCCAGCTGTGAGTCTGAGTATCGGGCCCTGGCCAATGCAGCTGCTGAACTTGTTTGGGTTATTAATCTTCTTCGGGAACTGCGGGCTCTTCCTCCTACTCGGCCAGTTCTGTTGTGTGATAACAAGAGTGCCATTTTCTTGAGTCAGAATCCTGTTGCACACAAGCGAGCTAAACACATTGATTTGGATTATCACTTTGTTCGTGAATTGGTCTCATCTGGGCGCATTTCCACTGAGTTCGTTCCCTCTCATCTTCAGCTTGCGGATATTTTCACGAAGAGTCTTCCTCGTCCGGCCTTTGAGTTTCTACGGTCCAAGCTTTGCGTGTGTCTTCACCCCACGCAGCGCTTGACGGGGGGTAATAGAAATAATACCAATTGATTTGAATTAGTTGTAAATATTGATTTGATTTGATTTGATTTGATTTGATTTGTGTCTATCCTGTATTTTAGGTATACCTTGACCATATCCTTTCCTTAATTATAGGATATTGTTGTAACTACACATACGTGTATAAATATGTGAATATAGCCTCACCAGTTCTCACGGTGATTTTTTCAATCTTCTCTCAATTCTCAATTATGTGTTGTACATATTCTGTCAATGTAGCTGCTGGTGCAGCAGCAAGGCAAGCTATTTGGTTGAGAAAGTTGCTAAAAGACTTGTGCTGTGAGCAAGAAGGAACAATTGAGCTTTGGTGTGATAACAAGTCAGCTATAGCTATGACCAAGAATCCTGCATTCCATGCAAGGACCAAGCACATAGAAGTTCAGCACCATTTCATAAGAAAGTTGGTTGCTGAGGAGAAATTGGTTCTGAAATTCTGTGGCACAAATGATCAAAATGCAGATCTGTTTACAAAGGCATTGAGTCAAGTCAAGCATCAGTTGTTTCTGGAGAAGATTGGCACGTACGAGCTTGAATTAAGAGGAGGTGTTGCAATATAATTCAAGCTTCATGCAGTCCACATATTAATGCAAAATAAGTCAAAAACTGTTAGCAGATTTTTAAGTAGAATTGGTCAATTCAGTTTCCTGATTTTCAGCCATCTATTAGGAGTTTTTTTACGTTTCTGTTTTGAGTCAATTATGAGCCACTATCTTAGGCTTTATTAGGGGATGATAATGGAGTTTATTATTCAGTTTTTAGTAGTCTATTTAAGCAGTTGTAATGTGTTGAAGTTAATAACATAGAAAAATATGTTTTCATTCTGTATTTGGTTTTGTCTCTCAGGATTCTAGTATACTTCCTCTGAAAATACTAACAAACCAAACTGGCCAATTTTTTATTTTGATTTCGATTCTAAATCGAAACCGAATCAACCCACAATTCAAACCGCCAGTTTTAATTCCAAACAAAAGCATGCCATGTCTAGACTTAACCAAATTTTAATATAACCTTCATTTGATTGTTAATAATATCTAGGAGTGCTTGGTTAGGTGGTTTAGAAACTAGTTTTAGAATTAGTATGAAATACATAGTGAGTGGTCAGCTTAGATGAAAACAAAAATAATAATCTACTTTTGGAGAATGAGACTTTGATTTCTTAATACTACGAAACCTATACATTTCTAATTTTGTTTTCAAACTATCAAGCACCCCTTCCAAATTTAGATGACAAAACAATATCAATTCAGATTCTTTGTTTCAATAGATGATGTTTCATCCTGTATTCAATTATATATCCTTAACATATAATTTATTTTAATTAATGATGTATTTATAGATGTACGTGCAATGGTTATCATAAACTATAAAATATAATACAATAATATAAGATGGGATCTCATGACAAAAAATATGAATATATAAAAGTGTAGATCAATGAATGTAACAAAATTTAATAATTCTTGGCTTGCAGTGGATGTGAAAAGGGTTTCTTCGTGCATACACACAGAGACATATACATATACGTATATTTATGCATATATATATCCATATTAGGTGTTTATCTTGAAAGATAACAAAAGGATTCTTACCTGTTTTGACTCTTCTTTTTCAATAATACAAGAAATGCCCAAAAAAAGAAAAAAAAAGACTTAGATACAACAGACATGGGAAATAAGAACAGGAAAGAATAAGCCCTATTATCGTACCTCAATTGATTAGGGATGTTTCTTATTATCACCGTAGTGTATGATGGCGAAGAAAGCGAGGCGCCGCAGTCGCCGGAATACCTCGCTGTTGACGATTTCTTCGGCAACCAGATTTCTTTCTTTTGCGGCGGCGGTTTTTTTTTTTTTTTTTTGACGCGGGAATATCTAGCTGACCACCGGTGCCGAGGGGGAATAACCCTGTCAATGCTCTTCTCATTTAACAGCTGAACATTCAGCTCATTCCCACATCGGAAATCCTCTTTTCCACCCTCAGAAACTGCCCGCCTTTCTTCCTACGCCTCGTCGGAACTCTGATCGATCGGCCGGAAAAGGAACCAAAAAAGGGTCGTAGTGCTCTGTGTGTGTGCTCTGAGGGTACAAAAAGTAAGATTATGGGGGAGAGAACAGAGGTGCAGGGGTGACTGCCATCAACTGCACCTCCCGTAGCGGCAGCGGTGGGGCAGCTGGAAGCAGAAAAGGAGGCTGTTTTAGAGTTGGCCTCCATTCTTGAGCTTCTGGATTCAATGGTTTGGAGTAAATTGTGAGTCGTGAGCTATGAAGAAGAAACGAAAGGAAAAGAGGACTCTTGATGGAGCGTGTTCCAGTGTAGTATCTTTCTCTTTCTCTCTCTCTTACTATATATATATATATATGTGTGTGTGTGTGTGTGTCCAAACTCTCCGGACAGCGCGATACTATTAACCAAAAAAGATTTTTTTGCTGATACAAACTATATTTATTTATGTTCCATACATGTATAGATAGGGAAACATCATTTTATTTATTTATGTATATAGAATGCGTGCATGTGTGTCTTTGTGTGTGTATTTGTCAGAATTAGTAATTGACTATGCATTGCATAATTTGTAATATACAAATAATTAAAAATAATAATTTAATATTATATAATAATTTTTAAAATTTAAATAATATACTTATATTAAAATATTATTATATTTATTTATAATTGAATAATTTTATTAATTTATACTTTTTAATATAATAAAATATAATTAAATAAATATTCACATATATATAGATATATTTAAATAATTTAGTATGATATTTTAAAAATAAATAATATTTAAAATAATTTATAATTACATATGTAAAGAAAAAAAATATGAAATCACCAATTCGTATCATGTAATTAATAAATAATAGGATAGTTGTGCAAGTTAGATTTAGAATAGTTTCTAAGTTTTTTATATACTTTACTTAGTAATATAATTTATTTAATTTTAATTAAAAGATAGAATTTTAAAAAATATCCAATGATAAATTTAATTAACTATTATCTGAAATAAATAAAATGTTAAAATTATATAAATAATGAAATAACGAATCCATACATTTAATAAATTGTTACATTTAACATAATTAATTGTATTTTTTCTTTGCAATATAGTAATTCGATTAGTAATTATGAATAGAGGTAGTAATTTTTTATTAATCCAACTAAATATAAAAGTAATAATATAATAATAAATTGTTAATATATATATAAAGAATCAACAACATTAATAAATTAATAAATTTAACTTAATTAACTGCATTCATTTATTTAGATTAATACACACACACACATATTTTTTAGTCCAATTTAGTAATTGAATTAGTAATTATTACTATGGATTGTAATTTTTTATTTTTTTATTAATCTAATATTAAATAAAATTAATACATTTAATAACAATAATCTTTTGTTAATAAACATCTAAAAGTGAAAGTAACAATAACAGTAGTTTGATACTTATAAAAAGTAAAAGAAATAAATTGTAATTTACATAATTAAGAATAAAACAATAGCAGATTCTAAACATATTAAACTAAAAATTTCTTGTAGAATATATTTCGACAAAATATTATCATAAACTGTAAATTTCTTGTAGAATATAAACAAACCTTTAAGTGTGAATGAAATCTATTGCACACAGAAATATTAAAAATCTATGATTTAAAAAACAATAAACAAAACAAATTTAGTGGCAAAATTATGAATATTACCTGCTCTTAGTGGGGTTTTTTTTTTTTTTTTATCAAAATAATGCAAAAAAAAATTATAAAATAGGTAAGTTTTGAAACAATTTTTAAAAATAGGGTAAAACGTCAGGGGGGTGCGTTTTTTGGATAAAACGTCACCGGGCCTGACATTTTAAATTTGAAATTAAAAACGTCAACCCCACTGACGTTTTTAATTTCAAATGATATATATATATATATATATATATATATATATGCACCCTGTTTTAATTACATCCATCCATATATATATACATATATACACACACACACACACAGAGACACCGCACTAACACTATATATATATATATAGAAAAGCAGACACACATATATATAAGCACTTATATATACAATATATGTATATATATATTTGTTATTTACATTATAATTATTTATATTATTAGAATTTTTTTTCTATTTACTGAACAGAAAAAAATAATATTATTAATATATATTTTATAAAAATATAAATTAAATTATAATTTTAAAAATTAATATATTATAATATTATTTAAGATAATAAAAAAATTATTTAAATTCAAGAATAATTTATAATTATTATTATGTATAATTTGATTTTCTGAAAAAACCAATATATATATATATATATTATTTAATAAAACATAAAAAAAATATATATATATATACAAATAATAAAAATGGAAAAAAAATCGTCAGCCCCACTGACGTTTTAAAGAAACGTCAGTGGGACTGATGTTTCTTTAAAGATTTTTTTTTTTAATATTTTCTAATATGTTTATATATAATATATATTATAAATATATATATATTATAAATATATATTCTGAATATATATATATATATATATATTTTATTTGTTAAGTAATATATATATATAGAAATTTATGTATATATATTTTATATAAATATATATTAAGTTATATAATTTTAAAAAGTAAAATATTATAATGTAATTTAAGATAATAAGTTTTTTATTTAAATTAAAGAATAATTTTTAATTATTATTATGTATAATTTGATTTTCAAAAAAAATTATATATATATATTAATAATACATAAATATATATATATATATATATTATTTCATATATATTCTGAATATATATATATAGAAATTTATCTATATATATTTTATAGAAATATATATTAAATTATATAATTATAAAAAGTAAAATATTATAATGTTATTTAAGATAATAAAAAAGTTATTTAAATTAAAGAATAATTTTTAATTATTATTAAAGATAATATTTTTTTTATTTTGTTTTTTTTTTTTCAATTCGTGTATTGTTTTGTTTTCTTCTAATTATTATTTCTTTTCGATGATACTTGATTTTATGGTTTAGTTTAAATTAAAATTGAAGGTAAAATGATTAATAATACGATGAAAAGGTGTACCATTTGTATAAAACACACGAATTCTTTGGACGTTACACATTATTCATGCATATTAAACCCACATTACAAATGACCTCCTGTACCACAACCTCTAATTTTTCTGGTTTGCCGAGCTCTTCCTTTACCTTGCATTTCATTTCCAGTGGTTTCTCGTTGTCTTGTTCTTCCTCTTCTACCTCTTGTGTCAATAGCAGGTGCTTGTGGCTGTATATTTTGTTCGATGTCATCTTCCTCCAAAACTGGCGTCGAAGAAATTGTCATTCTGCTGGAGGATGATGTTGACTGGTCGGCTATATCCCTGAAATTAGCCACATTTGAGTACTGAAATTGAATAGGAGTAGGACGGAAATAGTCATAGTTTGGCACATTCGTAGTTTCTCCTGCTCCGAGGTCAACGTTCATATGATGAAATGGCGAGGGAGTGGACAAAAATGGATAGTATGGTGTCGGAGTATAAGTCGGTGTACTCATTGAATGACTATATACATCCGACATATTTCCTTCAGTTGGGCATCCTGGTCGTGAAGAGGTTGATGCAAAGTTCCCAAGTGGTGCCATCCGATTTTCAGGGCTACTTTCATGATCGCCCCTATGACGCCTTCTACTTCTCAAAATTGTACCTGATTGACTTTAGGACTCATGTTGATGTGCAGGCTGGGTATACGTTATATATGGTGGCTCCGAGGACAGTCTCTCAATTGCTCGCTCTATATTTTCGTACAAGGAGAGTTGTTCATCTAACAAAGAATTCAGTTGATCAATGTCCAGCTTGTTTCTATTCTTTATATTTCTCTTCATAGGTTCCAATTGTTCAATCTACAAATAATTTAACATATAGACATTAAAACACCTACCATGTTGAATAGATAGAAAAATTATTCTAGAATTAGATGTATGTTGCGTGCCATGTAGTGCATCAATAACGCATCTCCAGTTTTGATTCCCATTATTTCATGCGTATCGACAGGGGATATAAAATGACGTGTAATCGAGTTATACCAACCATAGTAATCTGGAGTCGTCGTTGGGTTCATAACAAATTGTGTTTCCCTGAGATATTCATGTCTTCGATTCCATTGATGAAGATATTTCTTGTATATGTCCATCCAGTTGACATTTTTATGCCATTTACGATCAATATGATGCACATTCGTTTTCCAGTCATCAAGAGGGTCAAACCGATTTGGTATGTCTTCCACATTCGGCACTGACGTAAGACTCTCTCTGGATGATGAAACTCCACAAATGAGAAAAAAAAGAGGACATTGAGCTCGCACATTGTTCGAGAAGCAGCGGAAAGGTAAATGGAGTATTTTCGGTTGCGATCAATCATATGGATCCCCAGTAAATCAGCGCATACACTCATCACGTGCGAACATGGAATACCATATAAGGTCCACTTACCATAAGAACATTCTCTCGTAGAAATTCTAACAGCATGTATGTGACCCCCTGTGCCTAGTCGTGGTTTGGTGACCACCATAGCAGATTGCTCATGGTAATCGATCTGGGTAACTATATAACTCACAAATAGTTGCGACCAATACTGATATTTTGAATGAGCAAAATCAGTATATGATTGTGCATTACTCTGCATTCTTCTAACAATTTTTTTCCGTTCTCTAAAATATGCAACACATCGCTTGAACGTGATCTCCATTATAGCTGTTAAAGGGAGACGTCGAGCACCCTTTAAGACACCGTTAAAAGATTCTAACACATTGGTGGTTAGAATACCATGTCGCCAGCCACCATCATGAGCGAATGCCCATTGTTCTTTATTGATTTGATTGAGATACAAGTACGTAGCCGGATTCAGATTTCTTATTTCTTCATAACACTGTTATGCTTAATGATTTGGCGTTCAGTTCCAGCCCGCCAACACAAATCTTTCAATTGCACATCTTTAAAATGCGAATTGAAGTTTGAACAAACATGTCTCAAACAAAAACGACTTACTCCATGTGGGGCATTAAATGTTGGTATAGTCTGGATTGCACTTAAAAGACCTGCATTTCTATCAGAAATAATGCACATTTGAGCCCTCCCATATATGATGTACTTGCAAATCAAATCCAAAAACCACTTCCAAGATTCAAAATTCTCCTCGTCTACAATAGCAAATGCTAGGGGAAATATATGTTTGTTTCTATCCACTGCAACAGCTATCAGCATTTTATGTTTATATTTTGTGTATAGATGTGTCCCATCAACACTGATAATCAGTGGACAGTACTTGAACCCAGTGTAACAAGACTCGAACGCACAAAAAACATATTTGATAATATTTTTATGTGGGATGTTGGTGTCATGGTGTTTCCATTCAACAATGGTGCCCGAGTTCCACTTTTGTAATGCACCAAAAAACTTAGACAACTTTCTTACGGAGCTCTCCCATGTCCCGTAAGTGTTCTCAATTGCCCGTCTAATGTCATGCCATGCCTTTTGATATGAAATCGAGTATCCAGTTACATTTTTAATGTCTGCTTGTACCTCAGAGACGCTGATTGCAGGATTGACCCGAACATTTTTCTTAATCAAGAAAGCTACAAAATTTTTCTCCAGATTTCGATGATCAGAAGATATATCATTCATATAACATCTATGATCTCCACCATATTTTGTTATTTTGAACATCCCCAATCTTTGCTTAAATGTTGTTGTAACATACCAAGGACACTCTTGAAAAGGTGTGCTGTGATCACATTTAACAACCCAAATGAGTGGTTTACTTTTGGTAACTCGAAACTGACGTCTTGCATGTCGTATTAAGAAATCCTTAATCACTGCAATCAAAGCGTTCTTATCCCTAAATAGCACGTCCTTCTCCATTATCCCTCGGCTAGGATCATAAAACTTTTCCCATGAAGATGAAGGATTATGCATCGAGTCAGCAGCAACTTCGGGGCCACTCATTGTGTAAAACGGGATGTTTGTGTCCGAATCAATATTGATTGTTGTTTCGACACCATCGAAATTCACATTGGCTGCATCAACATCTTCTTCGTGTATTATTGCTTCGTTGTCTTCCAAATTTTCAATTTCCATTTCAGATGGGGAAATTAGACCTAAAGAATCTGCACAAGGGTCTGTGTCTTTTGTATTGTCCGTATTACTATGACTAATTATATATTCAGGTTCATTCCTAGTATTATTGGGACCAATTATATTTTGGACACTACATTTTCCACTGAATAAAGTGTTTGTTAAAGCAAGGTTCTCCAATCCTTGAGTGATTTCGGGCACATGATCACAGGGGTTACTTAAATCTTGGAATGATGCCACGGGCACATCTTGTTGGGACAACATAATGTCTCCACTCTTGACTCATATGCATACCTTCATGTTCGCTAAGATTTTGACATGGTTCTTTCTCAACGAAAATGTTCATAGAGTTTAATCCATCATTAGGATCTAGGAAGAACCTAAGATTATCGTCAGTCTCAATATGAACTATAGACTCTATAATATTATTCTGATCGTAAACTTCCCCCCATTTTGTGAAAAGTTTCAGATGAAACTGGTCTTTAGGCACACCAATAAATTGATAAATTTGATCTTTCAATGTAGATAAGTCTGTATTTCGATCAATTCGTGTGTAACCATTGGGCGCACAACTATACAATAATTTTTTGTTTTCCTGTATAATTTTGCCTCCGCTATAAACTCTAATTACAACTCGTCGGTGACTCGCCATTGATTGAAAGTGATATATATAATTTTTTTCACTATGAAATATATAAATTTCATACAAACATGAAGAACAAATAAATTAAAATTAGTAAGTGTGGACCACATAGTACGTATGAAAATCATGATAAATAATGCATTACATTTCACAGCTAAGATACAATTACATGGAATATACATCACTCTATGAATGATCATTATCGGGTAAATTTTGTACAACATTATTATCATCCACGACTTCTATATCAACATTTTCATTCTCTACTGGATCCTGCCACATATTTAAGCCAGGGGTGACATCTATAAGATCTAGTATACGTGACCGTATCATTATCATGTGATGAAAGTTGGTCGTACTCTCTTGTTGGATAATTTCATTTTGGTGTCTCTCATTAACCAATTGAGCACGTAACTCATGAACCTCATTTTCTAGGGCGTTTATATGTCCGCCTCTAGCCCCAAGCTGCTCTATCATATTATTCTTTTCCGTTGTCATGGTACTTAAAGTACCGCGTATGAAGTTTATTTCATGCCCTAAACGTCTTCTTGTTGCCGAATGCAATATTTTAAAACAGAGACACGGTTAGATGACCACTCCAATTCAACTTGGCACATCTTTACAGGCCGCCATAATTTTCGTATTTCTTGTTCTTGCATGTTGGATATCACATTTGCAGCAATATTCTTTCTCATCAATCTCTCTATTTCTTCTTTTAGTTGTTGATTACGTATTCTTAATTGTACCAAACTTGTTGACTTTTTTACGATAGACCAATAACTTTTGTATGCAAAATATTTATTGGGTTGTGTGGAAGTTGATGTTGATGATTTTGATGTTGAATCCATACCTATCAAATTTAATTTATAAGAGTCATTATAGTTATTAAATTTAATTTTTTTAAAAATATCCTATAATAATATATTAATTATGCTAAACAAGATTTATTTAGTCAACATAACAAATCATAAAGCAAAACAAGTTAAACATACAATACATGCAACAATAAAAATATATTCATCATAATAAATAAATAAAATTTAAATAACATCACATTAATAAATACAACAAAATAATTAAATAACACATAAAACAATACACCCATATTATTAAAAATTAGAAATCTTATCAGATGAATGTATATACGAAACCAAAATTAACATTCACAGCAATATATGATAGTAAAATAAATGATATATATGTATACTAACCTTAATTTAGTTTTAGGGATATGTTGTGCAAGTTGAAGTTTGTCTTCTTCAACACAATCTACACAATATAACATAAAAAAATAAAATAAAAAATTGATGATTAGTGTTTAAGAAGAAAATTATCTCATATCATGCCAAAAATTAAGAAGATATAACATTAATTGGTGATAAAAAAATAGGTCAGAAGTATAACAAAAACAAATAAATGCATGTGAAAGAAAATATAAAGGAAGTAATCATATATTATAAATATAATTATAATTAAATGAAATAATACATACCTTTTTATACAAAGAGAATAATGAAAGATGAGAAATCGAGCTGGGATAGCAGCAACAACAAATTCTCCAAATAAAGAAGAACATGAAGGAGAAAGCTTGAAGATAAAGCTTGAAAATGAAGAATGAAGGAGACGTGAGTGAAGAGAAGAGAGAGGGAGTGAAGAGAATAGAGAGTGAGTGAGTGAAGCGAAGAGAGGGACTCATGCATGACAAATATAAATTGTGATAGGATTGAAATGATATATTAGAGGCATGTGAAATGGCAGATAAATGATAAATACGAGTACAGTTTTTTATCAGTGTTATTTTATTAAGGTAGTGTATTTATTTTTATAGAGTGTGATATTATGTAAAAAAAATTATTTTATTAAGGTAGTGTATTTATTTAAATATAGTGTGATATTATGTAAAAATATTTAGTATGTGATATATATTTATTATAAAAATATAGAATATGATATTATGGTATTGTAAAATTATATAAAGTGATAATATGTTTTTTATAAATATATATATACATATGATAATTTCATAATTTAAATTAGTTTATTTTTATAATTATTTTAATTTAATAAATTGTTTTTGTATTATATATATAATATTTTTTTGTTAATTTTTATTATTTATAATTAATTTAATAATAAAAATATATCATAGATTATTAGACATAAACGTATATATTTGTAAAAGTTTATTCAAATGATAATTAAAATTAAGTTTTTAAATAATATCTAAATTAAAAATGCAGTATTATTAAAACATATTCTTATAATTTTAGAGAAAATAAAGAAAAAAATAATATATATAATTATATATTAGTAATATATATATATATGTATATATAAATATATTATTTTTTCCTGAAATTCAAATTATAAATAATAATAATTAAAAAATATTCTTTAAATTAGAAATTTTTTAAATTATGTTAAATAATAGTATACTATTTTACTTTTTAATTAAATATTGAATTAATGTGATTTATGCATATATATTTGACTTTACGAAAATAAATATGAGCAATTATATAAAATTACCATAATTAGCTAATTTACTAACATTAATAAGAGTATTTACAAATAATAATAATACATAAATGCACACATATATAATAATATAACGATTAGTTAATGATGTACTTTTGTAATTTTAATATAATAATAACGTCTATATATATAACTGTTAATATAATACTTATAATATATGTATATATATATGTATTATAACATCTACATAATACATGTTTCTAAATATATAATATAAACACTAATAAACGTATTACGTTGCTAACAAATATTAATTATAATTCTAATTAAAAAGTATACATATATTAAATATTTTCACCGCACATTTTTTAGATTTTATTAAAAAAATATGATCTAACATATTAAATTAAAAATTCATAACACTACATGCAATCAAATTAAGTGAACATTAACCTAGTCAATAAAAGTATTTAGTTTAAATTTGTTAGACATTAATTGGATATTTTTAACTAAGAAAAGTTTGACCTTTTAATTAAGTGAAAAACATAGATGATTAAATGAAAATAAAGTAATTATAAATTTCCAATCAATTATCACATTATTAAGATTTCTACTTCAAATAAAGATTAATTATAGAAAATAGTCCAATTAGACGTTGTCAAGATTAACTTCTAATTTAATAAGAATTCATAGAAGGAAATTTTAACATATTAATTATATATATATATATATATATTCATAATATGCATACTTATTAAATTAATAAGGGTTTCAAATGAATTTATGTCTGCAAAGTTCAGTTTGATTTTTTCAAAAAAAAAAATAAAAATTGTTTGCCAAATTAGCTTGTAACGTCTGTCAACTATTAACATATACAATTTCTTTATAAATCTAATTATAAAAAATTGATACCATCTAATCTAACATTCAAATTTTATAGCTTTTATTAGAAATTTTATATAAATTATTAAAATAGAAAAAATCGACATGGAATATATGTTCCAAAAAAGTACAAATTTTTAAAATTTGTTTAAAAATAATCTTACAAATCTTACCCACAAATATTCTAAAAAAATAGAATGTGAGTTTGACTTTATCAATTAATTAATATATAAATCTAAAAATGTGGGATGAATATCAATTAAGTGAAAATTTGCAATTAATGAAAAAGAGATGCAAGTTTGACTTATTTATGCATTAATGGTTAATTTATAATTAATTATAATGATCAATTATAGTATGTCATGTGTAATCCCAAAATTAGTAAGAATTTTAGGCGGAAAAATACATGAGTTTCTAAAAATGAAATGTTTCTGCTATTATATATATATATATATATATATAAATATATATATGAAAAAATAAAATAAAATGTCAACTTACTTAAATTTCTAATACATGTGGTAACTGTAGTCCACAAAGTAGTACGACTACATAAATCCTAGCAAATTGTTATACTCTACTATAACATAAAATGGTTTGAGTTTTTCACTCCTTTTTGCATATATTTTATAACTAATTCACATGTATTTTTTACATATTTTTATCTCACTTATTTTTATTTTCCATTTAAATGTAAAAATATAAATAATTTTTTTTTTAAGTTCGATTTTAATATATGAGATATCAAATTAATTTTTTTTTTTGTAATTTTTAATTTGACACCAATATTGTATTTATTGAAATAAACAAGTACATTTAAAATTATGAAATATAATTTTTATGATGGAATATAGTTATTTATGCATTGAATTATTAATTTTAAAATCTTAATATATGTGATAAATTTAAATAAATAGTATATCAAATTTTTATATGAATTTAAGATAAAAAAATATTTTTTTTATAAAATATAAAATAAAAATATTTTACTATTAATTTAATGTTTAACTTCAATAATTTTCAATAAATTAAAATATTTATATTCAGTACTTGGACAATTCAAAATTTACTTCAAAATTTTGTACTATTTATTATTTAATAAAAATAAATTTGAAAAATAAAAATTATAATTTAATATAACAAACTATATTTCAAATTGAGTAATATTTAAATAAATATAATTGATATAAATAATAAATTATATATATTTTTAGTAATAATAACATAATATTATTTTAAATTATTAATATAATAAAATATATTTTATCAATGAAAATTTTGGATTCAACTATTGAAGTCATGAAGTTCTCTTTTAATTGAAGTGTGGAATAAAATATAAAAAATAGAATAAAAAATACAAATCATTTTTAACGAGTTACATAATACAACATTGGGTTTTACAGCGTGTAATTGATTCTATTTATGAAAGAGTGATTTTATAGAAATTTAATATGTAAAATGTTCACAAAATAATTAGATTTAAAATCAACTAACATTTATTTACAAACATACCCACAATGAAATGGAAACACCCTCCAACATGTTTTTAATTCTATCTTAAAGTTTGGTTTCGAAAAAGAGAGAAAATAATTTAAGCTAACTTTTGAGTTTTGGATTCATCTACTTCCAAAGCGTGATATATATATATATATATGCATATTATATAACTTTTAGTGTGTTAAAATCAATTTATATACATAAATTGTGTTTACGTTGACTGATAGGGTTCAATACTGATACACTATATAATTTTATTGTTGGAATATTTTAAAGGACAAAATTTTATTTGTTATCCAACATTAAAATCCTTCTATGTAAACATCGAATACAAAATAATAATATATCTAATCCTTTATCATAATATACTCCTATTATACCTGCCCTAATTCTTCTCCTACAAAATAAAACCACCCATACAAATAAATGTAAATAAATGAAATAGATATTTCAAATAGAGAATTTCATATTCATATATATATATATATATATATATTCAAATAACTAAGGAAGTTTAGAGATTAAATGGATTCTATGGAAATGTATTTATATGTTTTACATGAGTTCTTTTAATGTATTAAAAAACTATTTTTAATTTTTATATTTGTAAGTGAATCACTAATATAATTGGATCATCTCTCTTGAGTTAGATCCAAAAGCAGATTAGACTTCATTGATCTCTCGATATCACAGTGTTATTTAACTCTGAATCGTGTCTGGGATATATTCTCATCACAATACTTACGATTCTCTCGATCTAGAATCTGATTTTTTTTCACGCTCCTTCTTTTATAGGCAATTAATAGGATTTTCATAGCTGTCGAATCTCCGTTTTGAAATGAGAGGATAAACATGAATCATGACAAATCACAATGGCTAGGAGCGAATACCGAGATGAATCACGATCCGTATAACGCAAGCACGGTCCGTGCTAGGGACCACGCACGGTTCGTGCAAGAACAAGCACGGGTCGTGCTTCATGAGGCTCAAATAGGGGTATTCTATCTAGAGCATGGGTCGAGCGTCAGGTTGTGCCTTCTAGGTTCGACCTTAATTTGCGTGTACGATTCGTGTGACTTGTGGTGTGGTCTGTGCAACCTTAATTGTTTGTTTTCTATCAAAATTTCAACAAATACATGATATAATAAAATAAAACAAAATCATTATAACCTCGTCACTTATGTTACATGCTATAGCCTAAAAACTATACATAATAATCTCGAATTACACGTAAATCCTATATTTATCAACCCCAAACTTAACCTTTTGTTTGTCCTTGAGCAATAATAAAAAATCTTCATTTTAGAATTAATGGGTCTTTTAAAAGTAAGCGATGTTTCAAACACAACAACCATTATGATCATATCAAAATCAACCATATGGCAATCAAAATAATTTCATGTCATGCAACTATTACTTGTTTAATATCTTGAATTATTGATCATCACTAGGTTTGTGTATCTCTCACGCTCAAGTGTATAGATGATGGTGATTATTTGATACATCTTTTTGGAGAGTTTGGGTGTAATTTTGATGCTCAATATCCCTTCAACACATATATTTTCGAGCTAATTTCAGTTAGTAAATAATTTTAGGTGAATACTCACTTTTGTGGGGAAAGGAGCAGAATTTTTGGAAAAATCGAGCAGGGGATTTACCTGGTGGACGGGCAGTATGACCATACCGGCTAGTCGGACCTGAACAAAGTATTTTTCAGCGGCTTAAGATCAAGTTAAAGGCCCAATTCCACTACACATATGGGCTCTTACGAGATTGAACAGCAGATATCAGTTTAAACTTGTAATTATGGGCTTCATTAACATTAAAAACATGGCATTTTTAGTTTTGGATTTGTATATATAGTTGAACTAGGGTTTCATTAGAATCAACATCACATTTAGCTCTACTCCAAGGAACCAAGGGAGGCAGCCGTTCTTCTCTCTAAGTAGCTGCCCGATTTTATCATTCTATTTTCTTATTTTGGTTTCTTGATTCTATTATGGGTTGTAGCTAAACTCTTTTATTCCGGTAACAATTAAGGAAGCTTTAGCTATTCTATTTTATGAGATCAAATATGTTCGTATACTTTATTTTATGCAAGTATCTGTGATTCTCTGTGTTTAGTGTTGTTAATTGTTTCAGATCTATTGGATAGTTCAAAATATTCATTAGTCCGGGATTAATTAGTAGTCAATTAAATCGGTCATCCGTAATTGTGGTTTAGATTTAATTAGTGGTACATTGATTCTTTAGAATCAATGGAAAATCAGTCTTAATTCGGTAATCCTACGTCAGAGTTTATTGGTTTTGAATCGGGTCTCTCTAATTATTAATGTTGTCGGCTCATTAAATCCATAGAGCGTCTCTAGGGTTGTTAGTCGATTAGGAAAATAATTGGTGAAGCGTCTTCCTGGTTATCAAGAAATTAAGGAGAGATAAGACCGTGTCAGAAGCGTCTTCGGTGGTTATAACTGATTTATTTGAATGAATTAGAGTCAATTTTGCATCGATGATTGAAATAGCTAGCTAGAGTAGAATTAATTGGAACCCAAAATATTTTGCATATCTGATATAAATCATTTTCTTAATTTTAGTTATTAAAAATCATTCTCAAACTACAAATATTTGCCACTGATTTTTGTGTTTATTGGCAGATCAAAATATTAGAAAAATCTTCGCAGGTCCTTTGGGAGACGATCTCGCTTGCCATTGTTCTGTTTCAGTGTGGGGATACCGACCGCTGGTCGGATTATTTTTGGTGGAGAAACGACGTTGCCAATAGACAAATATAAATGACACTCAAAGTTGACATAAATGTAACCATATGATTGCCCATAATTTCATCTCGCCTTTACATTCAATAAATGTGAATTAAGGATCATAATTGAATTTTAATTCAGTTGTAATGTAGGCTTTTGGTTAAGGTAGGGAATGTATAGCTTAGTGACTTAATCAACATTGGACTCGTCGAATTGATTGGTCTTTACAACCTTTCACATTCAACTCATGACCAACGAGCACAACTACATTTTGTTTAGTTTATTCTTCCTTCATAAACTCATTTCCAATATTCAATCAACTCCGAATTTTTTTTTAGGAAATGACTCGTCTCGCAATTCATAACATTTTTCCATAATCTTTCAATTTATTCCTCCATATTCACCAATGCCTTTTTACATGCAATATTCTTTTTTTATTCAACAAGTCCACTTTACTTGTATCACTTTCATGCACGAGTAGTGTAACTTGATTATCAAAGAAAGACTCAAGGCTCAACAAGGCTTACTAGGATACTTTTGTAAATGGCTAGAATTTTAAAGGATAATAAGGCTACCAAAGATGGCCTAAAATTATTTCCAAAATCCACATTATTCTCTTAAACTTGAGAGCAAATCATAGACAAGTTATAAGCATTCTAACATTTATTTAACTAAACACACTAGAAAAGAATCAATAAGCTCAAAATCTCACATGCTACGCACAATTTAAGATACTCAAGTCATTTATTGTATACACAAATATCATTTTTCACAACATGCTCAATCCCTCAATAATCATTATCAAATAAAACATTATCATCAATAACATCAGTCAATGCCGCAATCATAAAAAAATAAAGAAACATGTTCGTTGTTTGGCTTATATTACATATTTTACATTAGGAATTTGAAAAAAATAATAAAAATAAAAATAAAAAGAAAGAAAATATAAAAAAATGTTGTATCGGGGCAAAATTTGAGATTTATGGGGCACCTCCATCCACCCCAACACTTATTCTTTCAGAAGACTAAGTTCAGTAAAATGGATGGGATGTCCATGAATTTGTACTCACTGAAGCGGTGGTGGTGACGGATAGTTGAGGCCCCAACGTTGTATCATTTCGAGTATCACCGCCATATTCGCGTTCATGGACTCCACATTAGTATTTAGAGTGGTGAAACTCACTTCAGATCACTTGAAACTCCGAGGTCATTTGATTTTCGAATCCATACATTTCATGTCGGATATCTTGTTATATAGATTATCATATAATATACTCTTATTATATAGATTATCATAAAAAAAAGTCTTATTATATAGATTATCATAAAAATAGTCTTATTATATACATTATCATAAAAATACTCTTATTATATAGCTTATGATAAAAATAGTCTTATTATATATATTATCATATTATATACTCTTATTATATAGATTATCATAAAATATACTCTTATTATGTAGCTTATCAT
Source organism: Caryopteris x clandonensis (assembly GCA_028749325.2). NCBI lineage: Eukaryota > Viridiplantae > Streptophyta > Magnoliopsida > Lamiales > Lamiaceae > Caryopteris > Caryopteris x clandonensis. Next base: position 3,634,173 of record JAPYKT020000033.1, on the reverse strand, counting down.
AAAAATAGTCTTATTATATAGATTATCTTATCATATACTCTTATTATATAGATTATCATAAAAAATAGTCATATTATATAGGTTATCATATAATATAGGCTTATTATATAGTTTATCATAAAAATAGTCTTATTATATAGATTATCTTATAATATAGTCTTGTTATATAGATTATCATAAAAAATATTCTTATCATATAGATTATCATATAATATACTCTTATTATATAAATTATCATATAATAGTCTTATTAATTATATAGATTATCATAAATAATATTCTTATTATATAGATTATCATATAATATACTCTTATTATATAAATTATCATAAAATATAGTCTTATTAGTAAGCGCACCATAATCAGTATACTAGTATCATGAGGTCGTAGACGTCAACTTGTTTTTCTTGGTTCACTAAACCTACAAAATGTTTTAATCATTACAAGTGGCAGATTTAAATTCATAAACCATGCATGAGGTGCGTATTTGCTTGAATAACCGTGCACAAGAATTGAAAGGTTGTGGGATCTTTATTATAAATTGTCAACATCATCATGTTCAAGTAGGCCATCATTTCAATAAAGGCACTTCAATACTTTCTTCTTAATCAAAATCTCTCACACCAACAAAATATCATATCTCCAAATAGTGGAGCGTTTCACCATCTCCAATAAGTCTTTAGGCTCTCTATTTAAACACAAGAAATCAACATGATATGATGAAGAAAGAGTTGACGGAGCTGTTCAATAGGCTGGTGAAAGTTTGCGATGATAAAGAACTAAGGAACATGATCCTCAAAGGAGAACCACCGGTTAAGGTCATGACATTTTTCTTGAAGCTCTGTAAGCCATCGCCCACAAACCGACAACAAGTGCTATTAGTCCGAATGAAGTGTTTATTGTTGTCATTCCGGACTCCAGCTCTAGTGAACTCTGAGTTGTTTAGATGTTGCAATGATTTATTTTAATGTTCTCCCTTTCGCTGCTCTAGTATCTTTTTCTTATAATTGGCTTTGTCAAATTTCTTGTCCCTTTTTTACTATTCATATTTAGGAATTAAGTAATGAATTTTAAAAAAAAAAAAAGTCTAAATAACATAAAATACACATATTTAAGAAAATTAATCTACACCATATGACCATATATATTAAGAACATTAATTTACACCATATGATCATATATATTAAGAACATTAATTTACACCATATATATTAAGAACATTAATTTACACCATATATTATTAAGTAAATTAATTAACAGACTTTTTTTTAAATTATATAAATTATTTCCGATATAGTTTTACACTATTTATATTGAGTTTATGTTATTTGAATGGACTAAAAATCTTATATCTAAACTTTTGTATGAGTTTATGAACTACAGATCAATTGATCTTCAAAAAAAAAATTAATAGAAAAAAAAAACTTCAATACAAATTTATAGAAAATAAATCATGCATACAATTAGTATAGGTATAACCAATCCCTCCAATGTGGGGGATAGCTCCTTGTGGGCACCAGGCACTGTTCCTCCCACATAATGGGCCACTGAGTTATCATGATTTAACTCCTCCACCAATCTCTGTCTGACCGGGAGGTGAGGGCCCTGGGGACGAGGAATTTCGCCTTTTGCCCCAAATATAGGTATAACAAAAAAAAAATCACAAATATACTCTTTTAGAACCAATCAGAATCTTACCACGCATATTTGTCGTAATTGAAAATATAACAGGTCAGAATCTTACGGCACATATTCATCGTTATTGAAAACATAAGACTTAACATTCGTCTTTTCTCTTAGAGTTCTTTCAGGTCTCTTATTTGTATGGTCACTAAATTTTAGTTGTGCGCGCTACAAAGAAAACTGCAACGCCTCGTTACAATACAAAGTGTCAACATCCCCTTCGGTGGCGGCAGGGACATATGGTGCAGCCATTTTCCAAGGCTTACCTACTGCCACCTGCTTTTTGCTAATCTCTCTACCGTTTAGCCTACCCTACAGTGAGGCAATGTCGGGGGATTTTATCACATACTTTACATGTATTTATTTTAATATATGTATATATATATTTTAAATATAATGTAATTGGTGTACGAACAAAAAATCTCTTACAATTTCTTACCTCGACTCGACTTATGTCCTAATTTGAGCTTCGAACTCGTTTAATAATATTCTTATTTTATGAAATACATTATATAAGAATTTTGAGACAAGCAAGCAGACCTAAAAAAATAAATTATACATTGTTAAAAGTAACATATTACAATAAATATAATAATTATACGTAGTCATATATATATATATATGAGAGAATTTTCACATTGCAATAACCTTTGGCTTCCATGAATTTCTTTCTTTAATTGATGTCGTTCACAATTTTTTTATTTCTTTAGTAAAATTGTCAATTTAACTAAATCTTTATATTTCAGATCATTTAATCTAGAAATTTGAGTTCTTAAATTATATAATAATTTCCCAACTCATATTTTCTAATGTTATCGAAACCATTATTATATTATAGAAATTAAATAATTATGCAACATATGCGATGTTGCTTCTTTGGGTTCATCATATAATAGCTAGCACCTAAATGTTATTATATATTTTTAACTTCATTGGATTGGATCGAATTTAAATATTTGTTTATTTTGAATTTTAGATAGAAAATCGAACATCCTTCCTCAACTAAACTTTAGTGGTTGTGATTGAGGTGAAATTCTATTATTTTGCTTCTCTTTTTTTTTTCTGGTGATATAACATATACAATTTTCATCATACTTTACTTCATTTCAATACAAACATTACTTTTTATTATTCAACTAAATGTAAATTTATTTAACGTATCGATCGAGATGTGCCACAAACACCTACAACCAAAACAAACAGATTACAGTCCATAAGCCATTTGTGCATGTGTATATATATAATAAGAATATGCATATGTATGTACTGTATGTATGTGTATATAATTATTAAAATGAAATAATATTTTTATTATTATAATATAATATTTTTTCAATAATTTAAAATAGTATATTTTACTAATAAAACATTATTGTGTTCTACATTTGAAAGTTTAAAAAACAACTATGAAACATAAACGTTATTCATATTTATATTTAATAAAATAAATATGTTGCAAAAGCAACATTATTTGGCTTTGGAAAAATCAGCTACGAGGGAGTAGAGTGTGTCGCTATATCAATCATTTCTAAACTGAAATGAGTTCAAAAATATTTTGTCCTGCCTAGTGTATCTATCTATATAGATTTATATATTATTTATTATTATTATTATTTTCTTTTATCTAACTACATGATTATGCAATAGGTTTAAGTACATTTTTCATCATTGCATCTGATTTCTTTTCAACATATATTTATAAATATATTAATAAAATATATATAATTATATATATAGATAAGTCAAATAAACATAAGAATAAAAATATGTATAAGGATATGTATATAAATAAATAAATAAATGTAGGAGATGCAATCCACATGATATAATTTTTGCTTCAGAAAACATTGCTCCAAATATATATATAACTAGATATATACCGTGGCTATCTCAAACTCAATTTTATTAAATTATCATTCTTATATATTTTCTAAAATTAACATATTATATTAATTCAATAATTATGCAACATAACTAAATATATATTTATACTAAAATAAATAATAAAGTTGTCTAAATATAATTTTTCTGTATATTTTCAAAAAAAAATAAAAAAATCACGTATCACCTTCTGATTAGTTGATTTTTTTTAGATTTTTTTAAAATTAATTTTTAAGAATACAACTAACATTTTTATTTCTACTTCATGTTTTACATATCAAATATTAAATTACTCCTCTTTGACATCTCTATTAAGCAACCAACACGGTACTGAGAAACTACCTGGAATATTTGAATAACTGAAAAAACACAAAGAGAATCTTCAGTTTTACACTTATAAAGCATTTATTATCATGAGATATTCTATGCGAAAATAATAAGTATTTTTTGTTGATTATTTGGATTATATTTTAATATTTCTTGTATATTGATTTATTTGAATTGAATTTGAATTACAAATAAATATTAAAAAAATTATTAAATAATTTTTTAATTTATTTATTTATTATAGAAACAAGACTTTTATTTTGAACGAAATTACTATATATTTTATATAAAATTATATTTTTTTACATGTCTTTACATGTAAAATAATAAAAATTTTATATATTTTAATTATTTTTAAATCTTAATTAACTTAAAATTATATTATAAATATTTTATTTTATTTTTTAAATATATTAAAAACAGTGATCACACAGAAGCAAAAGTAGTATATATAATAAGAACATCATATAAAAAATAATAAGTTGAATTTTTTCCTAGAAATTACTTGTTATTTGTTGCCGATCAATTTTCTCTTCACCCCAATTTTCAATAACTTAACTCAACTCTATTGCTTAAATATATATATATATATATATGAAATTAGTTTCATAATCTTCAATTTAATATCTATATTTCATATATAATATAAATCTTAATTTTTTAATGTAAAATATTTTTCTTAAATTAATTGTGGTATATTTTAATATAAACAAAATTATTAGATTTTTTATTCAAAACAATATTAAAAAAATTATGTTTATATATTTATGTATTTCAATTAAGAAATTATATTACTATTTTGAATAAGTTATTATATTAAAGAATTATTAATAAATGGAGTACACGTGTCCAATGCTACACGTTCGTTAAAAATACAATGTTATTCCTTGTGCCATTAAATAATTATTAGCACTTTTATGTTTTTATCTGACTTGAATAGTGTAATTTCTAGCAAAAATATTATATTACTAGTGTATAATCTATTGAATTTACGAGACATTAAAAAATACATAATAATTGTTTTATATTTTAATAATTAAATTAAAATGTGTAAAAATAAAATACATTAAATTTTAATAAAATATCAATATTATAACTTAATATTTTGTATATTCATAAATGAGAAATTGATTATAAATATAAGCATATTAGCTGTACACTTATAAATATCTACATTATCTTTTATATTATGATTAATACTATATTGAATTATAAATTAACATTTTTATTAAGAAAATGATGTGGCAATTGTATATTGGCTTGTTGAATTTATGAGAATGATGGACAATAAAATTGTAGAGCCCCTTTTCTGTGTTATGTACATTAAACTTATCATAATTATTTTTATATAATGAAGACTAATTTTAATTATATTATTTCATAAACAAACAATTACGATATATAAAAATATTTAATACATTAAATTATAATTAAAAGTGATTTTAATTTAATAATATGTATATTTGTAAATGAAAAATTAATTACAAATATAGACAAATTAACTTTACTCTCATAAATATCTATTATATTAATTATGGTCAACATTTCTACGATTAAGAAACTTTATAAAACACAACTTATTTTTCTCTTATAAATTTAGAAAATATTAGGACATTAACTATTACTCAATGTAATAATGAGTGTTTTCATAATTAATTATTATTTCTATTTTTTATATAATAAAATGATGGAAATTCTTATTTGAGTTGTTGAATTGGAAGATTTTTTTAATAGATAATAGAATTTAGCAGTTTCAATTTTGTTTCACTTAACATATTTGATAGCTCTACCTAGGACAGATATATTTATTTATTTTAAAAGACCAGAAAATTATTAAAAATGATAAACTTAAGCTAAAAGTTGTCAAACATGTAGAGAAAGCCAACCCCCTATATGCAATATGTCTTATACTTATTATCTAGACATGGCATGGTTTGGGCCAATGATTTTAAAATTAAACTTTGGTTGATTTAGTTCCAGTTCAAAGGTAATTCGATTTCAGGACCGCCAGTTTTGATTTCTATCTCGATTCCAATTAAAAATTATCGATTTCGATTAAAAACCGTCGGTTCAGGTTAAAATCCGCATGTTTCGATTTCAAATCGGTTGTCCAAGTATGAAATTTTGAAGAAAAAAATGGAGAACTGGAACCAAAATCAAACCAGCTATATGTCGGTTCAGTTTTGGTTCCACTTCCTGCGATTTCAAGATCGAAAACTAGAACTGGATAAATTGTGACCGTCTACTTAATATCTAACTCTTTAAAATATAAGAGTGGATTCCTCGTATGTATTTTTGGGTTGGCTCAATTGCATGGATATAAATATCGACAAGGTGATAAGTGTAAAAGAAGAAATTAACAAGAAGTTGGTGAGCACAATGGGAAGAAACCTAATATCTTGTCACAACGTTTTGACCCTTCAAGAAAGATCACAAAAATTCTCGATTTGAGTTCTATATTTTAGTTTGTATTTCATCTTATATTTTAAAATAATCACCACATACTACATGTATATAACGACATTACTAATTAATACATGATGTATATTAAAAATAAATAAAATAGTGGTTCCGAACACAAATTTTCCAAATATAGTTTTACTTTTGCTAATTTATTTGTCCTTTTCTTACAATGCTACCAAACAATGCCTTTTGTTTTCTTTTTCTTTTTTGGAATCAAATTCTCTCTCTCTCTCTCTCTCTCTCTCTCTCTATCTATCTGCATAGAGTTTGTTTTCCCCTTATGGGTAGAAGCATACTTCAGTTTCTTACTCATATTCCGCCATGCATGCACAGTTTGACATTTCATCGAACACTTCAAAACTCATCTCCTAATATCACATTTGGGACATGGATTTAATGCTAAAAACAAGGGTTTTGACTCACATTTTGGCCCCATATATATGGCATTGGCCACAGAATTTCCTCTTTCAGTGAATAATAAAGCAGACAAAATAAAGATAATAAAGAGTTGCTGTAATGTTCCAAAGAAAACGTATGTCGTCTAAAGCTGGTTCTGATTCTATAAATAACTAGTATTGTTTATAATATTTTTAAGAAATTAATATTTAATAATATTATAAATATTATATTATTTTATTAGTAAGGACATGTAAATAAATATAATTTGTATGAAAAATATATTTCTTATGTTTCAAAATAAAAGTTTTTGTTTCTATAATAATTGATTGAATGTATTAAAAATAAATTATTTAATATTTTAAAAAATATTAGTTAATGTTTAGTTGCAGTGAATACAAATTAAATATCATGCAAACATGACCTTACATATTTATAAAGTTTTTAAAAAAAAAAAATTTCAAGCCTAATACAAATTATGGTGGTTATTAAATTTTATATGAATATTGATTTGATATAATACTTAACATCTAACCTTTTACAAAAATCTATCTATATAGAATGCGCAACATAATATATAATATTACTTATTTTACTAAAATATAGTATTTACTAATTTATTACCATAAAATAATAATACATTTTAATTAAATAAATAATACTATAAATTAACTTCTAACATTCCTATCATATACAATTTTAAAATAAATATAAATTCATATAAAGTTAGAATTTTGCAGTAAAAAAGTTAAAATTTTCACAGATAATAAAACTCAAGATTTTCCAACGCCTATAAATCCAAAAAGAACACGACCTTAAAGATTTATAAAGTTTTAATAAAAAACATAGCAGCTAAGATATATATATATATATATATTTTGAAGTCTCTTAATATTTGACTTTTGTAAAGATTAGTGGAAGCTCATATATTATCTACATATAAATTGAACGTTAACTAATTTCTTGTCCAATTAAACCCTCTTTTTATATTTATTATTTAAGGCTGAGTCAAAGATGTTCTTCGTTTAGTAGACAAAAAACCATTAATCGTGCTTGAAATTCAAGAATCAAAATGATACTTTTCAGAGACAGCAGAAATTTGATTTTAGTTAATGAAAGAAAATGATGGATTCTTACAAAGGCGGAGGAGTAATACACACAATATAGGAAAAACAAAACCTGTGTTTCAGTTTCACCCTAGCTCCTTCTTCATCACATAATACTGTTACTGTTGCTAGGGAGATAACTAAAACACAGGCATAATATTCCCACCACCAAATCCCCTACACACACACACACATTGATGAGAGAGAGAGAGAGGTGGATCTTGCTGATCAGTAGCTATGGCCGCAAAGTCTGCCAATAACCACCGGGGGAGGGGGATTTGGGTCCGATCCATTACGGGGTGGGTCTAGAACCACCGGCAAGAAATCCAACTCATGGCAGCTGAAGCTGGCATTCCGGAATCTTCTAAGCAGAGCATCCTTCCCCTGAAAATGTTGTGCAATTTCGTGGCTGATTAAGTCATTCATGGGGGTATCAAGAATGGACTTTTTTTTTTTTTTAATTATTGTACCTGAATCCTAGCCCAGGTGATCTCACAGATTTTCTTAGAATTAATCGGCCCTTTATCAGTCTGAACCACTCCCCACTTGTAGTCCTCTAGAATGTTCTTGAATTTTCTGGCACCATCACTGCCGGTCAAGTTCAGAAATGCATAACCCAAGTTCTGTTTTCTCCTGCAAGAGAGAGAGAGAGAGGGGAGAGAGAGAGAGAGAGAGAGAGAGAGGGGAGAGAGAGAGAGAGAGAGAGAGAGAGAGAGAGAGAGAGAGAGAGATTTGCACATAAGCAAACATAAATTATGTATATTTCTGAATACAACCTAAGAAAATTAAATCTTAAAAATCTTACCTAAAATCCATGGGCAGATAGAGGAAATCATACTCAAGAGAGTGAAATTTGCAGAGGCCATCAAGAAATTTCAGCATAAAATCCCGCCTGATTAAAGACACACATACACACAAAAAACTCATGATAAAAACAATTGAGATGGAATATCATTAATGCAAAGGAATAATGATGGTAAAATCACAAGACATGCATACTTATGGAAAAAACATTTATGAACAAAATCATTAGAAGACAATTAATGAACAGTAAATGCGATGACATGCTGTGATGGCTCATCATAACATGCATGATGGATGATGCATGCATGGCATCCAATCTCAATGCATTTAATGCAGATGGGGACATAAAGTGATCAAGGAAAAAGTTAAAAGTTGCCCTTATAATGCTTTGTTCAGTAATCAGACAGTAAGAGGCGGAGAAAGACAATCACTGAGAAGTCTTATTACAGACAGTCATACATTATACACTGTAACAGAGACAAAACATCCATTCCTTATTGATGGTTCAGGATTTGCAGCAAATCCCAAAAGCGGCTTTTTTCAGGCTTCCACTCCCACAATAAGAATGATGGAAACAACAGATAAATCAGTGCATACATACAAAATTGCAGAAGGGCAATGAAGTGTGAACGTATATATGTGTGTATATATATATGTATCTATCGCATAGAACATCTTATCTTGGAAAAATAAAACACTATTAATTTAAAATGACAAAAAAGGAATATTCAAGTGAATGAAGCTAATAGATCAAAAGAATCCATGGAAAATACCTGAGTTCGTTTGGAATGTTTTTAATCATCACTGTAGAAAATGATAGCGTTAATGGAGAATTAGGCGCTGGAGATTGGGAGGCGCCACCGTCACTGGAAACCTCAAAAACGTGGTTATCTGGTTTTTTGGGCTTCCATACTTGATTTGGCGGCGGCGGCGGATGGTTCTTCTTCTCCTCGAGAAAATGCCTCACGGGCCGATGGCGAGGGGGAAGAAACCTGTTCTTTCGCTTCTTACAGAAATCTGCAGAATCGCTACCTGGGCCTTTTTTGGGACTCTCCATCATCTTTCCCTCCTCACTTTTGATATTTTCGGACTGAGTCAACTCGTTCGCATATGGAGAACCCTTTGTTTCGTCCCCGTAATGATCAGCAGACATGGAAACATAATAGAAGGGCTGACAACCATGCGTGTAATGTGTGTATAGATCGTGGGACAGAAGAAAACCCTGGTAGCTCAGCACGGGATGTGAGTGGCAGTAGAGAGGGTTTTGCAGCTTTTGGGGTGGTGAGGAAGCGAAAGCCAACGCTTGCAGCGCCTCCGTCGGCGGTGGTGGGGCGGCGGAGAGTCGGAAATGTGACTGGAAATTGTGGTGTGGAAGATGAGGAGGTTGTTGTGGGGTGGGCCTCCATTCGTCGGCGTTTGGATTCAGTGCAGGTTTCACACACATGGCGATTGGAAGCAAGAGTGAGAGACTGAAGAAAAAGGAAATATTACCCCTATGCTAATAAAAACAATATAATAGATATATACACATACACATACATACATAACAAATGTGTTTGTGTGTGTGTAATAGGATTTGAAATATGTTCTCCAGTAAATCGGATATTTCGATAATGTGATTTATTTTTATTATTTTCTGTTTAAATATTAAAACTAGTATGTTTTTAATTGAACATATATTACTATAGTATAATATTATTAAATTTAAAAAATACATATAATTATTATTATTATTTTAGATATATATAGAATTATGTCAATAATTTATATATGTACTATGATTATAATAAAAATATAAATATTATATATAAAATTATATATAATAACATTAATTAATTTTATTTATAAAATATAATTATTAAATTACCAAATATATATTATATTTTTTGGAATTAAAAAAATTGAATAAAATTTAGTATATTAATATGAACATTTTTTTATTATTATAAATAGTCTCGAATCTGCCACAAATTCATAACTGATTTGTTAAAATTAAATAATTGTGAAGATATATGAATTTTTTTATTAATTTTGATAAAATTAATACCATTATCAATATTAATAAAAAAAATTTAAAAATTTAAATTGAATGCTTATTGTTAACAATATAACAACATTTCTTAAAAATCCATCTTTTTATTTGTCGAAACCAAAATGGAGGAAAAATGATAATAAAAAATATATAAGAGTTAGTTTACTTCTTTAGAATGGGTAAGATTAATTATTTAGTTACTTAAAATTATTAAATTTAGATATTATTTTACAAAAATATTAAATTGAGATTTTGATAGTTTAATAACATCATTTTATTAAACTAGATCAAAAGAATTTATAATTTATAATTTATAATTTAATGTGATGAACTAATGAGACATATTATTAGTTTGTAATGTTATATATGGCAGCCAGTAAAACTCCGTGAAATTCTTCGATTTCTTTTTCATTTTTTTGAAAAGTAAAAAAAAAATATATATATATATATATATTTTTTTTTTAAGAAATAATAAATATCTAATGAAGTCATATTTCTATTTCTATATACTAGATTGTACTGTTAAAATTTTAAGAAATGTAAAATATGATATGGTATCTAAAAATATACGACAATAAAAATGTAATCTAAAAATAGGGTTTAAAATTTTTATTTTATTTTATGTTTTATATTTTATTTTAAAATAATTAATAAACATAATATATTTTTAATGATATTATTAACTGATATATAATGTATATTAAAAACAATAATAATTTAGAGATGGTTTGTAAGAATCACATTTTATCTTAATTTTGATGAATACCAGATTATTTAGATGTGCATAATTTCTAAGTAATAAAATGTAAGTATGCCACTCATTATTCTTGGTGATAAATAAAGATGATTAACATTATTTCAGTTAAGTTATTTAACATTTTAAACGAATTAAAATGTATGCATATAATGAATATAAATACTTAATGAATTATAGTTAATCACCATATGAACTTGTCCCATTCACATATATTTTCTTCTTAAAGTAGTTAATTTATTTATACAATAGTGAACCTCATTTTAAATAATTTTTACTTTTTTCCTGAAGTAATCAAATCATGAAAATATTAAGTGGAAGATTAGCATTTAGATCTATATTATATTATTGGGATCATACATGATAAACGGGGTTAATATATTTATTTTTAGTTAATTTGAGATATATTTTAAATATCAATATATGTATAGATGTTTTGTTTAATTTCAAGTATGTATTATATCGAGTTAATATTACATGTTTTGTTCGTTTAGTAGTTATTTTGATTTAATTTTGGAGTAAAAATCTTAAAACAAAAAAAATGGAAAAGGAACGAACAAATATGGAGGTAAATTAGAAGAAATTAGGCCAAACTTGAAGGAAAAATGCATTTGTCTCGAATCATGGCCATAAAAAGTCAAAAGGTACACAAAAAAACGTGAAGGGAGGCTTGCACTCAACTGAACTGAATTCACTCAGCCGCCGAGTGGATGTGAGTTGAACTTTTTCTGGGAAGAATTGAGCGGATTTCACTAGATCTAATCATTTCGCTCGATCGAGTGGAAGTGACACAAGTTATGGCAAAGACATTTTCGAAGGGGTTGAGCGGATTTGGCTCAACTGAGCCATTTTAATCGACCGAGCGAATTTTGATCGATTGAGTGCAAGTAACATGACTTTTAATAATTTCTTCCATTCCTCATAAGTTTTGACCGATTAAAAGGATTCTCAATTTCTCAATTATATATATATATATATATATAAACACCCAAACACACGAGAAAATATATTTGCTAGAAATAACAAAAATAGAAAAATGAGTATTATCTATTAACTGCATTATAGAAGAAGATCATCCTAAGAATATTTATTATTTTCTTCCTTTTCTTTTCTATTGTTTAGTTGCTAGATATGATTAGATAGATATATTTTTCCTATAGCGTTGTCTTAATTATAACCAACTAAACATCGTGTGATCTTAGAGAATATCGTAGACTAATCAATGACTATATTAGATCTTTAATTTAAGTTTCTCTTTGGATTTCTTATTCAATGATTATATTAGATCTTTGATTTAAGTTTTTCTTTGAATTTCTTATTCATATGTATGAAGTTTTGTTGTATTATTTAATTATTTAGACAATAATTGAGTAATTTTTATATATTAAATTGAGATTCAAAAGATAAAATATAATATTAAATTGTTAAAGAGAACTAAATGACCGAGGAGCTCCACCTTATCAAAGAGATATGATCTTATTCCCAAACATGTGCGCTCTTCTAAGAGGCATTGCTGATTCAAAGACAATTCAAGAATGAGAATTACCAAATTGCAATTCTATTATCCCGTAAATAAAAATACTAATTCACTTCATTGTTCCAGCAGATCCATTCATTATTCACTATTTACACATCCCCTACCTAAATTATCATATAACTTCCTTTTGAATAATATTTTATTTCATTAATCTTGAGCCTCGAAAGTCCCTCTAATATATTTTTGCATGTCTTGGAAAGCCCAGCCCCATTGAAGCAAAAGAGGACAAGCTAGCTTCCTGTTATTAATTAGTTTAATCACTTGTAAGTATTTCACACTTCTTTAAAAATATACAAATATGTTTGGTTTAAACTCGTTTAAAAGAACTTTGAATGCATAAATATTTCATTTTCGTCTATTTTTACTATAAAATTAAAATTCTAAGCTAAATGATGAGTTAAATCCAAAAAACAGTCAAATTTTAATGCAGTTTTCTAATTTATTTGGCTGGTTTCTTTATTTATCTTACAAAAACTTGTAACCTTCTGCCGTCGATCGGCACTTTTCCCCTCCACTTCTGGTAATGAACATATTTCACTTTCTCTCTGGTATTCAGCCATTTTATCAAACACATTGCAAGCACTGTCTTTCTCTCACCTCTCTCTGTTGCTAAAAAGCAAGAATCTTGTCATTTTTGGACAAAGATTCAATGCAATATTTCTGGGTTTGACTCAGAATTCAATTCCGATTCTGATCTGCAGATTTTTGCCTTGATCAGTGGGTTGACCAGACAAAAGCAAAAAGATCGAAAGGAGTTGCTACTCAAGAGTAATACACAGTACTGTGTGCAGAAAGAATGTGTGTTTGTTTCTATGTTTAATCTGCATGTACCCGTTGGGATTCTCAAAATCAGCCATTAAAGTGAAAGTTTAATTATCAGGACCAATTTTCTTGTGTAAAATTATGCAAAGAAATTCATAATCTTTTAGTGAGTATTACAAGTTAACCATTTTGAATGATCCAACAGTATAGTTGTTTACTTTACCTGAAATTGGATGAAGAAGCAAAGGGAGCAGGTGGCTGTTTTCGTGCATACGTACAAAACACAATCATCTCTCTCTCTCTCTCTCTCTCACACACACACACACACAATGTTTGAAATAAATTTTAGTGTATTTAAACTGATGGAATCAAAATCTTAAAAGGTTTTATGTCTTTAAATAAGTTTGGTAAATTCTTGCCATAAAATAATTTAATTACACTATCATAATAATTTTTTTATAAAAGAAATAAGATATAAGAGTTAGAGCTCCTTAAAAAATAAAATGTTATAGTAATTTATAAAATAAAATTATAAAGTCTTCTTATAACATAATCAATGTATGGATATATATTTTTGCTAGTTATTTGCTATTCGCAAAAACTCATGTGAAATGATAATACGTATGACATGATTTAAAGTACTGTTTATTTATTAGGAGTATTGGGAGCATATATGTGTATTTGTATTTATTCTTGTCCCATATTGTTTACGTTTGAAATATTAGGAGTATTGGGAGCATATATGTGTATTTGTATTTATTCTTGTCCCACATTGTTTACGTTTGAGAGTCTCCTACACTCTCCCCTTGTATTTATACACTTTGTATATTTCTGAATAGACATCTTGAAAATATTCTCATCATGGCATCCGCCATAATTCCTTGATCCTTTTTTTTTTTTTTCTGTTCCAGTCTTGGTTCCCGCGAACCTACTGCAACGCCGCTGCTCCTCTGGTTCATACCTCCCACCCGCCTCACGCAATCCTTCGTGTAGCAGCCTCACGCTGCTGCATCTTCCGACCCCATGCAGTCGCCTTCTCTCTCCGTTGTTACTGCCGACGGCACGCCGCTGCCCCTCGTCTCCTTCAACACCGCGGCCCAGGCGCCGCTAAAGCTTACCTCTACCAATTACGTCGCATGGAGTTTCCAGTTCCGGACTCTCCTCTTCGGCTACGATCTCTACCGTTATGTTGATGGTACGTACCCTTGTCCATCATCTACTGTTCTTGTTGGCACAAAGTCTGAGTCGAATCCACTTCATAAGCAATGGGTTCGACAAGACCAATTGATACTCTCGGCCATAATTGGGTCCATCTCGCCCACTCTTATTCCCTTCATTGCTGCCACCACTTCCTCTCGTGGGGCATGGGAGACTCTCGCCTCCATCTACGGCAAATCGTCAAGGGGGCGCATTTTTGCGCTCAAGAATCAAATTCACAATCCGGTGAAAGGTACACGTTCGGTTTCTGATTTTATGCTTGATATTAAAGGAGTTGTTGATGAACTCTCGCTTCCCGATGTGGTCACGGATCCGGAGGACTTGGTCCTTAAGGTGCTCAACGGCCTTGATGACTCGTATAAGGAGATTAGCAACGCTATACAGGCTAGGGATACACCCATTTCTTTCGACGAACTTCTCAACAAGTTATCTCAGTTCATGCATGCTCCCACTGAGATCCACTGGGGGGCAGTGAAACGTCTCCTTCGCTATCTCAATGGCACTCGATATCTTGCTCTTCATTTACGCCGTGACTCTCCTCTGTCTCTTCATTGTTTCACAGATGCTAATTGGGCTGGTAACTGTGACGACCGCACATCCACTGGTGCTTTATTATCTATCTCGGTGCCAATCCCATCTCGTGGAGCTCTCGTAAGCAGCGGACCGTGGCTCGATCTTCGACGAAGGCAGAATATCGAGCAATTGCTGCTGCTGCTGCGGAACTCCAATGGACTCGGTCACTCCTTTCTGAGTTAGCCGTTTCTCTGTCCACTGCTACTCCAGTTCTTTATTGTAACAACATTGGGGCTACGTATCTGTGTGCAAATCCGGTATTTCAATCTCGGATGAAGCACATTGCTATTGACTATCACTTTGTTCGGGAGTTAGTTCAATCTGCTCAGCTTCATATCTCGCATGTCTCCTCTGCTGATCAGCTTACCGATGCACTCACCAAGCCGCTATCTAGGACTCGCCTTTGTCTCTTATTGGACAAGATTGGTGTCGTTAATAGCCCACCATCTTGAGGGGGTGTATTAGGAGTATTGGGAGCATATATGTGTATTTGTATTTATTCTTGTCCCACATTGTTTACGTTTGAGATATTAGGAGTATTGGGAGCATATATGTGTATTTGTATTTATTCTTGTCCCACATTGTTTACGTTTGAGAGTCTCCTACACTCTCCCCTTGTATTTATACACTTTGTATATTTCTGAATAAACATCTTGGAAATATTCTCATCATTATTAACTACAAAGTATCACTTGTTACTTAAAATATATTATTTATGATTAATTTCCTTAAAAGATAATAATATTTTATAGTTAAACAAATAATGCTTTCATCTATTTATTTTTGTTTAAGTATATTTCCTCTATTTAAATTAAAGTCATTTATATTAATATATATATATATATATATATATATATATATATCATCCCTCCATTACCTAACAAAAGTACTTGATTTGCTTTTAAAAAAAACAAAAACAAAAAAGTACTTGATTTGACATCAACAAAGCTTAAAGCTTAATACTTCCACTAAAATGAAACAAAACAGTTGTTTAATAATTTCCTATCACTTAAACAAAACTAAATATACATATTTTACATCTTCTAAAATACCCTCTGATAAAATATTGTTGGAAACAGGATGCATGGGAGGGATCACTCTCTTTGGAATTTCTAAAATTTAATTTTTATATGTAATTTTATCTAATATTTTTTTACTTATCTATCAATATATTAAAACAAGATAATTGTGAAAATTTACTGAAATGCAATTTTTTCCATCTAAAATGTCTTCCTATTTATAAAAAAATATAATGTTCAATCAAATTTTTTCTATTGTTTTCTTGTTTCACTCGACTCTTTAAAAATTTATAATATTTTCATCTCAACTCAATTTTTGTAAAAAATATATTAAATTAATCATCTATGTAAATTTATATTCACTGTGGTGGTTGTGTATTCTCACATCCTTACCCTTAATGTTATTGGAGACATCCTAAATCTTTCAATTAATTTCGACTTTGTTAATATATATGTTTGAAAACTCACAACTAATGACTCTTACTTTTTCTTTTGCATGTAATACACTGAGGTTTTGAAAATCTATGTTGCGGCCAAAATCTCTACTTTAGTCTCTTGACAATTTTTTATTTATTTTTTGTTTTTTTTAAATTGAGACTATGCAACAGCTTTCTTCGTCTTAATACTAATTTTATTGGAAAGGGTTTGATGTTGTGTCAATTTGCCTATTTTGTTTCTCTCATTAGGAGGATGAGATCACATCTTTAGACATTGTTTTATTTTCAAACAGGTATGAGACTGCTACTCTTCAGTATTTAAGTTTACAATTTTGAGTGTCTCAGCTGATTTTCTTTATGGTTCCAGAAGGTCCAAAACTATGACATATTTTCACTTTGTTGCCAATGTTGATTTTGTGGTTTATTTGGAGAGCAAGAAATCATAGTTAAATCGAAACATTAGATGTAATCCTGCTAAGATCCAGCTCTTGGTACCTAATAGACTTAGAACAATGTTTTTTTGGTAATATGTTTCCATTTGAATTATGGAAGAGTTGTTGGCATGTTGCTCACAATTGGGGTTTCTTCGTTCTTTATAGAAGACCGTCTAACTCGATTCAAGTTGGGTGACTTCTCTAAACAATAAACTTATTAAATTAAACAAGAAAATTGAGGACTAACTGGTGACTGGTGTCTAAATTGTTATATAATCATAATTATATATATATATAATATATATAATATATATTTCTCTTTTAAAAACAAATTTCAAAATGTTCAGTAGTGGGCTTCAGTTTGAAGAAAGTAAATTAAGTTTGAGTCACTACAACTTGATCGTATCTTGTAATCATCATTCTACACAATGAATTTGGCCAGCCCGATAAAAAAAATTAAAAAACTTACTAAGAAGCCTTTGAAGCCCACAATATTAAGAAACTCATGTGAATGGGAATCATACGATGGACTGGTCTGTCCAAAAAGTTTCTGTTGGGCCTAATGGGCCTACAAATAGAAATAGGTAGTTATCCAAAACGTATATTCAAGGGACAAAGCCCATTTCCTCCAGCATCCACGCAGAGTGTGCATATATATTTCTATATTCATATATGTTAGCATAAATTTCGAATTGGAAAAAAGAAAAAAAATTCGATTTCCAACCTAAAAAAATAGTTGTGTTTCTAAAAAATACAACTTTTTTTTACCAACAAGATTAAGATATATCATTCTAAAAATAATAAATTTGCACTTACGACTTTTTATTAGTTAATTTGACTTATTCAACCTATATAACTTGTTTGTAAAATACTAAATCTAATTTTAATTCACAAAAACTCCTGTGAAACGGTTGCACGTGTGACACGATATAAGGTATTATTTGTTTAATTATAAGTATCATTATTTTTTAAGTGTATTACTACTGGTTAGTTACCTTAAAAAATAGTGATACTTTAAACAAGTAATACTTTATAGTTACATAAGAAATACCTGAAATCGTGTCACACGTGCAACCGTTTCACAGGAGATAATTTTGATTCATAAAATGAGATACTCATATTTTTAATAATACTTTTTTTAGATAATAAATATTAATAAATATAGCTTTTTTTAAGAACAAAAAAAGTACATAATACTTTTATTTTAACTTACTTCCAATCCTTGATATTCTCAGAATCCAATGATGAAAGAAATATTTTATTTCTTTATTCAATGATGCAAGAACGTATTTTTTTAATATAATTTATGTGATTATTTTAATGGGTCGTTTAGACACCATCATAATCTTACTTTGCTGTATCAGCTTTACAAGTAGTTGTAGAATTATGACCCATAAAGGCTTCATTAATTTGTTGTATTATATAAAGAAAAAGAAACGTAAAAAATTAAAGCAAACTAAAGAAATGGTTGGAGATTGTCCCATCTACTGCTCCCCCCCCCCCCCCCCTCTTTGTCTGCATTTCTTCAATTTAAATTTTAACTTTACATTTATAAATATGCAAAAACTTATATGAATCGAGCGTACCGTGCAATTTTAACCTACAGTATTATTTAATTGATTAAAAAATATTATATTTATCTAAAAAATATTAATGTTGATTTGTTACCTTAAAACTAATATATATATATATATATAATTATAATGGAGGATTAAAGATCAACATAGGTCTTACCTACCATAAAAGTGACATTTCATAAGATATAATATTAACATAAAAGCACATGCAATTGCAATCTTGTTTATGCATCATTTAATTGGGCGATTTATAAGTTTAAAATTCAAGTTTTGGACAATTGGGATGAAAGGGATAATACTAAGAAATTGAATGTTGAAAATTCTTTTTGTATAATTCTTTTTAAAATGTTTCTTTTGTGAATCCAACTATAAGACAAATATGCCATTATGTTTGACTTTATTGTGTTGAAAATTGTGTACAATTGCTTTTAAAAAATAAGTAGGCTCCTATTTATTTTTATTTTAAAAATAAACATTTTTATATTTGTTAAAATAGTACTAAAATAGGTAAAATAATGCATTAAAAAATACGTTATTGATTGTATTTATACATAACGACTACCTAAATTTGACGAGGAGTAAGTCTTGTAGATAACAATCTACATCAGCAAGACTTCTTAAACATTAATTCATCGAAAAATCATTAATTGCCCAAGAAATTTAATTGTGAACTAGAAGTGGACACCTCCGAAGTTTGCTCATCATCACCATAAGAAACAATCAATTTCAATCAAACAAAAATGAGACATGGTGCCCCATGATGCCACCCCAAACTTTCAATTCTAGATCACTTGTAATCTTGAAAATGGGCATGAAAATTTAAGAATTTTAGTGGTCCATAGCCCTCACACCATACCATATAATAACAAAATTAAAAACATTAATGAAATGATCCAAGCCCACCAAATATGATAAATCCCACAAGTGGAATAATACTATATTACTACAGTAACTATACTTTGTAGGGAACTTAGAAAACACCATAATGAGGACTTTATTTTCCACTTTTTGGAAATTGCACCAACAATTTCTTGCAAAAAGTAACCCACAAATTCAAGTTCAAAATAGTGTTGGAGTGCGTGTGTGTGTCTATATGTAGAAAAACGATAATATACACATTTATTTAGTTGGCAGATATTAATATTATTATATTTTAAATATAAATCTAACTATAATATAAATAGGTGTTTATAAAATATTCAGTCAGCACGATTTTCAGTATATATGTGTGTAAATATAATATTGGAGAACCGTAGAAACCCCCCAAACAAAGGCACAATAATTAAGTTAGATGGATTGAGTTAAAATGTTGTTCACAATGCAAAAGGAGGGGTACTTAACAATTATTGCAGCAAGAAGTGTTTTTCAAGTGTTGAAGGCGGCCTTGTCTGCCTTTCGACAAGCCTTATGTCTGAAATGCTTATAGTTCAGCCCAACATATGGCCTCACTTCATTTACTTATGTTGGCCGACGACCACCATTGATAGGGATGGATACCTAGTTTTTTTAGATACTATATTTGTTATATTTACTGTACAAGTATTATCTTTGTAAAATAAGTTATATAAATTTAACTTTTTTATGAAATGTAAAACATATATAATTGTTCAGAATATATAAGTACACGTGGGTGTGTTGTGTGGATAGATATATGATTTTTTTTTTTTTTTTTGGTTCTTTATTATTTTAGTGGCCGAAAAGAGGCATTATTAAAAGAAACATGCTCTTTTGTATTAAGTTATTGATATAATTTAAAAATAAGTTATAAATAGTAAAAGAAAAGGAAAGAACTAAAAGAGACGCATGCCCCACAATTAGGACTATACATGAACAAAGCTTTCGGTGAGCAGCACATGAACAAACTCTTTTATTTTGTTAAACGAACAAAATTTTGAGCTCGCTTGATAAATGGACAAAATTTGAACATTGACAAGCTTGTTGTTTGCGAACAAGTTCGTTTAAAACTCAGTTAACAACAACAACGACAATATTCATATTGTAGAAAAATTTGGTGCTATTATATTATTTGTTATTTTAGTGGATATTTTGTTAAGTTTGTTTCTTTGTATGAAGATTTAGAAAATATGTGTTTAATTGATATACGTGAACAATGTTAATTAGTTATTCACGACCATAGATGTTCATAAACAAGTGATAAAACATGTTCACGAACAAATTTAAACAATCTTAAACACCTACAAACCCTACTTGATCTCAAATAAAAATAAACAAAACGAAACATGAATAGCCACAAGTTAGACTCGACTTAAATCATTTATGGTCCTATTTCACAATAGGTAATTTTCTTCCTTCATATATATCGAAATGAGACTATCATGCCATACACATAAAAGTATATAAGTTGGACTTGATCGTTGTATAGATTAAATGCTATAAATGTGTACTTGTGTGTGTATTGATTGTGAAATACAAAGAAGGATTTGAAATTGAATTGTGTACGTGCATGGGATTTTTAGGTTGCGACGTGGATGAAATATTTCCCATGCATTATATGTGGGAACATTCTTGCGCCAATTCATCACTGCTGCATAAGTCTTCTGAAATTTAAAGCTGAGATCTGAAAATTAATTATTGTTGATGACTAGAGCTGGATATGATATTGATATATCATATTTACATATACACACATATTTATTAAAGCGTTTTTTTTTTTTTTAACAATTCAATATATTACCTTTAATTTTATAAGTTTTAGATATCGATCTCTAACTTTTAATTTTATTTAATTCATATTTAATTTTGTCATAATTTTACATTGTTGAGAATTATTAACGTACCACTATTAGCTTAGCTTACCATATATGCAGTTTGGTTGCTGTGTCAGCAATTTTTAATAATTTTTTTAAAATTCCAACAAAATTAGATGTAATTTGAACAAGATAATCAAAAACTATAAATTATGATTGAAAAATCTAAAAAATAAAATTATTTCATATGAACAAAACATAAATTAAACTTTTTCATTAATAAATATATTTGATATGAAATTTCAAAATGGTCCAATAAAATTAGATGTAATTTGAACAAGATAATCAAAAACTATAAATTATGATTGAAAAATCTAAAAAATAAAATTATTTCATATGAACAAAACATAAATTAAACTTTTTCATTAATAAATATATTTGATATGAAATTTCAAAATGGTCCAATAAAATTAGATGTAATTTGAACAAGATAATCAAAAACTATAAATTATGATTGAAAAATCTAAAAAATAAAATTATTTCATATGAACAAAAACATAAATTAAACTTTTTCATTAATAAATATATTTGATATGAAATTTCAAAATGGTCCAATAAAATTAGATGTAATTTGAACAAGATAATCAAAAACTATAAATTATGATTGAAAAATCTAAAAAATAAAATTATTTCATATGAACAAAACATAAATTAAACTTTTTCATTAATAAATATATTTGATATGAAATTTCAAAATGGTCCAATAAAATATCAGTCTAACAAGACATCTATCTTCAAGTTTGATGTCGTCGTAAAATTTCATATCGTCCACTTCTTTGTTGTATATATATATATATGTATATATATATGTGTGTGCGTGTAGGCACGTCCGACGCACGTATAAATATATATGTGTGTAGAGGGTGTTTATGGACCAAGAATGAGAAGTGCAGTCACAATGCAACAATTAGGCATGTTAGGGGGGGGGATGTATTGTCTTTGTCCTTCATAACATTGCAAGGAGTACTTAATTTGGTCCCAATTAAATAAAGGCGAAAATTGCATATTCTTTTTGTTTTTATTTTGGTTTCTGGTGCAAATTATTTATATAAAAGTAGACTTATAATTATTAAAGTTGTTTTTAATGATAATTATTATAAAAAGTATATACCATCATAGGATTGCGTGCTATGGGACTTATGATAAATCAAATCCAAATTTAAATGCCCCAATTTTCCATTAACCAATTACTAAAATAAATTAATGGCTAGTATTATACCAATTAAATAAATTAATATATGTACTAGTATATGATATTTGGTATGCAACAATTTGGTTTGTATACACGATTATAAAGATTGATGATACATTTATTTAAAAATAATAATAAAAAATCAAGATATTGTTCCATTAACATTCAAATAAATAATAAATACTTCTTCCTATCCACAATTAAGTATTGTTTTAAAAAATTTCACACATATTAAAAATAAATTAAGTGTTTATTCTACCCTTAATTAATAAAGAAGAAATATTAATGATTAGTTGTAGAAAGACACATCACGTGTATATTTACAAGAAAAGTTAAGGATAAATTAGAAAAATAATATTAATTTTCACCTTAAAAGTTGTAAAACGTCACTTATTGTGCAAAAAATTAAAACTATTAAAGCAACACTTATTGTGAATAGAAGAGAGTATCAAGTATTCGAGTATAAAATAAATCTCGATTGGTTAAGCCTCTTGATAACGTCGACCAATAATATTAATTCAAATTTCACTAATTTATTCCCTTTCACTGTTTTTAGTAATGCAATTTAGAAATTGAGGCCCACAATTTATAAATACTTCATTAATAAATCCAATCCAACGATATACGATCACATTTGAGATTGCTGATTTTATTATATTGGTCCGTATCACGAGTCAAAATATCTTGATTCGAGTTTTTTCCTTTTTTTTTTAATTTAAATATAAATATTTTATGTGGTATTAATTGGTTTTCAAATCTTCACACAAATCATGCTACGTGACACACAATATCTTTTATCTTTTATTTCATTTATCTTTCATTTCAAGTTCTAACTTTTGTTAAAAATATATAGAGCGAGTTTCTTGTGTATCAGGTGCACTACACACTCAATTTCAGCATTATTTATTTAAGTTAAAAGTATTACTTCTTTACTTTAAAAATATTACTATTTTTCTCATGTTAACAAATCAGTATTAATACTTTTCAAGTAAATAAATAATATTTTTTCAGTTAAATAAGTAATATTTTATATGGAACTGCACGATAAGCTCAAGTCATATAAATTTTTATAAAGTATATAATGTATGATAATAAAATTGAAATATAAAGTAAAATAGAGAATTTCAGACAAGTTCGTTGCACAAACCCTACTTTATCAATATAATGAAGGAAGAATATTTTGAATGCGTAGTTTGTTTTTCTTCTGTTTTTGTTTAGGGATTATTATTTTCTTAATTAACTTTATAATTAAAGGGTCTACAACTTTGTACGTGCTTGTTGGCCTATCTTTATTGTCTGATGGCTAAGTTAATTGCATTGCTAACAATAAGAGCATAGTTATAAAGCTCAAAATTATTGTACTTATTCTGTACATCTAATAATCTATCAACACCTTTAACCCAATCTTTTCGACAGTATGATGAGTCTACAATATCGAATATCTTAATTTCTACAATCCAAACAATGAAATTAAATCAAATATTTGATTTGGTTGATGTATCCGACTATATTTGATAGGCTAATATATAAACACAAAAGTTTATGTACATTAGTTCTACTGTGCAACTCGATCTACAGTTGTTTATTTGAAAAATAATACTATTGATTCGTTATTTTAAAAAACAGTAATATTTTTTTAGTATCAAGTAATATTTATTAATTAAAAAAATAATAATATAAATCGAGTGCACGACCATGCACAGAAGATCACTAAAATAAAAATATAGGAGGTGTACTATTGAAAATATAGCCCAATAAGCTTTATAGCCCATTTAACACTCCTACAAATACTTGTATATTATTCATGAGTTGGTTTCTTCTTCTTCTTCTTCTTCTTATTATTATTATTATTATTATTATTATTATTATTATTATTATTATTATTATTATTATTATTATTATTATAAACTTGAATTAGGAAAACAAAAAAAAGAGGAGGTGGGATTAACACAAAACTAAAAAATGCAGATGCCAAAACATTCTTTAATTTTAGAATTCTTATACTTTATTATTTCCCTAATTTTAAGTTGATATTTCATTTTATCAGTAACTTATAAAATAAGGTATAAACAGTTTTCTTGCAACTAAATTAAACCTAATTAATCTCAACTCTTTCCTAAACAAAAATAAACAAATAATACTCCAAAAATACATTTAATTAGAATAAACTTAGGTTTCAAAGTAAGTTAACAATGAGTGTTGTGTTCAACCTTAAAATAAAATTAGTTGACTTAAACATTTTACAATTCGGGCAGAAATAAGAATGTTGTGTTGGAAGCAAAAGCAGGGGAAGAAATGACATGAATCAATGCTAATTTAGAGAAGCAAAGGGAAATAAGAATTAAGGAATCCAACCAAGATCTTGAGTAAGTTAATTGATATGTATGTGTGAGAGTGGCGGCTGAAATTTAAGAGAAAAGTGAAAATGGTGTAATAAGAGTGGTCCAGTTGGGACACTATTATGTATTGATGGTTCGCTGCCATTTACATTAAAATATCAAATCAAATATCTTTCGTACCATACTCTCTATATTCCCTTTTCTTTTACTACTTTTAAGGCATGATTTTTAGTTACCTGTTTTGTAAAAGAAAGAACCCTAAAACCAAGATATCCCCCTTTTTTCTTGGATACGCAGACCAGACCCTGTTGTCTTCGCTTCTACTCATACCAATAAATTTTTACTGCTATTTAATTTTGTACCTTTTTACATTAAAATAATCAAGCTTTGTTTGAAGTGCACTATACAAAACACAAAACATGTTTAATAAGAAATTATTTGTTGTGGAATATAAGGGTTCGTGACATATTAGAATGAATATATTTAAAAAATTTACATTCAGATAAATAGTAAAAAGTAATGTTTATATTGAGATAGAGTAGGGTATGATGAAAACTATAGATGTTATATTAGTAGTGAGAGAAAGAGACGGATGTCAAATGATAAGATGTTATATCAGTCACAATTTGTAGATTTTGATGAGGGAGGATATTCGATCCTCCATCCTCAACCCAAAATAAATAAATATTTGAGTCGGGTTATCCTCTATCCGAATAGACCCAACCCAATACAAACAATCCCTAAAAGATTGGAATATTTTTGCTCTCAAGATTTTATCTAATATTTAATTTTATTTTAACATATGCTAATTATTATGAATATCAACAAATGCAAAGTTATCAAATTTTACCAAACCCGCACCATATTATATATATTATATATATATATACTTTTTTTTTTAACTTTTTACCTTCCTCATCTTCTCACTCCCCCAAATTTCATTCATTCTCAATTTTCTCCTCATGCAATCTCAACTCTATTTTCACGTAGTTATTTGATTTGTATATATTTTAATTTATGTTTTATTAAATAGTAGTAACAATAATATTGATAGTATTTAAAAGAATACAAAATCAACAAGACAAACAAAGTAAATAAAGTCGACGGGTTAACAGAGAAATGGTAGATTAGTTTTGAGTTTTAAGTATTATCATGCAAAACAAATGTCAAGTAATAGGGTTGGTATCCTATTGAGGGTCAGCAATAGGGTTGGTAGAGTCGGCGAAATAATGGCCCTGCTTAGGGGCATAAATTAATTATGTTGGTGTGACGACAACATGGTCAGATGCTTGGAACCAACATAACATATCACAATAATTATAAGTTTGTAAACTATATTTTAATTATTTTTATTGCGAATTTTGATTACTTGCATTGGATATTTTTTGTCTATCCCTTCAATTCTTAAAGCATTTGATTAAGAATAATATTATGTAAATATTGGGAATTTGAGGATTTTGAGAATGTGACACTCAGTAATCATTCAAAATTTATTACGACTATTGTCTTAATATGTGCATGCATCATATATATTAAAATACATATAGTGTTTACCTATGTTAATTAATAAATAAAAAAATCATTTTTTTCTCATTGGATATTGTAGCATTTGGATAAAATATTGTTGACCTAAGCAAGAAAGTGCGTGGCACGTTAGCGAGCACTCCACTTGGAAAACAGTGTATAGTTTATGCAACCATTTCTTTTTTAATTAATTAATGCTTTCTGCAGTAATCCAAAATGAACATTTACGCTTGTAGGATAAGATTGATTTAGGAATATATATATATATATATATAGAGAGAGAGAGAGAGAGAGGATTTCCACTAAGTTCTTTGTTAAATGTATATATCATAAAACATGGGAAGTCAAATTCCATTAAGAAATATTATTTTTTAAATCAGAAATATTAATTAAGTTTTATTATTTAAAAAATGATTCAGTGGAAGTTTACTCCTTTTCAAGTGACTACATTTTTAATAATATAACTTATTCAAGTGAATGAAGATTTAATTTTGGTTTGAGTGTTTTCTCCACAATTATGCGTATTTTGAGTGAGAAAGTGTGCGTTTATACAATACGAAGAGGATTAACAAACATGGATTATGAACCTTAATTAGTATTTTGAAGTTGTATCTAATTTATTATTATTTAAGTCGGATTTTAACAAATATGATTTCCCTGTCCCATGGATTTGAAATTATTTTAATTGGTTCAAATTCTAATTACATAAATACGACATTTCTTGGGTTTGAGGGAGTATTATACTTATTATAATAGAAATTTTATTTTATGTCTATTAATTTTTGTTATGTCCATAGTGTAATCTTTAATTTTAACGAACTTCTATAATGAATTCTGACTTTTTATTTTCTCCAATTTATGCATGATTTTTTATAATTTAAAAAATTTACTAGAATATGTTAATATGACGCATCTAATTTTACTTTTCATGTGGGCTGCCACGTGAACAATTTTTAGTGATATTTGAAATTTGAGTTAAATTGGGTATAAAATAGAGAGCTAGAAGATAGAAATTATTATAAGAAAAAGAAATCTTGTAAAATTAAAAAAATTTAACTAAGCAAAGTCAAATAGAGAGCTAGAAGATAGAAATTATTATAAGAAAAAGAAATCTTGTAAAATTAAAAAAATTTAACTAAGCAAAGTCTGAATTAACGGGTATAAGTTAAAATTTTGTAATATTTAAATTAGATGGAAATAATAACCAATCATTGAATAATACATCATTTCTTTAGCTAGTTCTAAGTGACCAATAAGGAAGCGATGCCCTTTGAAAATAAAAGCCAAAAAAATAATTAGCAAAAGATAGATCCACAAAAGGATTGGCAATGAGCTATGATTTATGGGAAGAAAATGACTTCCACCAATTAATGCATTACATTTGTTTTTCATCTTCAAATACCCCGTTTTATATTCTTATTTTTTATTCTCTTTTGAGAATTCATCCTTATTTCAACCTAATCATTCAATATATCATCTGTTTCGGTTCAAAACAATCAAAATGAAGATAAAACAGCTGAAATTGTCGATACAACTAAAATAGTTTGAAATTTTTTTATACTTAATTTTTTAAATTTCCTTTGAAACAAAAAGCAAAGGACCAAAGTGTTGAACTAATTTAGTATAGTTTGGTCTTGAGAGAAATCACAATTGCTAATTGAACGAACCTTGAAATCTAACATATGAGGAAACATTAACTTAAGATTGAGTTAATTCCTAAATTATCTAGTAATATTTTAAATTATTTGTAGGTGAATGTATATATACACATATAATTTATATATGTATATATAATTCAAAATGATCAGACACAAAATATCAAATAATTTATATCTGCTTCATCTTTTATGTAACTTTACGTCGAAATAAATAAATAAAATAAAATCCTACAATATCCTATGTTCTTCATCATCACAAAATATAAATGTGTTATATTACCAATAAATAAATAAAAAGAGACAAAAGAGTTTTTCCAAATGATATTTGCTTTCCGAAAATGTCCCAAGAAATACCCACCATAATAATATCACATGGGAGCTAGGTAGATGACCTCGAAAGCTACTGTCACCACTTAAAGTCGATATCAATTTGAATTTTTTATTTTATTCTATATTAAATTATATATTTTAATTTTAATTATACACTTATATATATTATTTGATATTTATTTATATAATTAAATTTAAAATATAAAATAAAATACAAAATAATTTTATCCGATCAAGTGCGCTCCTAGCCCATCATTTTGGCTATATATGTGAGCACAAATATTTTATATTACAGAAAAACGTTTCTAATGTTTGAACGTGTGATATAATTATGACTAAATAAATTTAAAAAGAAAAAAGAAATAAATAAAATGATATTAACGTGAGTTGAATGCTTATTAAAAATTGTAACTGTATGAGTGGATCGATTATCCCAAACAGCTCACCAAGGAAAGACATTTAATATTAAAACTGTATGTAGAGTAATTATATTGTCTGGATCATATTTTTAATTATATCTTCCAGGTCATATTATTTATAATTAAAATAAAAATAAAAATAGAAAAGAAGGAGAAGACAAACCGGTGCATTGAGCCATAAGATAGAGGAAGGGGACAAGTGTCCACAGGGTGGGGAAGTTCAATCCAAATTGTTAGCAATAATTGGCGGTCAAATTATTAAATTAAATAAAATAAAAGAATGAGATTATAATATATAGTTTTGTGTGATGTATAAAAATAAGAGGTGGCAGAAGATTAGGGGCTGAACACAGCAAAAGGGATGTCAAACTGTGTGAGCTTGGTCTATCCAATGATGGAGGGAACCAATTCAAATTAAATAATTATTCAACACCATAGTTCTAGTTTTATTTCAAACAATTACTCCTTCTGAATCAAATTTCAATTAATTGAACTTTTAAGCTTCTATTTTAAGTTATAATGTGTTAGATAATAGAAAATCATGCTAGAAAAATCGAGGCGATAGAGTCGTCACATAAGTTGATGTATGTCGTAGCAACATTGAATTGCACCATATATGTTTTTAAGAAATCAATAATATATGACTACTAATACGTAAAAATTTATATTTTTACGTGTATTGGATGCACTGTGCACCCATATATACAATATTTACTTGTTTATTTCAGAATATTACATTGATTTAGTATTTTTTTTTTAAATAATAATATTTTTCAAACAAACAAATAATATTGTAAATTCGATATACAGTGTACAAAAGACTTACTTTTTTATAATATCATCAAATAATAGAGTTGAAAATTCGAAGAGTTATTCGGGGTAGATTCAATCATTTTTATTTTTTGATGATTATCATGAGAGATCTCATTGAAAAGTCGGGTAATATGAGATCAAAAAATATATATCAACCACTAATTGTACTTTTTTATCCTTCTAAAGTTATCGTCATAATCTAATTTAAGCACCGAAAAAATTATATTTAAGGACTGCCTTATAATGTTTTTTTATTTTTATTATAAAACAACACCAACGGAGGACTAATTTCAGAAATCTCTAACATCTCCACCAATCTCTGTCGGACCGGGGGTGGGGGTTCTGGGGGCGAGGAATTTCGCTTTTTGCCCCAAAGAAATCTCTAACATCGTTCAACTTGAGATTCAAGTGTGAGGTCCCGATATAAGGACAAACAATTTTGTTAAATGTGAAGAAAGATCTGCAATACCCAAAAAAATGAAAATAAATAATTGTTATATAAAAAGGAAATGTATTTGGCTCTTTTTACAGAAAAAGAAAAAGAACCAGCAGAGTGACAGAGACCCATGCCTAGGATCTGAGCTAATAGACAAGAGAAGATCCCCCAATCCCATAAAAGAGAACAAGGTCAAAAAGAGGAGACGCTGTGTATCAAACACACTTGGGCCCCACTTTGACCACCTATATTATATTATTACGTAAAATTATAAATCCCCAAAAACAAAAATGTATCGAATTGACCAACTTACCCCCAAGGAATAACACGACTGGAAACTCCTGGTTTCTGACACGTGGCAGGTGTGCTTCTTGGTTTCACTAATTAGGCCGTGTTTGGCTGAACTATGGGACAAGATATTGAGTCAATGGTCTGCACTGCCCCAATTGCTTCACAATGCTTTCTTCATTAATAAAATTTTAAAAAACAAAAAAATACTAATATTTTAAGTTATTTTTTAATTATAATAAAAGAAATTAAGGTACAGTAAAAAGGGTAGGGGTAGGCGTAGGGGTGGGTGTGGGGTGTTTCCAGTAAACAAAGTAAGCAAGAACAAGAAACACCAGCACCTTCTTTTTTAACTTGCTTTCTCTACTTTTCATGTGTTTACACAACTCAGTCTGCCTCCACGGCCCCCCACCCCACCCCACCCCACCCCCCCTCTGAGCATTCAAAAGAAAAGCAATGTCCTCTCTCTACAGTCTAGAGAGAGAGTGAGAGTGACACCACTTTTGTACCTTACACTAAAAAAAAAAAAGGAAGAGCAATGAAAGAAATCTTACCAAACAAAAATTTCATAATTTCATAAACTATACAAACCCTTTTTCCTGTAAGCTGTACACTTCATTATTCAAATCCCCCTCCAATATTTTGATTTTTTTTCTTTTTCTTGGGAAAACAGTTGTACTCTCTTCCCTATGCCTATCTTTCAAATCTTCACATTTCTTGGTGCTTACTCCCAAAAATTTAATCAAAAATAAAAAACCAACCCCACAAACCAATTCCATTTACAAAAAAGAACCCTACTCCTCCCCACTAAAAAGGCTGATTGATTCCCACAAAAATTCAGCCCGAGACATAAATAACCCAATCCTTCGTCTCAATGCCAAAACCTAGTTGGTCGTCGATCCAACGACCAGTACTCGAACCTTCTCCAGCATTGCCCACTCTTGTGCCGTCGATTCAAGATTCGTTCAAGAACCTTTGCTCGTGATCATCAGACTCAAGATTCGATCAAGAAGAATCATACATAGGTAATTCGTATCACCTATCCTCAACAAATATTCTCCTAGCAAAATCCCGAAATCTTTTCGAGTAGAGTTTGGGATCAACAGCTGAAATGGAGGTGGGGTCTGCTTGTAAGGATTTGTACGCATGTTCGAGCTTCTTGCTGATATCGTAGTCTTGCAAAATGTCGATGATCCCAAAGTAGAGGACAACTTCGTAAATTTCACCACTTCGTGAAGCCATCAAGTTGTTGAATCCACCAGGAGTGTATTGATCAACACTCCTCCGAGCCACTCGCTCTGCTCGGGCAGGCATGTTGGCCCCTAGCCTGATCAGTGGCTTTCTGATAAACAAAATTTTGCAAAATCAAAACAAGAGCCACAATTATATTTTAAAAAACATTTAAATCACTAAGAAACTAGCTCTTATCCAGAAAAGTCAATAAGACCATGCTCAAAGCATACCCCACGGAGAACTGTATATTAATTAGTATTATTTTTTAAAATCTCCAAAATTTTGCCACCCCATCTGATATCCCATCCTTCAATTATTTCAACAACCTTACTCAAATTCAATGGAAGAAAAATAATTGATCTGAAGCCTAATAATGCAGTTTTTTAATTTAGTAATGGCTTATATTATCAAAATATGTATCCAATCTTAGATTTCAGTCATCTCAAGACAATTCACAACAGCTCAAATAGAGATATACAATATGGCCTTAAATGGCTCACCTGCCAGCTAGGACCCGATCCATGTCTTGTAGTTCGGCTTCAAGAAATCGACAGCCCCGCATGAACTTTTCATTTTTATACGAATCGTTCTGTCCTGAGGAGCAAATAATTTTTTATAAGCTATCTTCATATCCCACAAACTAATACACGCCGATAAAGAAAAGAAGTAATATAGATGAATTTAATTACCTGTACGTAGTAAAAAAGGTGACAAACCAATTTTGTCTCCAGTACTAACATCACGAAAATGCATACCAACTAAGAGACTGTAATCCATTATCCGTTCTGTCTCCAGGAATTCACAATCGCGATCGATTTGTCTGGAGATGCAATTAAACTAATTAGAAAAGCATAAATAAAAGAAAATGTGACAATTAAAGACGGATGAGGTATGACATACTAACTTGATAAGTTCTTGGTACCAACTGGTTTGTAACCGAAATACATAGTTCAAGTCAAGGTCCTTTAGAGTTGTTGTTTCATCAATCTCTCCTTTAGGCTTTTCAGTTGTGCGGCCATGGGATGATCCTTTCAGATCAAATCGTCTGTGAATTCGATACTCAGAGCAGAACAAATTCCCCATCACAATGAACCGTGTCTAGTTTACAATAAGTAATTTAAATATCAATTAGTAATAAACCCAAGTCACAAAACTTAAATAGACTAGCGAAACCAAGCAAACACAGCATACCTTGACACCACCAACTGGTTTGACACAGTGAACTCCGAAGAACTTTGTCACTAGAGTGTTTTCATATCGACAAACATGCCGATGGTAACTAGGAAGCATCTTAATAAGCACCTGAAAGATACAAGTAAACCAAAATTCAATTTTGCAACGACAATTGACCACTTGTTGGATTAGAAATTTTAGAACATTCGGGAATCCTAGAAAATTTGTTCTTTAGACTACAACAAGTCAAAGAGGTGTAGGTAACTAACCTTGACTTCGGATTTCTTCACAGTCTTGATCATAAACCTATCATCTTGTGTCAAGTAAAAGAAACTTCCACTCTTTCCGGGCGATGAAAGTTCTCTCAATGCATCATTTCCACAAATGGATAACATGTAATCAGCAGTATCTACTTGAAATAGCTCCCTTAAATGTCTGATAATCCAATAAAGCAATTTGCAATTTTTAGATTGAATGTTCAAACACGAGTTAAATATGTATCAACAGTATTGGCAAGTACATTTGATGTAAGGCCAAAGCATAGGAAATGAATTACCTAAACACCACAGGACAATAATCCTTCCACCGGAAATCAGCAGACTGATGAGGCGGTGTAGTTTTCGATCCTTCCGGTGGAAATCTTGTCCAGAACTTCTCCTTAGGGTCAAAATCATTCAGCTTAAGGTCACGAGATATAGAAGCATGTTTCCCCACTGAATACCTTCAGAGATATATAATAAATCCAATCAAAATCAAATAAAATGCTAAAAAAGTGCAAGATAATGAAGAACCAAAACAAAAATTCCATTTCAATCTACATCAGTTTCATCCTTACCTAATACCCAACTGGAGATTAAGCATCAGATCATAATTCTTATGCCCTTTTGATATAGTCTGCCCTGGCTTCTTCACTTCGCCGCCGTTGAAACAACAGGGGTTTCTCCGAAACTGTTTAATCCCATCTCTGTACAACATCGTCGCCTCCACATTATCGATTATATCACAGGTGATGTCTCCAGCTTCACCGTCCGATTCCCAGATACAAATTCTTGGGAAACTTCGTTCCATCATTCCCCCGTCCACCGACGACCTCTTTTTACCGGCGCCGGCGCCACCAATCAAATTCACACCCTCCTCACCCACAACCATCAATGGTGCCGATAACTTATGACTAAAATACCCTTTAAAACCTTCTTCATTCCCATTCCCATTCTTGGAAATGTGGGCAGGGTAAAAGGTACCATTCAAGATTTGTGCCCTGTTGCTATTTTTGGACGAATCATTCGACCAACATCCGATGTAACAACTCCCATCAGGCCATGTAAAAACTCCATGGCCTTTGGGAACACCATTTTCCCAATTCCCATCGTATCTATTTCCATTGTTCCAGACTAAAATTCCTCTTCCATGAATCACCCCGCTTTTCCACTCACCAATATACTCATTTCTGTTGCTCCATAAATATCTCCCTTGCCCATCTTGTAAATTCCTCTTCCACTGTCCTTCGTAATAATCACCATTACTGTAATGCTTAACGCCGTAACCATGTTTCCGGTCGCCGGACCAAGACCCTTTATACATATCCCCGTCGGACCCGATAAAAGTACCCGCACCTTCCATCCGACCCGACTTGAACTCACCTTCAAAAGTCGCGCCCGACGGCCATGAAAATTTCCCTTTGCCACTGGCTTTCCCCTTCTTCCAATCCCCTTCATACATGCACCCGTCTTTCCACAAGTACTTCCCTGATCCGTGGGGACTGTTGTTTGAAAACGTACCAATATACAGATCGCCGTTAGGGAGATGTTTCTCGATAATATTAGCTGAGTTCCTGTCGGGAATCGAGGCTGGTGTTACCCTACGGCTGGTGGCTTGGGATTTGCTCCGCGGAGTAATAATTACTGATCTCGGCGTTGTAGTTGTGGTGGTATTCTCAGCTAATTTCTCCTTTTCCTTCTCTAAATTCTCTTCGTTTAATTTCCTCTCGTCATTTTCGAAGCATATTAGTGGTTCCGGCATTTTTCTCTTTTTTTCCTCAAAGACGAAGATAACAAGGTTTGCAGTATCTGGGCTGGCAGAAATATGCTGTAATCGTCGTATCCGACTACAGCCGGAAAACTAGATGGAAATCCATCTCCGGCAGCATTTCCCGGCGCTTACGCTATGTGGAAGAAAGATGGAGGTTGGTTTCAGTGACTTGTGAAGAGAGAATAAGCGTGGAATCCCAACAAACAGAGGAGTAGGGGGAAGGTTAGTCGAGAGATAGAAAGGGATGAAACCAATAAACAAGAAACTGAAATAAAGCAAAGAGGACAAAATAAAAGAGAAAAAAGATGAGAGAGAGTGGAAGAGAGAGAAAGTGAATGAATGAAAGAGTGCGTGTACTGTGTGTGAGAGAAAGCATTTAAATCAGCCGGCGTTGCATTTGCTAAAGATTTGCACTGTTTCAGCTCACCTAGGGAAAAACGTCGCTACGGATCCTATACACACAATTATACTGAATCATCATTATCATCCGTCTATACATACATCACTAGATGTATCTGCCCTCCCGATCTGCTACAATCCAAAGTTATTATAATCCGACCCGACCCGACCGATTCAGTCTCATAACCGGCCCGATTATGTGTATACACTAAAATCCTTTTAATTTATGCTCAATAAATTAATTATCTTTCTAATATATTAATTTTCTTCGATCAGTTCTAACACTTATAAATTATATAAATATAACAACAATTTTAATTAGTAGACATTAATCGGTCAGAAAGTTATTAATTTTAAAATATTTTACTGTTCAATCTAAACGGTAAAACTAATCTAAATACTAATGAGAAGTTAATATAAAAAAAATAAAGTAAATAGGATAAAGTCTTCGTAACTTTATGCTTTAATACAAAGTAAAAAGTTAATATAAATGATGGGTTTTTCCTATAAGTACAATAATTACCTGATTTGGACCATGGCATAATTCTGATGATTTCAACAATAATATGATAATTCATAAATATTTAATCATAAATTATTGCCTTTGTTTGAAAATAAGAATTCTTTTTTAAAAACTATTTTATTTCAAAATAAGTTTGGTTTCAAAATTCAATATTTTGTTTTATTAGTTAAAGTAAAAAAAAAATTATTTTTTAATAAATTACATGCAATTAAAATTTATTAATTCAACAAATAAAAAAATTATAAATGAGAATTTATCAAAATGGTGAACAAATCGGTCTCTTTATATATTAGAGATTTAATCCATTTGTTACAACTTAATTTTATAGTATATATAAAATAGTATGTTGTTTGCATTAAAAAACGTACTCTATTTTTTTATTAAATTTCAATTATAATAGAAAATTAATAGTCAATAATAATAATTTTCAATCATATACATAGATAATATCCACATACTAACTTCACCTTCTAAAATAATATCAAAATTTACTTAATTATGAGAAATAAAAAATAAATAAAAAAAGACCAACCAAACACTATCATTTCGGTTTTTTAGTTGATCAATCCAACTCATTCTTTAATTTTTTTTATTAAATAATATAAATTCTTATAAATATCTGAACTAATCAAATTTGTTACGATTCTAAATATAGTACTTGAAAGTATCTCGTATACACGGTTGTAAAATTATTATTGTTAAGCTTGAATAAAAATTATTGAACTTGTAGTATTATATTTGAGCTTTTCAGATTATTTAGTCAGGTTAATTTTTACCAAATTTTAATTTTTTCACATATAAAAATATACTCATTCTTGTTGAATATCTTTATCGAACATAGTTCAAATAATTTTAAAAAATAATTTTTTTAAAGAATCGAGTAGCTAGGTCTGATTTTTCTAACCCTAGATTATATAATTGAGATGAAACCGTTAAATTTACTAGATTGAAATAATCTATTTGGGCATTGATTTATGACGATAATAATTAATCTCAAAATTTAAATGTTTCTTAATTTTAATAAGGAAAAATATTCCAACAACTTTCTTTTATTAGAATCTAAAGCATTGGAAATGGTGGTACATCATAAAATGGAAAGGCAATGAAACTAAAACCTAGGTGGGCCCAAGAGTGGGCCCATTTACATAGTGGGTTGCTCTGTTTGAGTCCCCTTGATCACAACACATAGTTGGAATTTTCAGACAAGAGGCTCTTATGTAAGTAATTGTCAATTCCAAACCCCCCTAATCACACTATTCTATTAAATTATTATATTCCCTCTTTTTTCTGAAAAGTTATATATTAATGTTTTTAAATAGTTTTTTTTCAAAAATTAAGATCTCGTAGTATTAATTAACATTAAAAATTTAAGTTTGTTGGTTTAATAAATAAGTAATAAATATTTAAATAATCAAATCAACAAATAAGTGAAATTAAATAAGTTTAAATTTATAATTTTTAAAATATTGTACCTTCCTTAATTTGACAAACAACAAAAACTTGTGTACTCTTCAAAAACGGGACTATTTTTGAAACGGAGGAAGTATTAATCTTTTTAAAAAGTTGATGTATCTCTCATTCTTTCTAGCAATATTTCTCAATTTTTAAAATTCATATATAATACGGACGATTTTTTGGAAGATTAAGATAGATAATATCTTTTAATTTCTAAAACAAAATTTATTTTTAGCTAAAAATTTGTACTAAATCGACAGTCGTTTTGGGACGTAATATATACAACCTACCAAATATATACAAAGAAGTGAAATCTAGTAACTATATGAGTTATTTTTGTGTAACTTTAAAATAAGTATGTTGTTATAAAGTATTACATATTTTAAGAAATAAATTAAATACTAAATAGTATTAGTTAAGATACATACACATACATATATATATATATGTTTTTTTTTTTTTTGAAACTATTGAGCATTATTCTTTCTCTTTTATTATATAATAATTCAGCTTCTTAGGCAAATAAATATAGTTACGGCTACGCTAGCAATTATAAGAGGTTACCAAATTGGTAATCATTGACCTAATTATAGTTGTTAGGAAAAAGACATAATTAATAACTTCTTTTGAATCCCATAATAAATAAAATAGATTTTTTAATTTTTATTTCATTACACTCATATTTATTTGGTTTGTTTAATTTTAAGAGCTTTATAAATACAATAATAATTGGGAAGTTTACTAATCGGACGTGGTACAATTCTAGTGATTTTTTTTTTCATTTTCTAATACTTATTACTAAGAATAATACTATTATTATTATTTTCATATATATCAAAATAAATCTTCAATGTTTAAAAATAATTATCTCAATTATAGATAGCATATTTAATTATTAGAAGAATAGAATATGGGTGAAAGAAGTTGTCAATGATTTAATTATTCAGTTTAATTGTAAATGTGAATGAATTCAATTATTTATTGTACGTTATAATATGTAATATATGACAATATTAGTAGTGCACTATGCTAGAGCATTCAAATTGTATCCACTATAGTAAATTTTGAACTATGCATTAAATTTAATTTCATACGACACAGAAATAGGAATGTGCACCTATCCAACGTCCGGATATATATATATATATATATATATTATTTACATTTATAGTAATATAATAATAGAATAACTGAGTAAATGGAAATTTTCATTAAAAACTTTTTAAATTTTGGATTTTTGTATAGTATATAATAAAAAATAAAAAATTATGGTAGCAACTTGTGATTGGTCTAGATTTTTAATTTTATTAAAAATTTATAATTCAAACAGCATTTGTGCTTACCTAAGATTTTTATATATAATATATTAAACTAATCATTGTTTTACAATTTTTAATTTGACAACCATATTATATATTTTTAAACAAGATTTCTATAATAAAAAAAGCAATTATTTTTTATTTGATTATTAATATTATATTTGTGTTTAATTGTGGGTGCAACTATGTGTATTGGATTTGTCTTGCATAAAAAAATTAATATTTGTATGAAATAAAAATTTATTAGATTATTCTTCATTTTTCAAATTTACAAATATAATTCAATTTATTTTTTATTTGATACAATTTAATATTTTAAATTTTAATTCTAGATAAATATATTACAAATCATGTATCGCACAATTAGAAATTTCTAGTATGAAGTAAATTGACTACTTAATTTAGGAATTATATTTAAATAATTTATAAAATTAAAAGAGTAAATATAAATTTGATTTTTAATATATAATTTAACATGGTACAATTTCATTAATGCATAAATTATGTTCTCCATAACTTTAATATTTTTGAAAAAATCACAACGAACATAAACTAGCTACGGCAGCAGAGGCACACTTGGACAGAAGAAAGCACGATAGTGGGTTAGATGGGGTTGTGTGGTGCGAGGGATTATATTCTTTTCATCTTCTTCTTTTTTTCTTAAATTAAATTCTGAAATTTAAGGTATTTTTTAATTTGACACATAGACACATTTAGATAGAAAAAACAAATCGAAGATAGATTTTCTATTGTTTTCATAGATTATAAATTAATAGACAATTATTGAAACATTATGTTAGAATTGTTGAAATCTTGAAATATTTGAATATAAATATAAAATTTGACAATTTAATTTTACACGGACAAATACATGAATTATTATCCAACCAACATATATGCATATTGATATCTATATTTATATTTGTATTAATATAATATCAGAACCACCTCTAAATAATATAATTTCACTAAAAACCGATTCTCAATATTGGAATTGTTTATGAAAAACTAATATAAATCATAAAAGAAGAAAAAATTATGGCGGCATTTTGTGATTGGTCCAAAATTTCTTTCTCAAATATTTAAATACAAATAACATTTTAATTTTTTATAAGTTTTTATGTATGACATATTAAATCAATCATCATTTCACAATTTTTAATTTGATATTTATATCGCATATTTTTAAATAAAATACTAAATTTGAAAATATAATTATTTGCATTAGATTTTTGTATTAATCGTGGGTAGTAAGATTTATCTTGGATTTGTGTTGCATACAAAAACTAAATTAAATAATATTTGAGTAAAATAAAATTTTATTACATAATTTACAATTCTCAAACTTAAAAAATAATAAATCAATTTATTTTTTATTTAATTTAATTCTTTTTAATTTTAACTTTTTTATTGATAAATATATTATAAATTAAAATTACATGATAGAAAAATTATACCACTCATCAAAATTTGAATCCGAATTCAAGGTGGCAGGTGCCTATTTTTATATATGTATATAAATACAAGTAAGCTGTTGATTTACTTGCTTTTAATTTACCAAAAAAAACTTTTAATTCTTTATTTACAAATAAATACAAGTATCCACTAGTGGGAAACCATAAAGAAAATTAAATTTCGTACAATTAAAAAAGCAGCATGTACTACTGCTGCTACAAGTAAGAGAGAGACTTGACATTGTGGGGGCGAGTGGACATGAAATTTCTTGTGATAGTGCACAAATAATCATGAGTAGACATGACGTATGTCACATATCAGGGAGTCACTGTGTATGTGTGTGTGAAACCAAATTATATCAATAGTATGTATTATAATCATTTTAATTATTTAAAGTAATCTTTGTCATACTTTAGAATTGTTGTTTTGTTTCCAATAAAAGCATGAGATACATAACTTTTCATTTCTTGTTTATAAATTTTAATATTATTAAATGTTCACGGTGTGTATATGATCATATTCATGATATGATATACAGTTGTATATGTAACGTACACTCATAGAATCTCGCTTCTTCAGCTGGAATTCAAGTTTTAATAAATCTTCTATCAAGTCGACACCCCTATAGTCGGTGAACAACTTCAATTGATTCAGAATCCTAAACCAACATCTATCTTCAAAATAACAACTAAATCATTCCTAAAAGAAAAACTTCATAATTGGATAATTGATGATCAAAATGAAGATATTGGGGTGCCCCATATATAACTCAATATATATGATGACTAAAGTGGTGGAGGAAAATAAGGCCAAGTTTTAAAAAGGTATGAGCCATAAGTCTTGTTATAGAGTTGTCCATTTCTTAGTAATGTATAATGGTGGTGGCTGAGCCACCCCTGTGCTCTTCATAAATTCCAATTGACCCCCTCTTATTATTATTTGGGCTCACCTTTTTTAATGATCATAATGAAAACCAAGAGGCTTAATTATGTACTTTCAACTACCCATCAACATTTTCGCCTTATTTTATTTTTTTAAACTTTAATTCTTTAACTTTGCTATGTCTAATTTATTGTTTAGGTTTAATATTTCTTTAACTTTAGTGGTTAAATTTATTACAATTCACATTTATTTTGTGGCAAGGTATCTTTGTTCTATGTTTTCGAGACTACATGTAAAAAAATGAGCTTATACCTAATTTTGAAGTCTCTCATGCTTGAATCCAAAGACTTATAGGTAGTTTTGAAGTCTCTCATGCTTGAATCCAAAGATTTATAGGTAGGGCTGAAAATTGAACCAAGCTATTCAATATTCGATTCGAGCTTGTTTGTTAAAAATTCATTTAAACTCGGTTCGATAAAAATGTCAAACAAATTTGAACACATTTTTATGTTTGATAAAATCTAAAGCTCGACTCAAGCTCGAGCTCGTTAAGCAAAATTAGTTTAAAAAAAGTGTAACATACTCGAGCTCAACTCGTGTTCGGCTCGATTAAAGCTCGTTCAAGCTCGACTCGGTTAATAATCAAACCAGTCTCAAACAAATATTAGAAGCTCGATAATATTTCAAACAATCTTAAACAATGGTACATTCGACTCGACTCGTTTACACCCCTACTTATAGGTGATGCTTGATTCCTTCCTTATCTGGACAAATTTTAAATGTCGAAATACTTAAATCTTATTATTTTGAAACGTAAAATTAAAACTTTTAGTTCAGTCAATTTTTATATTCCCGATTACAACTAAAAAAAATCCATTATTCTTATTTTTTTAATATTTTCACTTATTATGTCTTTAGCTTTTCATTAACCAATATTCATAATTAATTATTTCATTATTATTCAATCATTACCAACATCTCATACCAGTATAATATTACAATTATCCATATTTTTCAAGATTGATATGACATTTACAGTAAAATTCAATCGTATCAATTAACTTAAAAATAAAAATACAATTTCATTATTCAAGTTCATTTATCAATTCAAAATTTCAAAAACAGTTTTTTTCTGGGACCCACTTAAACATAATATTAAACACCCCATAAAGTCTTGAAGAAAATTCATAAAAGAAAGTAAAAAAAAAAAAACTCTTTTTTTGTGTTTTAAATTATTTGGTTGTGACCATGACTTCTTAGACTTCGACAAGCTTGTAGTTTTGTAAATAAACAATCGAATACATACATACATACATATATATATATATATATATATTATCTTTGATATCAAGCTTATTCACCTAATTAAAAATCTCCAATTCATTAAATAGATGATCCATTACAATGATTAGTGACTCTTTGATGTTATTGCTACTTTGTCTTTGCACTATATTAATTAATCACACAAAATTTGTTTTTTACGTGTATTGCATCAGCGTAAATACTTATCTGCACATAATAGATACGTGTTAATGTACCCACTTTTAATACATCGAGATCACATGTGCATAAAAAAATAAACTCCATTCGATAAAATATTAACATATCAATTAAATGAAAACATTTACACGTCCCCACCACAAATAGGTACCATCAATAATTTATATAATAATAAGATCATTATTTTTTCAAAACCACATCCTCTATTGAAATAATACAACATAAAATATAAAATAAAATATTGTTATTTTGCAATTGGGGGTCTAAAGTATTAATAATGGTCGTCATCTTTCTTTATATTTGTTTATAATGTATGGATGACAATATAAAATACATGATATAACTATCAATCGGACTCCGGTATCCATGTTTTGAACGATTATGTCTGCGTACTTGGATTTGATTTTATTATGTTATGAAATATTGTTTTTATGTGTTTGTTTTATTTCATTAATTTTAGCTACTTAATGTCATTTTTTGTTATATTTTTTTAATATTTCCCTTCAAATTAAAAATTCTATACTAAATAAATGAACTATTTTAATAATGAACTCATACGTCAATTGTATTTTCCCTATTTATTATAAAATTTGATAAATTGATCGTGATGATTGTCAACCGATAATCCTTGAATGTCATAGTCAAATTAAGTCAAGAGATTAGTAAAAGACAACACACAAACACAAACACACACACACACACACACACACATATATATATATATATATATATATATATATATATATGAAGAACTCTAAAACCCGCATAATATATCATCCTTCCAGAAGTATTTATAAGGATATACACATTTGATCATCATTTTTATGAAATTTTATCAATAGTTAACTTTTCTTAATTTACGGTAATATACTATAGGACAAACATTCAAAGCATATTTTATGAAAAACATGTCATGTGTTAATTAATTATTGCCTAGCTATTTATAGCCATAGAAATAAAATTCGTATTTTGAATAACTACAAACAAGTATCGTTAATTATGTTCCTAAATAAATTAATTAAGCATTTAATATGTAAAAATGATCAATACTTCTTAAGAACAAAACTTTTATTTTGTCGATTCAGAATATAACTTTTTAAAAATATATATAACATTAAAGCAGCGTTTACTTTAAAGAGGTATAGTCGTTTAGTTAAAAGAGTTATCTTAGAATAATGGATAATATTTCCAAAATATGTATATATATAGAGAGCCCAACGTTTACTAAGTAGGATAGTGTAAGGTGACAAATTATCTCATATTGATGTTCAATGTTTACTTTCTTGCATAAAAAAGTAAAAGATGTCAAATGACAATTTTGCCCTTAAAATTTAGTTTAGATTATATTAATATTTGGAATATGTTATATTTTTTAAGATTTTTTTTCCCTAGTTTTTTTAGGTTGTCAATACTTTTTATTATTTATTTGATATTTTCTTAATTTATTTCTAATTTTTTCTAACATTTTAATAAGTTTTAGAATTTATTTAAAATCTTAATAATTTATTTGATTTTTCAGAATTTAAGTTTAATAGTATGAATTTATATTTAATTTTGAGTCTATAGGTGTATTTTTCTGAGTTTTTTAGTAATTTTTTATTTATTTGTAGTTTTCTAAATTAATTTATAGTTTTTAGAAATAATTTATAATTTTTGCTGTTTATTTATAATTTTCTATTTTTTATCTTAAGAATTTATTTTATAATATTTTATTAAGAAATACTTTCATTTGTATATAATATATAAAACTGAATTGTATTTTCAGTATTTAATTATATTTTTCCAAATTAATTTTAATAATTTTTAGATTACATTTGCAATTTTAGGAATTTATTTGTGTTTTTCAGAATTTAAGCGAAAATTTCTAAATTTAATTATAATAATTAGATTTTCTTTTTCCCAACTTTTTGAATTTGTTAATACTTTTTATTACTTAGTTGACATTTCATGAATCAATTTCTAAATTTTGTAATTTAATTTTAATTTTTTTAGAATTTATTTATTATAATCTTAATAGTTTATTTGAATCTTTAAGAATTTAGGGGTAATTGTATGAATTTTATATGTAATTATGTATATAGGTGTATTTTTCTAAGAATGTTAGTAACTTTGTATTTATTTATTTTGGTAGATTAATTTATGGCCCGTTTGGCGGACTTTTAACTCGAACAAAGCCGGGAAAGTAAATATGGTATAAATTAGTTTTA
This sequence comes from Caryopteris x clandonensis, assembly GCA_028749325.2. Lineage (NCBI taxonomy): Eukaryota > Viridiplantae > Streptophyta > Magnoliopsida > Lamiales > Lamiaceae > Caryopteris > Caryopteris x clandonensis. The sequence goes on along the minus strand of JAPYKT020000033.1, from coordinate 3,589,229 downwards.
TTCTACCTTATCCCATAAAGTTGGATATATCTTTTATAACATGCACTGTGTTGGGGCTGACACTGCCAGCAGGAGAGCAGGCAACCCAATAGTAAGTACTATTGATCCCCAAATTCAACATTAAAAGCACCGACGCTGCCCAGATTAGCAATCTGGCCGCCGATCGGCTGTTTCTCTCTCATCTCTTTGCAGGTATGCGCGTACGCCTGCATCCAACTCAGATCCCCAGTGGACGTTTTTGTGATTGGGCCATTTTTTCTCAAATGATTTTTCTTATAATCTTGGATTGTTTGTTTTAGAATGTTGATGTTTGTAGTACGTTAGGATAGTCAGAAAAAATAGATGTCACATTAGTAGAGCTTGAATGAAAATGATAATCAATCTCTCATCCGTAATTTAAAACAAACAAATATTTGAGTTGAACATGTCCTCACTCTATAAATCTAATTGTTACATAAGAAATGAACCTATATTTTTTTTAAAGTTAAGGGACGATTGCTCCCACCGACTATCCTACTATATAAAATTCTACGAAGAAAAAATATTATACGTATATAAAATTTTAAGATTTCACGACAAACAAATTTACAATCTAGCTGGCCCACCATAACTTCCAAATAAACAACTTGTTTTAACTTGTATCAACTTTGAACTTTGTGATTTGCTGTATTTTTCTTTTGTTTGAATTTTATAATCTCCTAGCACTACAACGTCATTAACTTATAAAATTAATTATTGCACTATTGTATTTATATATCATAGAATTAGTATGCTTTAGATGAGATAATTCATATAATTAAATCAAATATGTATGCTCTATCAATAATCAAATAAATACTTTATGACGATAATTTAGTGCGAAAAGACTAATAATTTTAAAATTAATGAAAGTGTAACTAAATTCATAATTGATTTATATGAAAGCGTGTACGAGTATATATTTGTAAAGAACAAAATTCAAAAAGCAAACTCTTACATTTTAAAATTTTAAATAAAAAATTATATGATAAAATAAGAATCAAATAAAGACATCTTCATCCAACCATATAGTGTTGGAAACATGTTTTTCAAAACACACACACCCACACATTATACATATATGTATATGAGTTATATAGAGATGGATAGAGTAATATATATATATATACATACACACATATATATATATATATAGAGAGAGAGAGAGAGAGAAAGAAGAGAGGAGAATTTGATAGGTAGATAGAGATATTCAGTAGTGGTGGGTGTGTGGGAGAAGGTATATATTGATGGTAATGGTGGGTGTTGAGGGCCGGGCCGGGGAAGAACGTGAAGAAATGACCCACCATGCATGATGCATGTGACCGCATCCCTCCTAAATTACTAAAACGCCCTTCCTTTTCCAATTTCCTGTGATCACAAAATGTTTGGGATATCATCAATCCTTACGATCCATCATCTGTTTTATGATCCTCATCAATTATTATTATTATTATTATTATTATTATTATTATTATTATTATTATTATTATTATTATTATTATTATTATTTGTTATTAATTAAATATTTTGTAGGGTATATATATGTGTGTGTGGTGGGATTGTGATAGTTGCAGGCAGCCACTAATATCTTCAAACATTTATATTACCCAACAGATGAGTTATTTGTCTCACATGATATATTTGTTGTTAGGGTCTCAACTTTAATATTAATATATATATATATATAATGTGTTTGGGAGGAAATAAGATATATTTATAATATAATTTTGTAAAAAATATTATTTAAGAATATTTAAAGTATTTTAATATTTTATTGTTGCAGATATGTAAAAAAAAATATTGTTATGTAGGTAATAAAATATACTTTATGTATCATAAAATAAGAATTTTTTTTCTATAGTAAATTAATTAAATTATAAATAAATTATTTAATTATTTTTAAAATGTATTAGTTAATATTTATTTGCAACTGAAATTCAATGCAAATAATTCAATGCATAATAAAGATTCAAATTTAATTCAAATAATCAATCAAACAATAATTGTATTTTTTTTGAATTTAATATCTTATTTTAATATATATGATGTTAAAGTTAATATCCTGAAAAGATGATTAATATAACATATTATACATAAAATGGATTCAAATAGAAAAAAAATATATTTATATTTAAATAAATTAAAATAACTATATATTTTTAAAATTTTGCTATTCAAAAGCTGACATATCATTGCATAAGTGCTTGCGTTCATGTTTGCCTCAAGCGTGTGTAGCAATACACATGTCGACTAACACATTTTGTTCACACACATGAATTGAGAGAGAGAGAGAGAGAGAGAGAGAGACTTATTAGTTGGCGTGTGTTGTGCCCCACACATAATCTTTTTGATTACATATTATTTATAAAAGCTGGCACAATTGTTTTAGCTCGACTAGTGTGTGAAAAGCACACGTCTGAATTTTATTTTCTTTTTCGTGGAAATAGACAAAAATTTATGTATTATTCGTGCATATCCCATATAAAATAATTTTATGTGACAAATTGCAAATTAAAGTACGACAAATGGAGCATACACACCCATATATATATATATATATATATATATATATATATATATATATATACTCATGTAATCAGCAAATCACGTCTGGAAAAATAAATATTTATTTATTATTATTTTAAAAAGAAAAAAGTAGGGTTGCGTTTACTTCCCTAGTTACGATTGGACAGGATATGACAGAAATTGGGATTAAATTCGAGATAGGGATGATTTCAAAATTTTTATCCAACGTTTACTTCGTAGAATAACATTAGGACAGAGAAAGATAATTTTATATTATTCAACGTTTACTTCGTGGGATTAGCTCGGATAATGCGAAAATTACAAAATTGCCCTTAATACATAATTGAGCAGAAAACGTGATTTATATATGAGGACATTTTTGTAATTAAGAACGTGCACAAGGGTAAAACTGTCAATTTTTATTTTTTATCTGATGGGATAATTTTTATCCCAGGGGTGGAGGAAGGATTACTATCTGGCCACTTATTCCGAATTCTGTCATTTATCCCGAGTCGGTAGGATTGACCCGAAAAATTATCCAACCAAGTAAACACTAAATTACTCTGAACTATTTATCCTAATTGAAATTTATGTAAACAGACTTAGTAGTATTGTATTAGATTAAATAAAATAGTTCCCATATACATTCAGCTGCAGCTGCAGGCTTACTGACATACATGTCCATCAAACTTATGAAAAGAAGAGAAACTGAAAATATTTATATAAAAAAAAAACAAATATATATATATATATATATATATAATGACGAGACATAAGGTGATGGGTGACTTAAGATTATCTGTAGAATGTGTTGTTTCTCAATTGGTGTCAGAATGAGAATCCTCTTTCCGTCATCTTCTATTCCTCCTATACACATTTGTGTCAGTGTCGTATCTATTTGGGGCACTTCCGTGCTAGTGTGACATCTGGTGAAACATAGCAAACTCAATTACATGTGGTGTTAGTATAGATTAAATTCATTTTTATTGATATATTAATTTTTATTTTTTTCAAATATAGAGTCAATATTTTCCTGAGTTGAAAGAAATTGAAATTTATATTGTAATTTAATAATATTTTAGTAGTATTAACATACATGATCATTATATAATTAATTAAAAGATCACTGAGTTATCGATCTAGGTAAACAAGCCTAGTGGAAGAAGATAAATCAAAATCACTAAGATAACAAGATAAATAAACAAACAATATTCATTTGATAATTAATTCATTTTGTGTGCATTTATATAGGTCCTTCGACTTTAAATGTGAATTACTGAATGCCCACATGTCATCTCTTGGTTGAGCCAACAGGGCTACCATTCCGACACATTTTTATTTGTCATATCTTCTTTTTAATTGATTGGTTCAATAATGTTATCGCAAAATTTATATTTAAAGTGTAAATGTAAGTAGCACGAGTCTTATAAAATTTATTTCATTTGCATATAAATTAAAGTTTATGATAAAAGTAAAACGGTACTTTTTATTCACATTTTCGTAAAATATTGTATGATAGTTTTGTAAATTAGGATACATGTGATCAGAGTTACCAAATTATCATGAAATATTATTAAGTATATTTAATGATCAAAAAGTTGAGATGGCCGAGTTGGTCTAAGGCGCCAGATTAAGGTTCTGGTCCGAAAGGGCGTGGGTTCAAATCCCACTCTCAACATTTAATTTTTTTTCAATCATAGTTGTAATTATATAAAATATGATAGCCTGTTAACCAATGGTTGAGGTGGCCGAGTTGGTCTAAGGCGCCAGATTAAGGTTCTGGTCCGAAAGGGCATGGGTTCGAATCCCATTCTCAACATACGTGTTATATTTTTCAATTATCAATCCTTACAACACAAGAAATGAATAAAATAACCAATTATCAATTTAAAAATATTAATTAAGTATACATGTAGATGTAGTCATTAAATTTATCTCAATCATACATGCAACTAACTCTTTTCTAGTATTTTATTGTTAAAAGATAATAATTGTATATTGCTCTAATATGCTTCTTTTTTTTTTTTTTTTTTTTTTTTTTTTTTTTTTAACTTTCTTAAAAAATAAGTTAACTTGCCATTGTATAAGGGAAAAAAAATAGATACATAACAATTCATTTAGTGCAGTTAAAATATAAGAAAGAAAAGCGTAAGCATGAAATTGCATTGTTAAAATTAATGTTACCATTATTCTCAATATCTAAATTGATTTCATCTCAGCTTTAATTTTTTGTAAAATAAATAAAAAAGAAAAAAAAGAATATATCAAAAATTTTGAGAAGGGTTCAAAATTATTGTTTGGCAAGAAAGAAAAGTTAAGCAAAACAACAAATAATGTAGTTCATAAAAAAAAAATATAAATATTAAAATTGAATTACATGGATATTATTTTCACATTGTTCAAACAACAAAAAAGATAACATTTTAGGTACGAGGATTTGACTCTTAACATTGAAGTTGTGCTCAATAGATAGATGTCAAAAAGCAGCAACATTTTGTATTGACTAAAATCGGAATCCATGTTAGGACAATCTACATTAAAGGAGACAAAAGCCTTCGATTATGGTAGAATTGAAGCTTATATAAGTTGTGATGTTTTAATAAAATAATAGTTTCTTTTGAGTTGTGACATGCATCGAAATTTGTGTCTATTGTCTCTTTTGCTCTGTGCTGTCGTATTATGTGTGGAATAGTGGAGATTATTTTCGAATTATTGAAGATTAATTTCAAATTGTTGAATTCTTGATAGATTTTTCAAATTTATTGATTTGAATTATTAATCAAATAAATTAAGTGAATTTAATGATATATGGTATTTTATTTTGAGAATTATAGTTAAAATTCTCAATTCCAACAAAATTTAATTTCATAGTTCATGATTAATTATGGAAGGCTAATTTACTATATATTATCAACAGGGGTACATGCATTTTAGATGATAAACCTAGTTTTTGCATATATTTGAAATAATTCACTGTTAATTTACATTAAAATATATGTAATATTAAATATATTTTGTTAACTTTTTTATCGAAGATATTACAATATTATAGATATTGTAGAGTTTTTATTTTTTTATTTTTTTTTATTTTTTTATTTTAGAGCTAAAAACTCAATAGACTATTATAATCTTCAAATTTAATATTTTTTTTCATTTTAGAAAGATTAAATGATGATTTACAATCTTCATGAAAAACACATCTATTAATTACGGTTCTAACATAATCCCAAAACTTCATATATTATTTTAGTTTATAATTAAATATAGCACCGTGTTAAATTTACACATAAAAAATTATAAAATTATGTAAGTGTTCAAATTTTATGACTACATAATGTGACTTACTCATGATGAGATAAACCAAATAAATATTAAACAATAAACAAAACAAAAACACACATTTTTTAATTTTGAATATAATAACTTTTACATATTTTGTTGTTTTCACATTAATTTTATTAACAAAAAAATCCTTTATACATTACATGATAAACCTACCATGTAATACATGATAATTACCATTTGTGAATCTTGTTAAAACAAATTATAAAATTGTATTTAACATAAATAAAATGATCATTGTTAATATAATTTAACATTTCAATATAAAATATTAAATTGATTCATTTTTATTAAATGACGTCAAAAACAAGAAAGATGTGTAACTTTTTATTTTATGAACGATCAATAAAATTGATACTTTAATTTTATATCATTTGACACATTTGATGGCTCTATTAATAATATAAGTATGCATACGCACAAGTGAATTGCGAATCCACCCAAGTTAGCGTGAAATTCATAACCACTCAAATAGCTCAAAATGAAAGTACACATATTTACAATTTATATCAATCCGAAAAACCCACTATTTGATTTACTGCTATGGGTATCAAATCCGTACTAAAATCCTTCAATCCGAGACATAACCTTAACAAAAGTAATGAAGACAAGTCGAGTTGGACTCAAGTTCAAGCTTGGCACTTTATCAACATGACTTAGCTCGATTTATCCTCCACATTAACACACTATTCTCAGTACCAGAAAGAAATCAAACCATAGATCTTCAGCAACATCAAGCGCATAGTTAAATCATATAACTTAAAACTGATGCAAAAGGGGGAGCATACAGGGGAACACAGACTAATTCGTCTGGTTCTAGAGATAAATTGGATTTGGGATACAAAGAAAGGTAGGGATTAAGCTTCAGATCAGAGTTTACGATGATTTGAATTCATTTTTTATGATAGTAGAACGATAAAATACAGAAAGGTTGTATAACTTCCCACTAAGTTAACTATGCTCGGTGAAAAGATTCTATCCGCCGTGCAATGTTGAGATGAAAACTACATTGTCCTTCTCTTCCAACACTGTCTCAAGCTGGCCACTTAATTCCCAATCACAATCGTTTACAAGTACCAGAACTCCTGGTCTACTGGATGCAGAAGAGACATGAAACCAAAGTTGTAAGTATTATTGTTTCATCTTTCTTTAGGTTGGTAAGTTCTCAATTCATATGCAGCAAAATGATCGGGTGAGGAAGAAGATCAAAGTTGGTAATCCCATTAAAGTTAATACCAAAAAAGTAGATCTCAACACCATAAGCCATACCCTTCTAGAAGCTATGTCATCCTCATAGGCTCTTTTACAGAAGATATCAAATTAGCATGCAGGCAATTACTTACATTGGAAAGATGTCTGTTTGCTGGAAAGGACAACAAAATTATGTGTATTTTGCATGTCCTCTTGGACAAAATTAAACAGAATAAACTATGATAATATATCATTAAACGGGAAAGCTAAAAATATAGGGATTAGTTTATCCTGAATCAATAGCTTTCATGTGGGAAGATGGTCAAATGCATGCCCAAAGGTACACTTAAGGGCAAGCTTACAAGGTGCTCAATCACTTACAAAACTGAGAACATTCCTAGGTAGCAGCGTATGAAAATGCATTGCAAAATGAGTAAATATGAAATGCTAATGTTCCAGAAAAGAAGTTTGGCTTAGGTCTAAAGTTAAACCAATTAAAGTACTCACACTGTATCGCCTTTCATAAACATTTCAGGTCTTTCCTTGATCAAATTAGTACGGACCCAGGCGAGCAAGTTTTTCAGGGTAAACTGTTGAAAAGCAAACAAAAATACCGAATTCAGTTACACTTACAAAAGAGAGAACTTAAAGTTTTCGCTCAAAAAAATAAAAAAATAATAAATAAATAAAATAAATTAAGTTTACCTTGTCTCCTTCAGCTAGTGGGTCAACATTTACCTCATGGATCTTCACAGAATCACATAGAAGTTCCAATCCACCTCTGATCAAAAGACATATATCAGAAGCGTAGCGTACCGAGAAGAAAAAAGAAAGAAAAAAAAAGGCAAGATAAGCAGAAATTATGAATGGACGCATTGAGAGTTGCTGAGGTATCATCAGAAGAGATAGGACATGTTTTCATGGCTTACAAAAAAGTATCAAGGCAAAAAATGCTTGCTTCATGTTTCCAGCTGTATTCGCTACAATTCTTAAAGACAAACAAGAATAATGTCTTCAATTTCCAAAATTGTGTCGAGCATGCTTCAATGACTACACTAGAGAGGTTGGATTAGAGGAATAGTCTCTTCTCATTAGCTCTATTGCTTCCGACACCATCAATCATTATACATCACAGGTGTTCCAAAAAAGCACATCAATAAGATCAAAACACTCTCCTGAATCATCCCCTTATATACTAAGAATTAATTACAAATCTGGTGTCTCATAATAATATAATTCCACAGTGAATGCCAAGTGTATCAACTTGTATACAAATTTTTTGATACACCGGTGATTTAAAGCCACAGCACCAACATATCATCCTGTTATATGACAATACTGAAAACTGGAGACAATAAAATCTACCAAAATCCAATAATTTAGACTAAAGGTTGACGCTTTTCTGCTTATCAAGTAGAGAAGCTGGGATCCGCCATTAAACCTACCAAAGTAACACTTTTACAACAAAAATAGTTTAAGAAACCAGATGTGCATGATTATTCTACCAATGTAAGATTTTACCTTATATTACATACAACAGTAACGAAAGACAAATAGTATATGCGGATGTAAATTTATTCAACAAACAAAAAAAGCAAAAATCCACCTTATATACAGACAACAGTAGCGAAAAGAAAACGTATGGGGAAATAGATTGAATTCAAACAAACAACAAACATAAGTGATCGTATCATGCTTGCAAGTTTCTGCAACAAACTCGAATTTCCAGTAATGAGTTTCAAAATAAACAATTCCAAAGAAGTACACGATTACCCGAATTCAAGAGTGAGCTGCATAGCTTAAGGAGCGTGAGTTAGAGGAACACCACAGTTAGGGTTTTGATTTCGATTGAGTCAAAAATCGTAGAAACTCTTCAGTTTGGGAATGAATATTTACCCGCCTCGATTGAGTTACGGGTAGGAAAGCCTATTATTAATAAATTGGGGGCATCGTCTTATTTATTTATTTTATTTTCCTTTTAAAAAAAAAAATCAATTAGGGTGTTCTAATCATAAAATGACATTATTTTAACAAATTACATATTATTTTTTTTGCCAGAATTTAAATTTTCTTAAAATTTATAGACTTCTTATATAGGTGTATAATGAGATTTTAAAGATTTTATTTAATTCTTCAATAAAATTTTATGAGCTTACGAGTTATTTTTTAAAAACATATGAGAAAGTCGTCATGTTTTTCAGATTAGATATTATTTTGATAAACTTTGTTCTAATTTTTGTTTTAATATTACTAATATATTATATGATATAATGTTATTTTAAAAATATCAAATTATACTAAATTATTTGTAGATATGTTAGAAGGAAGGTCTCTTAAGTAAAAATTAATATTTTAGAGATAAATATTAGGTGTAAAATATGGAAGAGATACTCAAATGTATGGGGCCCTTAAATTGCTCACTGAGAAACTATTTTATTAATTTGGTTGAAGTAAATTAAGTATAAGATGCTGAGACTTGCAATATTTCATTCATTAAATTTATTTTAAGTGATTTGTGATCAAACCCCTAATTTGGTGAAGCAATATTTAGGCCTGGAGGACATTCATTCATTATAAAATATTAATAAATAAAATAATGAATTTTAACAATTGTAACTAGTTAAATATAATCTAATGATAAATATAGTTATAATCAGCGTTGAAAAAAGTAAATAAATTGAAACTTGGTACAAGACAGCCCAGCCCAGCCCAGATCTCATTTACAGAATCTTTCCTGTCCAAAAATTGAAGGCACAATAAGAATTGGAGTGTTAATGAGCAAAGACCTCATAAAATATTACAAATGAAGAACTAAAGAATAGCTAGGAAGAAACACAATTACATTACAAATGCCTAAAGAATAGCTAAGACAAGTAGAGAACTCCACAAATCAAAGGACATAACCCTCTCTTTCTCTCTCCCTCTCTCTTTCTCTCTATTAATTCATCTTTTTTGTTGCTGCATCCAATTCTCATGGGCGTATATTTGCAACTCTTACAGAAACTCCTCATCTGTTTTCAATTATTCCTACAGACTATTAAGGATGAGAAAAATCAAGACCATTTTCATCTAAGTCAGTCAGATGGATGATCAGAATGAATTTGACCAAAAATATCAGGACACGATTCCCAGTTGCCCTGTTCCCTAGCTTCCCAATATCCACCAATATAATGGTATGCATCTGATGCTTTGTCTTTCTCAAACCATTGAGGCTTCCACCCTTTTTCTTGCATCACCCTAGCCTGGTTTTGGATTAATTCAGTTAGTAATTAAAATTCATATGCATTACAAAGATGGTGTGTGTTTTCATCTAATATGTAGTTCAAGAATGTGTAAAATCCGTATTGATATGCAGAAAAGACAGTAGAAACATTCAAAAGGAACATTATATCCACCACATTTAACTAAGATACCAATGCTACAGCAAATAATATCAATATCTGAACCGATAGGAAGTTAATGAGGTAAAAACAATATTTTGGTGATCTAAACAGCAACGAAGTTCTTACATTCTTATCCCACCATGTAGGGTCGGCTATATGGATTATCTGGCAATCATGTTCGATTAACACACATGTTCTCTTCTATATTGATGGATAACATATGTTCATTAACAGTTTTGTTCCAAGTCTTTTTTAAGTTCTCCCCCTCCCATTTAATCTAAGCTGATTATTCTCTACTTTCTTATACCCGTACTAGGGATGTAATTTCAAGGATGAGTAAGAACCAATGTAAACAAAATAGTTACCTGACGCTGGCGTTGCTCTAGACGCAATTTTTCGGCATTCGCCTTCTCATACTCCCCATTTTCCAAGCACCTTTGATCGGGTCTTAGCCTCGAATCTGTTGGGGGTAGCTTGTCCTGGGAAAGGGGAAATATTTAGTTCAAAAAACTGGCTCAGAATAAGGCGACAAGCACACACATATAAAATTACTGTTTTGACACTGAAAATAACCTTCAATCCCGGGGTGAGCTCATTCATTGTGATGGCAAAACGCGTCAGATTATAACGTGTTGGAAATTGCGGAGGCTTGCTACGTTTCCAGAGCAAATGAGATTTTGATGAAGATTCATGATTTTTTCCCTTGGAGGAGCAATCACCAATGACATAATGCATGCTCTCATCCCATTTTCCTAACAATGTTGCTACTGTCTTTCCACTTTTGTCTTGGACAGTTCCTTGCACCTGCAATGTCAAAATTATTATAAGGCAAAGCCCTTTCCCTCAAGGGCTTGGCTCATGAAACATAGTATAGAAGCCCTTTCAAGATAAACTTTCATTATGCAACATCAAATGGTCTTGGAACTAGTTTGAATTCTGATCTTTTCAACGTCATTACATGAGAACTTTAGCATGACATTTCATGTTTTAGCATTTACTGTTTGAAAAGACGCAAAACAAAATTCAACTTTCACCAATAATTCCATCTTGCCTTTTTAATTTGTTTGGCTTCACATAATTGTTCTCTTTTGTAGAACAGTTTTCTTTCCAACAGTAGAAGATGTAGCTCCAGCAAATGATGACAAAAAACAACTCCATTTTCTCAAGGAAAAGCAAAAAAACACATAGTTTTAGATAGGTATAATAGATATTATAGGAAAGGGAGAGCACCTGATGAGGATTTCTGTCTATGATAGATTGCTCCTTGAATTTCAATTTACAAGAGTAATTACGGTTTCCTTGAATCCGCATTGTACCATAGTGGTCACAGTATAATTTTCCCAGAATGAGATTATATATAGATGTTGTTACCTGTCATAACAAGGAATCAGTTTCTCTATGCAATAAGATGAAGTAAAACATTTCCAATATTTAATCAGATACCTTATTCCATTGCAAGACTTCTCCATCATCAAATTCAACAGTTAGAATACCCACTGGATCGAGTTGAATGGACCGACCCCAAAACTTACTTTTCAGATTGCTATCACCATAAAACCTCCAGCCTGTACCCTCACAATGACATGCTACAATCGTGGGGTGATGACTCACCTGATCCAACGAAATCGGCCACTTGCTTATTTAAAGAAAATGCATAGATTTCACTTTTCTGTAGCCACTTTTATTTAGATCAGAAGAGGTAAGTTTTCATTTTAAGCTACCATATGTGTGTAGTAATCAATTTTAAAAAAAGTAAAAAAATTTACAGTAACCTGAGTTTCAGAGAAAAGCACTAACAGTTTGCTCCAGGTTATACGTTCATACCTTCTCTGAAAAAAATCTTAGGCCTTTATCTGGATACTCAGCCTCGTAAGTCTCGCCTAATAAAGGATTGAAAGGTTTGCAATTTCTTCCTTCTGTAGAAGCATATCCAGATACCGCAAATGCAGCTACATTTAAAATCCTCATAAGGCTGTTACCCTGCAAAGAAATGAATAAGTCACAAGTGAGTTGCTAAATGATGACAAATTGGGAGCATCATCTGTGGAGCATTCATGATTCAACCTGCAGATAATGAAAATCATTATAACTTCACTAGATATCAAATGACAGAAATAGACTGTCGCGGTAAGATCAATGAAAAGAGACAAGTGAAAATACACAGAACTGCTGATATGAATTAACTACACAAGTTCAAATGCCATTAGAGTAAAGCAAGTTATGAGCTCCAGGAGAATTGGTGGAAAGACAGCAGCACTAGGACAGATCAATTATGAGAATCATTAGAACCAGAAATGAAACAATGATGGCAGAACTTCATGCTGACAAATATTAACTATACTATGTCCTCTGCACAAAAAAATATGCCCATCTTTTTGAAACCCCAAAATGTTCGAGCTCAAGTAATCAATAAAGTCTCTTTGTTTATTTGTAATTTTTTTCCAGTTACAATTATTATTATCATTATTATTGTTGTTGCTGTAATCATTATGATCAAGATCATTTTATTAATTTTATTCTTTCTTTTTCTGTGGGGTTGGTGGTTAGTCAACTAGACTGCTTCTTTGATGTCTAAAGATAGATCTTTAATTGGCTTCTTTAGTTTAGGTGACATGTAGGTGAACCAAATTCAACCCCCAACTTCTCAAAGCTATACAAAAGCAAATCAAATTGAAATATCAAAAACTGCACGCAAAACTTTCTTCTGTTATGCTTACCTATTATGGGAAATGTAAAAGAAAGAAAATGTGCGATAAAATTGTGCAACCAAATGCATCAGTCAATGCAAGTACCACAGCAATTTGAAACAATATCCTAGCAAAAAAACTACCTTCTTTCCCCATTCATACGCCCGATCAAGAAGATAGGAATATTCCACATCTTCAAAACATTTCTGCAGAGAAGAGAGAGGCTCATTGAAGTAGACAGGGAGGCATACTTTTGTAAGATCCTTCCCAATGTTGTCTTTAATCATTGACCACAAGCTCACTCCCTTCTCTTTCTCAACAGGGTCAGGTAATTTTTTTCGACGCTTAACATACGGAAAGTTCGTTCCAGCAGATTTAATGGCAGGATCAATACCATCCTCCGGATCGAACGCATGAAGTTCGTCATCGGATGAAAAGGACGATAACCTGAAGTCAGACCCATTGCTTCTAAAAGAGCTTGACGAAAGAAAATCTTTGGTGTCAAAGAAAGTATTAACTTCTTCATCAGTGTCTTCCTCTGCTGCATCTACTCTTTCATTTTCATATTCAGACTCACTGGCACTCTCTGGTAGATCCATGGAAAAGGGTAGTAAGATGTTGCTGCATTTATTCAAACTTCTAATGTGCCCATGGAAAAACCCAAAACTGTAAATGTAAAATGCAATCTTTACCAAATATATTTATGATTATATGATAAAATTAAGTAGCATTTGATATTAAGACACCCCCCCCCCCTTAGGTTGGCAGTATGACATGGTCTCAATTGTGCAGCTTAGAAAAGAAAAGATCACAATGAGGCTTTTATGCAGTTATTATGTAAACCATAACTAAGTAGAATATATCAGGAAGCATACCACTACACTTATCTTGCCTTGATCTGGAGGATGCTCCAACTTCTTGCAACTGTCTCTGGCTCTCATCGACAACCGTATTCTCCAAATCAACTTTTTCTGTCTACACATGTAGCAACCGTGTTTTAGCCAAACAGGTAAAGAAAACTAAAATTAGTTTAAGGAAAACCAAGAGCCTCCGGGGCTCAAGGCTCACTTTTAATCCAACTTACACAAGATTAAATATAGAACATGAATGGCAATTACATAAAATAGACTGTATGCTTGAAATGCATAAGTATCACAAAATTTTAAAGAAAAATATAACATCCTATGCTACTAAAAGGATCAAACATAACTAAAAACTCTAAATACATTATGAAGCGGAATGGACATGAAAATAGTGGACTAATTCAAACAGACAAGCTAAAAATAGATGAAAGGAAATGAGGCAATCTCCAATGACCTAATAGCTAAAGATAGGACTACAACATAAAAGCAACAGCCGAACGAGTGTTCCCATGCTCCGCTGCCAAGCATGGGTGTAATAGAAATATAATCACAACAATCAAATCCAAAGTAGATAATTCTATACTAGTTCCCCGGCAGGCAAACAAATACAAGATTTTTTAAATAATATGATGGGCAACAATAATGAACTTATCATTACCTACTACTTTTCAAAAACAAGATAACTACATGATCAACTGATTAGCAAACAATATAATTCCATAAACAAACCAAGTGGTATTAAGTTATGTTTTACAAGATGAGATTTTAATGGTGGAAATCAGTTTTTCTTAACACTGAAGAAGAAATACATGAAAGGGGAACCACAGATACTATCAAAGAAGAGTACGCAGTCCTCATATATTATAAAATAAGTACAATAAAAAGCACAACCAATTTTATGACAACAGCACAAATACACAAAGACAACAAACAATTTTACCCTTCCCATCTTATTTAAGCATTTCAACAAAATTTATCAAATGAAAACCAGTGGCTCATCATAAAGAAAATGAAAAATCCATAAATGAGAACCTCAGATCAATTTCTTCATTTCCATTGGAACACAAAAGAATGAACTTTGGTGCTAGTAAACAATAAACATTAGGGCTTCAACAGCTTGAAGGCATGAAATCACAATCCAAATCAGAGGGGTGACAAAATCCACTTGTTATCAAACCAAACTAAAAACTTAAGATAAATAGTGCCAAGAAACTGGCCTTGGATACATAAAAGTTTCCTTTTGAGCATCCATCAGTTGCATGAACTAGCATGAAGGAACCTTGGATTGTAAAATCAATCAGGCATAAATTTGCATTTGCTTGTGGCTTTTGCAGTTTATGCTAAAAATTAATTTATTCAGTGAGGTATGAGGTATCCATCCCAAGATTCTCAGAAACCAAAGTCCAAGTACCTATAGCTAGAAGGTGTTCGAAGGCCTGCCCACTAGGAGAGCTAAATCCAATGTCTTATGTGCCCTCATCTATTTTCACCATTATACAAAGATTTAGCGATGGAGTTGGTAAAGAAGGAGAAAATTAAACTTTTTTCACATATATATTCTTAATGTAAATTTGCAAAAAGAAGAAAAAAAAAACACTGAAAAGAAGCACAAGAGTGCTTATTTAACTATTTAAATAGAATAACAATAATGAGTACAGTGAGATTCAAGAACAAATTTCAATTCAAGAGATCTATACAAAAGAACGTGGAAAATAACCAATACCGTCAATCTACATCGCACATTTATAAACCAACCACTCAAAAATCCAAGCTACGCAGCTACAAAATCTATGGAGAAATCTACAGCACTTTAGTGTGCACAATTCATTGAAGAAACTAAAGAGTAACTGCGCACTGAACTTGTAAGAGATGTTCTACTAATCTTAACATGTACCTCTAACTGTCGCACAGAGTCCATGAGGAGCCAATATTTCTGTTTCAAGAGCATCAACTGATTCTGCAATGAAGAAAACTCATCCCTCGTGATCTGCTCGATCTCCTGAATGGCAGTCTCACTCACCCCTTCTTCCAACAACCTCTGCCTCACCTTTTCGGTTGATAAAGCTAGGTTGTCCACAGGAGCCATTAACTCACTGTTTGACATCCTTGGGAACATGTCCTTCATAGTCTGCAATACTTCCATCCATGTCAATTTATCCTCTCTGTTCTCAGCCCTTAAATGAAGCCTCTTTGTCCCCGTAAAAATGGAGAATCGCCTATCATCTGATCGAGACTCTCGAATAGATGAGACCTGAACAAAGACTACTCGATTTATAATACCACGCCGACTACAAACATATAATCATATAATCTGGCAAAAAAAGGAAGTAGTAACAAACGCTTGACAATTATGGTGCAAATTAACAAATGCTATGTCCAAGAAGTAGTATGAAGTTATACACATTCTTCAGGGCCAAAATAAGGTCAATCCTGTCACTCCTAAATAAGAATATATACTTTTGTGATGAATACAAAGAAGATAAATCAAGTCAATTGAGCAAAATAAAAGACGAGCATTACCTAACCCAAAAGAAAAGCCACTAAAAACACTGCACGCTAAGAACCCTCGACATTAAATCAACAAATCACTACCCTCACTTATAATTCCAATTTAGAAAATCAAATAATTCCAATTTGGAAAATCAAATTACTCCATGGAAGATATCGCATACTCTCGTATATGAAGATTGCTGATCAAATACAAGTGAAAAGGACCGAACCTTCAAATGAACTTCACCAACGGGCTTTCGGCTTTTCGGCGACGAATTGCTGCTCCCATTTCTATGGTGATGATTGCTATGCTGCCGCATAACCCGC
Source organism: Caryopteris x clandonensis (assembly GCA_028749325.2). Lineage (NCBI taxonomy): Eukaryota > Viridiplantae > Streptophyta > Magnoliopsida > Lamiales > Lamiaceae > Caryopteris > Caryopteris x clandonensis. The sequence goes on along the minus strand of JAPYKT020000033.1, from coordinate 3,572,402 downwards.
CTCATTGATTCATCCCCAATAACTCTGGATCCTTTCTCCGTTTCCTGATTAACAACAATCTTATCCGGCCCATGGATCTTATAGTAACTCAATACTCCATCTTGCAATACAAACCATCTAGGCCTCCATCCTTTCCCATAATTCACCCACTTATACAAAATCCCAGAAATCCCATCCCCCATTATGTCATTAATCTTCAATTCCCTGCTGTGGTGATTTTGACTGTGATTATTGCTGTTGTTGTTATTCAAAACACTGTGATCCAGAAGGGAATCGCGGGTCGAGGAAGCCCTCGAGATCGCCGCCAAATTTGAACTTCTGATCAGCGGATCGAACGGTGATGACGGATCCGGCGGCATATCGGAGCTATTGATCGTCATTGGTGATACGCAGCAGAATGGATGCATTGGAAGATTAGCATAACTTAGAGCTTCACTCCGAATCTTATTCTACGTATCTCGTTTTGGACCCAAAAAATCAAGAAAATAATTGTCAGGAGTTAAAAACTAATTATGGGGGGAGTGTAGCTGTAGATATATTATGTATGTATATATTGGATAGGAGATTGATATTGAATTGGGGGAGAGAAGTTAGGGGCTACACGGAGAGTTTTCCGGTGAGATGATGACTTGGAGGAGGAGGGGGGTTGGGGGGTGTTGGTTGTTTCAGTTTTTGGTCCGGCTGCAGAATGTAGACTTTAGAGGAACGTGGTAACGAGCGAGTTGTGGATTTATGGTGCTCATCTTTTCTATTTCATATTTCCACTTTCTTTCTTTTGTTTTTCTTTTTTAATAATTCACACTAATTAAACAATTTATTTTATTAAATAATGACCACTCACTTTCCAAAAACTATTATTTTCCAAGATATAATTTTTTTAATAAATGAAATAAAGTTACAAGCTTTTATAAATAATTAATATGTAGTTATACAATTTTTTTTATTCATTTATTTGACTTATTCAATCATATATAATTTATTTGTGAAATAAATATTTTTTATTTTTATTTTGGCAAATAAAATATAACTCGTTTTCTGTAGCAAAAAAACATTTTTGAAAATAACATTTTTACTATGAAATGTACAGTAAAATGTGATGTGTGAACTGGAAGAAAAAAGATGTTTTAACTAAAATGTTTGAAATATGAAATTATAGATTTGAAAATGATGATTTGCAAAGTTCGTTTTATTTGATGTGGGATCCATTTTGAATATTATGATTACATATGATCCGTTTCACATGAATTTTTGCGTATAATTAATATATTTTACTAAATAATATCATTTGAATTTTATCTTATTATATTTTTCTACTTTATAGAGTCATGTTTCTTAATAATATTAGATGAGGTTGATAATAGTACTCTATTAAATTTAAGTATAATAAATAATTTAAAAATATATATTAAAATAAAAAAAATGAAACAAATATGATCTCCATACTTGAATTAGTAAAAACACTAGAATAGTCATATGACAATAAAGACGAAAAAGTTGAAAGCAGCGGCTTTGTTTGTTTTCATTGTCACATGAAAATAATTCTTCAAGATTTTAACTATTTCAATAAAAATAAATATATATATATATATATATATATATATTTGTTTATGATGTGCATGAGAAATGTGAGTAAATCATCATTGTTTTTTTTGTTTGTTTCTTATTCTCACTTTTAGTCTACACTGGGTATATTGTATCTAGTTATTATTTATCGTATCTTCATACTGATATATACGCATATATAAATCTATATAGGTATGTATAAAGTATATAATAAAATACACACAAACTATAAAAATAAAAAATAAAAAATCAATTCATATAATGGAGATTTTAGAAATGGGTGGATTTAATTCCCACATTAGATATTGTACAAAACAACAATGAAATGATCTATTCGATTGGTTTCAAAAAAAGAGTTTTGTTTTAAAATAACTTTTTATCTAAAGAGTAGTCATGTTTTAGAAGTTAAATTTTCGTTTTATTAGTTAAGTATATATATATATATATATATATATATATATATATATATATATATATATATATGAATATGAAAAAATGAATTGGATAACTGCAATATTTTGAAATATTATATTTTTATTAAATTGATAAAAATATAAAAATTATACTTTTATAAAATAAAACCTTTTTTTTTAAGATGCAGAGGTGTATCTAAAGCTCACAATGAATGTAGAAGTATAAATTGGGCGTGTATTTGGAAAATGCATTATCAAACCCATATTAACTTAGCATACTTATGTTTGATTATATTCAACTTTTCAATTTCAATTTTGTCCGTTTTAAGTACATTTTTTTCAAGCAAGTCCGCATTTTAAATATTTAAATATTAGAAAATTCAATAAAAGATATTAGAAGAAAAAACGTACAAAATAATTCTCAAATCATTCTCGGTTCAATTGTTGATATTATCCTTCTTCATATATTCTAATGGGTTGTAATTGAGTGGAAAATCATTTCATATTCTGATAGACTATTAAAAGTATACTCGACTTTTATGAAAATTAAATTTTAAGAACTTAATGTGATCAAATAAAGGCATAAGAACTTGATAGAATAAATCATAAGAGTCCTAATAATTTTTTTTGGCATTTATATAAATCAATATACAAGAATAGAACTTTGGCGACGCGTTGTCCTTATACATAGAACCTCGATTCTTAAGTTCATGGGTAAATTATTGAATGTTTAAGCCTAAATTGTCCCGAAGAATAGATTATCTGGCTTTTAAGTTAGAGTGTCACGACTAATTTGTTAGAATAAAGAATATATTTGAATTTTGTGTGTTTCATAATGTAGATCTACCTTGGATCACTTCACTCACAAGGGTAATTGGATCCCAACCTTTGCTCAACTTATGGGGTTACTATATAGCATCTCTCATTATTATAATCTTAGATTAGGATAAGATCAAGCATCTATGATTTTTCTCTATTTTCTTCGTCACGTTTAATTTGTGTAATGATAACATTATCCATCATTATTTATAGTATTGATTTTATTTGAAGGTTTTCCATAACATACTAAGCTATATAGAATATATGAAAATTCAAAAATAGTGGGAGGCTCAAATAAATGATATCTACCTATGATTATTTAGTGGCATATCAAGCCTAGTACACAGGCTAGCTTAGATGCACCATTATAGCCTAGTTTATGCATAATGGAGTGTGTACTATGCATACTAATTGAATCTATTAAATTCCTGAATTTTATAAAATTAATATTTAATTTTAAAAAGAATATAATTGAATACATAACTAAATATTGATTTTATTCCCTTTATTTTAAAAAAAATATAAAAAAAACTATTGATTTTATTCCCCTTCATCAGTATTTCTTTTTGGCAATTAGTTAGAGAAAATGTCAAGAAATTAAATCCTTTACTTTTAGAGTAAGCTCGTGTGATGCAATTATAAGTGATATATAATAAAAAAAAAAAAAAACTAAAAAAAATATTGTTCAAGATAATAAATAATATCATTTGAAAGTAATAAACAATACTTTTTTGGTTAATAAATACTCCCTCAGTTCTAAAATATTATTTTTTCTAAAAATACTTTTGTTTCAGACAAGAGTTCTGTGTCGAAAATCAACGTTTTGTTTTATTAAGTAAAGTAAAAAATTATTTTTTATTTTTATTTTACAAATAAGTTTATAATCGAATATGTCAAATCAACAAATAAAAAATTTATGTAAATACGAATTCATGATTTTTGAAAAACTGTAAATTGAGCAAAGATAAAAAGTTTCATTATCGAGGATATGACTTTTTTTAGATCCAAGAAAGAATATTTTAAGTAATTTTTTAAAATAAAACAGTAATATTTTTTAATTAAATAAAAAATATAATAAATAATAATATTCTTAAGTAATTTTTTAATTAAACAAATAATATAATAAAAAATTTATGATTGATTGCACGGTTTAAAAATCTTAAAAAAATCTTTGCGGTACTTTAATAGTTAAAACTTCATTTCCACATTAGAAAGATATTACATGGTTTAAGGAAGAAGTTAAGTAAGACAAGCTGTAAAGAGAGCAGAATAATTGCAGTCTATGTTTCTAACTAATATTAGATTAGCAATGCCGTGTGGAATTATTACATCAACCATCTACCAGTACGTTAGGTGTGTGTATATATATATATATATATAATATCCTTAAATTAATATGAGCGAGTCTATTATACATCTAGTGCACCGTAAAATCAATCTATATTATTATTCATTTAATTAAAAAAATATTATTTATTTACTTGAAAAATATTATTATTTTTTTAAAGGTAACAAATCAATAGTGATATTTTTTAAATAAATAAATAATATTTTAAGTTGAATTGCAAGGTACCCGATAATTTGCTTACAAATTAATATTTTTAATAAAATAATAACTTCTAAAAAAACCCTTATACTATTATATAGTCTGAATATAATATAATAAAATTTCAAGTAAAATTCATATACTGGAATATTGTATGAAAATATGACTTAATTATAATTTATTTTTCTTAAATTAAAATATAATTCAATTTCTTCTCTACTTTTTTTATTAAATACACAGGTTTGATGTTGCTTTCTCAAATGGCAACAAAGATTATGAAATGTTTTTTATTTAAGTGTTTCATTTTGTGAAATAAGATCCAAGAGGGATATTACCTCGATTTGGTGATTAATGATTGATTTTAGTTAATTTAATAATGATATATGTATCTGCATTATAAATTAATAAATTATTAACATATCAATAAATTAATATATTTTTTAATTAATCGATTATGCTTGGACCTAATTATTAATTTTAAAAGATTTGACTGTATGTATATATATGCATATATTGATGCTTCAATTAGTGTCTTGTTCTTTTTTAACTCAAATATTATATTATATAAATTTAAATTTAGTTTTCGGTTCTTCTTTACCTATCTAGAAAATAAACTTAATCGAAATCAAATATATTATACTTCAAGTTTTTTTGCTTTTCTAAATTTGTGTGTGTGAAATTTTGTTTGGCAATCAATCTTTTAAGAGTGAGTTTCATGCGCATCGGGTGTATTATGCATACAATTCATAATATTACTCGTTTAACTAAAAAATATTATTTTTTTACTTTAAAAATATTACTACAATTTTAAAGGTAATAAACCAGTAATAATATTTTTTAAGTAAATAAATAATATTTTTAATTAAATAAATAATATTTTATATCATATTGCACAGTGTATCCAATACATATATTTTTACGATATTTTATAACTTTAATACACTTAGATCAAACCTTGCTCCATTAATTTGATACCTTAACTCATATTTTATGATTTCCATTTATTTTACCAATTGAGCCAATTATTTACCTGGAAATATTTTTCTTTCTTAAAAATATATATATATATATATATATATATATATATATATTCTACTTAATATAAGAGTAGGAATATTGAAAACAAGGATTCTATCATATGTTATTACCAAAAAAATCTGTCTATATTTAATAAGAAAAACTCCTAAAAAATGCTAAAAGTACACAGTCACTTTAAGAAATGTTCTGCATTGTTTTACTTAAAAAATATCTTAAAAAAATTATATGTAAAAAAAAAGTAGTTTTTTTTTTAATTAAAATTTTAAAATTCAAATAACTTTTTTTATATACAAATTTGTTTTTAAAATGTGATATATCATATTAATCGTCTTTTTACAATCTTTAATTTAATACCAATATTGTATACATCAAAAAAATATTATATTAAAAATATGAAATAAACTACTTACGACTTTAAATAAAATATGTTTTATAGGTTTGAATAAAAAATTGGATTTAATTCTTATATGAATTTGAGACAATGTAAAAAAATATTAAATATTTTTATAGAATAAAAATAATAAATATCTTTATAAAATCAAAATTGTACAACATTCAAGTATATAATTAGTTGTTTCAATTTAATATTTTTAACTGATTTTAAATATTTGTATTAACTTTGAGAAATTATATTGGGTTGGATTGAGTTTAAATTTTAAAATGCACTCGTGCAATTTATTATTTATTAGTATTTTTTTTAAAGATGACCGACTAGACATATAAAGCTTTACTTCAAATTGATTTGAGTAAAACTTTAAGATTTTTTATTTCTTATATCTACCACATATTAAAAATATTATTTGATATTTAATTTTATAAATAGAAAAAATATATAAAGAAAAACAAACACACACAAAATATAATTAAAAGTGTAATATTTTAATTTTTTTTCTCACTAAAAAAATAGTCTACTACATGTGTTAAACACTACAATGACACACATAAAATTTATTAATATTTTTATAAATACTTCATAAGTATTTTGTTTGTTCCATCACCACTTACTTTATTCTAGTTATAAGTATTTTGTTTGTTCCATCACCACTTACTTTATTCTAGTTATAAGTTTTCAAATCACTCATACATTTTACAATAATTTATAATAATAATAGTAATAATAATATAATTTTATAACATACTATTTATATATTAAAATATATTTTATCTAGTATCGCACGAACAACAACTTGTATATATATAATTTTGGGACGAGGGGAGAATTATTTTTTAATAATATAAAAATGTTATTGAAAATGAAGTAGATGAGGAAGTCTAGTCAGCCAAAAAATCCAACTACGCTGGGGAATATCCATTTAAAATCCAAATGAAAAACATTAATTAATAGGACCTCTAAATTGGTGGGCGGTGTTGAAAGCAAGAAAGAGAACCGAAGTTTCTAGAAGGAATATATTCTAAATTGTAGTTTGGTGAACTGTGGTCACATCGTATTAGACAATAATACTCATATGATTAGTTACTACCATAATACAAATATTATAATAATAATTAAGCATTAATTAATTACAGATAATCAGAGTAGACGGCTAAACACTCAATTAGAGTCAATCAAACATTCTTGTTCAATTAGGATGGCCGAACATTTTTTTTTAAAATTTAATCATAACTTTTATTCATTTACCAGTATTTCTATCGCATTAGAATGGTCGAACATTCAAAATTTTCAAAAACAAATTCACTGTATAATTATTTTTTATAAATAAATAATAAGATAAAGTAAAAGTAAAAAAAAAAAAATATTTATATATATATAACCAAAATGATTTTTTAAAATTTTATTTTTTCGTCTAAACTTTATTATTTAATTTAAAATAATTATATTATTATCAAATTAAAATTAAACGTTTTTATTTTAAAAAATTTAATTCGATTTTAAAATTTAAAGTATTCCACAAATTTAGGTGTTTCAAAATTAGATGATATCAAAATGAATATATTGCAATATTTAATATATGAATTGAAATATAAATTTTCTATAGAATATTAATCAAATTGCTGAATTTTGAAATTCAAGAAATATATGACATCTAATAAATATATGATTCAATTTTTTCTATTCATTTTATCAAACCAAATATATATATATATATATATAAGTAAAATGACTTTTTAAAATTTTATTTTTTTCCGCTTAAATTTTCACCATATAAATATAAAACTATATATATATATATATTTATTTATTTATTGGAACTCATTTAAGATACATTATTACAATTTAACAATTTTTGAAATTTGCTTAATTTTTGTTGTGCAACATAAATAAATGCGACTTTTAAATTTTTTTTTTTAACTCATAATATATTTGTATACATATTTTAACTCAAAATTTTAAGTTGTATCCTAATCAATTTGTTTTACCATAACAATAAGGTTTCACACAAAATTATTTGTCGCATAACTGCTACTAAGTCTGCCATGAAAAATTAATTTCCATACCTTTTCACTTTCGAAAATTAAATGAAATAAGTTATTAGATTTTTTGCAACTAATTTTGAATGGAAAAACCTCAACTTTCTATTTATACCAAGATTATACTCTTATATATCTGATAGATGTTTCATTTCTAAAATATTTAAAAATAATTTATTTTATGTATTATCCTCAATAAATTATATAGATACACAATATAAATCTATTTACATAAATCTAATACAACAATTATTGCTCAACTTCAAAATTTTCTAATTAGGTTGATATGTAATTTGTGAAATTAAGTTTATAATTATAATTATTTTTAATCGTTACTTATTTTTTTAATAGCTTTATTCAATAAAAAAATAGAAACATTATAAAGAACATTACTTCATTTTCAGACATTTTTAGCAAGTTTTGATGGAGGTAAAGTCTCAATTTTTTTAAATACCATGATTTTTTATATTGATTGATATGGTGGTTTTAATTTTATAATTTTACTTTATTTAAATTTTTTTTAAATAGTTTTCAATTTTTGCCAATAATTTGTTGACTGACTTTTTAAAATTATTATTTAATTCGAGTTTTTTCTTATTTACTTGGTGATTTTAGATTTTGTTCCGAATCATTTCCAATTTTAAAATCATAATTTTTTTATTTATTATAAATCTTAGATTTTAGCATCAATTTTTTTTTTGTTTCTGGGTTTTAGTTGATACTTTTTATATTCATATAAATATTTTTCATCTTAAAATTATAAGTTGATATTTAAAAAGTCAAGAATGTTCGATCAGTTTTGATTGAAAAATTCAAAAATATTCAATTGATATTGTTTGAACATTTAGAAAATGGTTAACTACTCTTCGTCGAACAAAATACATAAACAAAATTATAATTTATTATCAAAAAATGAAGAGAATGTATTAAGCCAAAATAAAAATGTTAATAGTTACACCCATTATATATTATTCTCTAGTAGAAAGCAAATAAAATATAATTGACACATTTATCTATATCTACGGTTAATATAAAAGAAAATTCCACATAACTATGTAAAAAAAACGTGTATCAATCCAAGATTTTTTTCTATATTTATTGCTAAAAAATATATTAAATAATTTATAGGTTAACACACACAAAAAAAAAAAAAAAAGAGAAGAAGAGAAAAAGTCTAGATGGGAGAGGGGAGTTAATTAACCTTAAAAAAAATTTATAATTATAAAGTTTAAATATTTTTTTCATTTTAAGTTTACTTTTTATATATGATATTGAAATTAATATTCATTTTGTGATTTTTAAATTATACTCATTATTTCATATCAAAATGAAATATTATATTTAAAATATGAATTATATATATATTTTTTAGTTGAATTATTAGTTTTTATTTTTATATATGTGTTGGATTTGAATAAAAGATGGATTAATCATATATGGATTTAAGCTACAATATAAAACTATTAAATAATTATTTAATAAAAGTAAAAATATTATACTATTTATTATTTTATTTAAATATTTTTTAGTAATTATAAATATTTGTATTGAGTTCGAGAAATTATATTGGGTTAGACAATTTGTGTAAAGTTTTTATTCTATAATTTACTTTAAAATATCGTGCAATTTATTCTTTAATAGATAACTTTTTTAGAGAATAACAATGTAAGTAAAATACTGCATATTAAAATGTTAGTCATCAATAGTTGATTTTATAAACAGAAAAAAAAAAGTAGAAATACAACGAAAAACAACAAACACACAAAATCTATTTATAAAACTGATTTTTATTTTATCTTTTTTTTTTTGTCTACTCGAAGAAAGACGCAAACACACAGACACATGGATCGAACATTATAATATTTTTTATATGTATCTATTACTTTGTTTATATCTCATATTTTGTATAAACATTGTAAACTTTTTTAGTATTGTATATTTAGTGTGTATTATGTTTGCACCATAACATAAGTTTTAATATTTTTTTATATTATACTTGTACATTTTATATTTCTTTATAATAATAATATAATTTCATGATATATTATTTAAAATTATAAATATATATATATATATATTATGTGCATCACATGAATCAACAATCTAAAAAAAGAAAAATTATTTACGTAAATTGATTATTCAAGTAATAAATTAAAATACATTTATTGTTAAACATTTTTGTCGATCATACCCCACCCCAAAATCACACACCTTTATATATATATATATATTTTTTTTTTGGAAAATCAAATATAATTTTATTTATCCTGAACAAAATTAGTATCTAAGACCATGATGGCACAAATTACAAAAATAATACCTAATCAATTTGTGAACCCAAACGATTCAATTTGATTGACTCTGGTCTAAAAGAAATCTTATTTGCAGACCTAAATTTAATTTTACAAACAATTATTATTATTATTATTATTATTAATTTATTTATTTATACTGAGAGAGTATAAATTTGTAGCAGTAGTTGGAATAAAAGAGTAGGTGGTGGGGAGACAGTTAGATGCAGTTTAATGTTCTTTATGTCGCAACGGACACCGCAACACGGCGGGGGAACTGGACCTTTTTTGCTGGTGGACCAAACTACTGCCTTTTCTTTTTCCTTTTTTCTTTTCATATCTATTTATTTTTCCCATTTTCTGAAATAAATTAATTATTTTTCAAATAAAATACTGCCTTCATTTATTTATTTATTTTTGGTACAAAGTAATTCACATTTTTATTCTGAAATTCTTTTATTTATATTTTTACTCTTACTTATTCTCAGTTATTTTTTTGGGTGAAATATATTTTCCATCCTTGAGATTTTATCAAATTACAAAAAAGATCTCGGGGTTTTCGCACAACTTACAATTAGGTCTCTTAATTATTTGAAAAAACAACTCACATATCACGGTAGTTTGAACTTAGTCATCTATTATTAATATACTCCCTCCATTCAAACAAGATTGATTCCACCATCAATGCAAATAAACGTACATTATTCTTTATTTTAGACAAATAAAATAATATATATCATCGTTAAAATCTTAAAAACATCATATACTTGATGTTTGGCCAAATTACAAAACAAAATCTTAGGGTTCATATAAATTACAATCGTAGCTTCACAAAATATTTTTTTAAAAAAATATTTATTGTGAATTATAATATTATAAATTTATTATAAAAAAGTGGACAAAACGTGGTTAGACATGTGAAGTTGTGGGATCCATCCCATATCTAAAACAGAAGCTGATTAGATTTGCAAGCTATCTTTCTTGGAACCGAAATTGCACACTACTTTATCAACATCACAAATAGGATCTTTGACTCCATCATTTGCAACTAATGTAGCGTGAGCCATAATTTTCCCGGTTCCAAACATACAATTTTGTTTCGAAAGTTAAAATTCTATTTTATTAGTTAAATTTTTTACTTTATAAATAATTTGATAAAAAGGAGATATATTTACCTTGAAAAATATTTTTCAGCTTATTTTCACGATAAATGACATCATTGTAGAAATTACTAAATTTATGAGAAAAATTACAAAGAAAAAATATCTTACTAAACATTATATATATTACCATTTTCGTACCTTTTTATCCACAATACTTAAATGTAATAAGTTGCCAAATTTTGCAACTAATTTTGGGCGGAAGGATGTTATTTTGTATTTATATGAATAATTGATTTAGAAATATCACAATTATTCCAATTTGTGAGGATAGTCGGTCACAACATGAATACGTCAAAATCAAAATATTATTGAGTTTTTGCGTCTAAGAACATCTAACTTTCTATGACCCATTTGATTTGAACAAGAATATATCATATATACTCCTTCCACTAAGAAATCATGTTTATATAATATAGATATAGGAGCATTATTCCCCTTTTATTGGTGTGTGGTGGGTAGAATAAATTACCCTCCCCAATGATGGTTTACTTATGGGAATATTAGGGAGTCTCCCTTTTGAATTTAAGGGATTAGACTAAGTTTAGATTGTAAAATATTTTACTGTGAGAATTCAAATTTTATAATTATGTTTTTTTTTCGTGTCTAATAGAATACCGTAAATGTTAGATGTTGAGAAAGTTAATGTTGATATATTATCATATTATGAAAAAAATAACGTGTAATAATCAATTTTATTGAATAATAATGTTTTATTAGAACGAGATCAGAATAGAAAAGTCACAAAAGAAAAGTCCAAAATCAATTTAATTAAAATCTGACATTTGAATTCCCATAAAGATCCGATATTAGTTTTATTTTAAAATATTGGAAGCAACATATTGTTAGAATAATAATTGAGTTTGTAGCACTAAGATACTATATTTAACTCTTATGATTAGCAATAATTGAGTTGGTACCATAAGATACTATATTTAACGCTTAAATCAAATCTCTTTTTATAACGTGCTCCAAATTTCATCATCACCAATGGATGATGCTACAGAAATAAATCATAACAAAAATTACCAAGAAGACTGATCGATTTCTGGTCCCCTTAACACACTGTTTTTAATAACTTTAAAATTTATTTAATAAAATAATAACAAGAATAAAAATAATACCTAAACATTTGAATTTTTCAAAAGTCATAATTGAAGAGCATGGGCACGCACCAATCAAGAAGGCAAGAATTCTGATTCCACACCTAATGCAACTATTCAATTTCCAAATATCGTACTTGACCCACTAGTGAAATAAAATATGAAAATATATTGATAAGTCCAATTTACGAAATCTAGTATCATATCTGTTGTCTTTTATCTTGAAAAAGCCCAAACTAACCAAGTAACTATAATCATATCGACCAAGTGAAAAAGAAAAAGGGTTAAAAAACAAAGGAAGAAATGACATTTCTCAAACACTCACATGGTGAAGATAATGATAGGTCCTTTTTCACCTGCAATTAAAGCTCTTGTTCAACCCAGTCCCTCTGACCAGTCCTTTAAAGAAACCGAAACTGTAGCCACATGGGAGTAACAAGTCATAAATATAATCGATCCAATAGGAACGGAGATTTTATGTTACTCCATGGGTGGTGCCGTAACACCATTTGATGTATGCCATATGACACATGATTGAAAATAAAAAAAATGTTAACTATTAAATTTTAACAACGTGCCATATGCTATACATCTAATGGATTTAGACACTGCCCAATGGGAACGTACAAAAGTTCCCCCGGTGTGAATACACATTTGACAATGAGGGAGAAAACACGTGGGGCATAAATGCATACAACATTGAATGGCATGAAAGAGTGAATGCAATCAACACTTAGAGGGACATGTTATATGAACAGCGGGCCATCCGATAATCTGTCAAGCATTCTCATGTCCAAGCCCATCCCTCGGACCCCCCTCCCCGGTTCCATCACAAATACACTTAAAGAAAATGGAAAATGAGATGGTGAATGACGTTCTTCTTCTCTTGACCAAGCAAAAAAAATAAAAATGATTGACTGTTTCTTGATCTTTTTCACTATTTTCACTATTTTACCGATGCCTGGGCGAGGTAACATGTACTATTTCTTGATCTTTTTCTTTTAAAAGAAAAAAACTTCAATGATTGACTATTAGATCTGGAAAAGTAAAAAATTCATAGTCTAGTATAGCACCAATCTATTAGTAGTAACAAAATAGTAACAAAGGTACCTACTATGTTTTTCCTAAAATCTCATTTTAACTTCTACTTCCTAAATCAAGATTTCAGCAAATTACTTTTTAAAAAAAAATTGAAAGAAAAAAAGAAAACTCTTGAGGTTCTGTCCTATTATATTTTGGAATTACAAATGTCCATTAAGGTTTGTATTATTCTAACTTTCTAAAAAAACCACCCTTAATGGATGTAATTTGTGAAGAAAAAAAATGTCAAGAATGGTATTTCTAAGCTTTGAAAGAGCATTGGATTTTCTTTTGTAATTAGGGTAACTCGGGTGTAAGTTTTGTAACTATGCCTAAAAACTTTGCAAAGTACGAGACTAGTTCGATTCACAATGCACAAAACATGAGCAGTTGCTATACATAATAATGTTTTAACATGTGAAAAATATTTGGCATTTGAAGCAACAGTTAAACAGAACTATGCAACAGAGGAAACAGCTGCAAAAGACCACGCATGGGTACAACTTCTAGGGGGTGGTAGGCAGTTGCATTACTTAAACAAGAAATAAGGGCAAGCAAGAAAGATCGAATCAAGAATCTACCTTTAAAAAACGTACATGCTTAAGGACAGAGCAGTTGACACCTCAGGATAAATGCAAAAAGCATAGAAAAAATATAGGAAAAACACAGGCCTGAAAGTTCCAGTGCAGAAAGTAAGTGCATTCCTTGTTTTGTTGAAAAAATGAGTGAGATGGAGGCAAAGTGTAAATCTGAAATTGGATACCTCAAATGCTTAATCATTTCATTAAGTTTGAAAAGTTCCCAAATTTTAAGTTAAGCATCAATCTTCGATTCAAAGTTTTGGTACCGAGACTGGCATTTTTACAATTTTGAGTTGCAATATGATATTGGGTGCTACTTCCCATGGTCAATACTAGATCAAATAAACCAAAACAATATTCCTCCTAGTTTCAAGAGTTTTTGGAAAATATTTTCATTCATTTTCTTGTTTTTAAATACTTTTTTTTTTATTAAAACAAAAAATCAAAGTAGAGCAGTGTACTATTGGTTTGTGGACTCTTATTAGTTGGATTATTTGAAAACTTTTTAAGATAACAATGGTGGGATCGGTGACTAAAAACAGATGTTATGACAAAGCTCTTATCTTGTTCAAAAAAGAAGTACCTGTTTCCATCTGGATGAAGCTCGAAAATTTGACCGTCTTCACCAGCAGCCAATAAATATCCAGAAGGTGTTAAACCCTGAAATGCGAATATGTTGCTTTAACACAAACCAGTTTGGGAAATAAGTATATGGTCAGTTCATTAATTTTAGTGGTCGTACTTATGGTTGTAAGCACAAATAACAAAATATCAAATTCACGAGGTGGAAGGGCACCCAAGTAAAAAGACGGAAATTGTTACAAGCACGAAGTATTAAATATATGTGCCACTTGCACGGTAGTTAAGAAATTAGTCAGACGGTTATGCCACTTGCGTGGTAGTTACAACTTGTTTCATAAGTTAGAAAATTAGTTAGGAATGTGTTAGATGGTTATGCTACTTGCATGGTAGTTACAACTTGTTTCGTAAGTTAGTTTTAAGTCTTCAATCTCTTGTATAAATACGTGACAACTGTTATAGTTGAGCTTTGATGAATTCAACATATTTTTATTTTATAATTTGGTTTTGATATGGTATCTTGAGCCAGTATCATCCTGTCCTGCATATCTCATGGCACAAATTGTTCTTCCCACGTTTCATACGTTAACAGTTCGGCTAGACCGTACCAATTTTGTGTATTGGAGGCCTCAAGTTCTATCCACTGTGCGTGCTCATGGTTACGAGGATTTTCTTTTTTGCAACTCAAAGAGCGTTCCGTCTCAGTTTAGCTCTGCAAATGATGGCGATGATGTTGTGGTTGCTAATCCTGAATATGTTATCTGGATTAGAAATGATCAGTTCTTATTGAGCTGGCTTTTGGATTCAATAAGTGGAACAATGCGTGGTCATGTTATCAGATGCATTTATTCTTTTGAAATTTGGGAGATCTTTGAGAGTTTGTTTCGGTCTCAGTCTAAAGCCAAAGTTATGAATCTTCGGTTTCAACTACAGACATTGAAGAAAGGTGATCTATTTATAGAGGAATATATCCTTAAGATACGAAAAATAGCTGACAATATTCAAGTAGCTGGTCAAGTTATGACAGATGATTATTTAGTTTTGTACATCCTTGGTGGTTTAGGATCCGAGTATGAAAGTATTGTGGTAAATCTCACTACTATAGGAGATCAAGTTCTCTTATCCGAGTTACAGTTTATCCTACAGACACATGAAATACGGTTAGCTCAAATGCATATCAGTTCTACAGTTCCTAGTCTCAACAATATTCAGAATCCTTCTCTTCATATCACTGAGAAGAAAAAATTTACAAATTTTCGCTCACAGAGGGGTGTACATTTTGGTCGAATAGAGGAAGAGGTCGATTTTTTCAAGGCTCTAGAATGGTTTGTCAAATTTGTGGCCGGAATAATCATATGGCGATCAAGTGTTATAAAAGGTTTGATGTGAACTATCAAGGTCTTGAGAATTCAGGTTCAGGACAAGGCTATTATTCTTCTCCACGAGCAAATATGGTCTGCTCAACAAGACGTTGCTTCTCAGCCTACGGCTCCTTTTTCACATCAACAAGGAAATTTTTATCCTAATGGAAGTCAGAATTCCACATCCGTTACACCTTCTGGTCAGTCCGAATTTGATGTGTATGGCTACAACTCTTCCTCCTTCCATTTTGGGTATGAATCATCATCTGATTGGATTGTTTACAGTGGGACAATCATCACATAACCTCAAGACTTCAAAATCTCCATGTGTAGACTCCATATCATGGTAAGAAACGGCTTGTTGTCGATAATGGAAGTTCAATTCCTATTTCTCATGTTGGTTCCTCTACTCTACCTAGCTTACATTCTTCAGTTTTATTTAATCTTAATCATGTTCTTCATGTTCCGCACATTACTAGAAACCTTCTTAGCATTTCTCAATTCTTACAAGACAATTCAGTATATATTGAATTCCATGTTGACTGTTGTTTTGTCAAGTATATGAAAACACACAAAATTCTTTTGAGAGGACTACTTAAGGACGGGCTATACCAACTTGACCTATCTCATATGCGAAAACACTTCAATCTCTTTTCTTTGCCTAAGCTGAAAGAAAAGAGACGTATTTATAGAGGGAGAGCTAGTTCCAGCTTGACTTAGCGATTCTCAACTCTAAAGGCATTCATCTCGCGGGGCTTAAGCAAGTCCTTAGGGAGTAAATTGAGGGTGTCCTAGCTATGATTCTTGTCTGTGTACAGATAGGGTCAGGGTCACTAAGGGCAACACGTTATGTAGGCTTCTATCTCACACTTTACCACAACTTCTCCAAGCATTCATACAGCATCTGCACATCATTTCACAGATTCTAAAGCAACAACTACAACAACTCTTTGGCATAAAAGTTTGGGCCATTGTTGTAGTAGAACCCTAAATAAAATACTTCAACATTTGAAGATATCCTGTACTCATTCAGAATTTTCTTTTTGTGAAGCATGTAAACTTGGAAAATTTCATCAAATGCATTTTCCTTCCGTCATTCATACGACTACTTCTCCTCTTGAAATAATACATAGTGATGTTTGGGGACCTGCATCCACCTTATTTACAGAAGGTTATAGATACTATGTTATATTTGTGGATGATTTCACTCGTTTTACATGGATTTATCTTTTAGTTCAAAAATCTGATGCAGCAAAAGTCTTTCATATTTTCTTTGCCATGGTTGAAAGACAATTTTCAAATCCTTTAAAAATATTTCAATGTGATATGGGGGGAGGGGGTGAATTTCAATCCTTATAAAATATCCTCAAAACTAAAGGTATTACTTCTAGACACTCTTGTCCCTACACACATCCTCAAAATGGCTTAGTTGAAAGGAAACATCAACACATTACTGATGTTGGCTTATCTTTATTGCTTAAGCTTCCATGCCTCCTAAATTTTGGTGAGATTTTTTTCTTACTGCATTATATACTATTAATAGACTCCCTACCCCTGTTCTTTAAAATTCTTCTCCGTTTCAGGTTCTTTTTAAAAAAGAGTCCTGATTACACATTCCTCAAGACATTTGAGTGCGCTTGCTTTTCATTTCTTAGACCCTATAATTCCTCAAAATTACAGTTTAGAAGTACCAAATGCATTTTCCTTGGTACAGTGCTTCACATAAATGTTATAAGTGTTTGAGTTCAACGGGCAGGATATATGTTGCTAGGACTGTGAAATTTAATGAGCTTGATTTTTCATATCAATCACTTTTTCCCACTGATGTAAAAATCGGGCTAGGCGCCCGCCTAGGCGCTAGGCGGCTGCTTCCCAATCCGATTTTCTCTAATCGAAGGTAATTTATGTTTTTTTCAGAAGTCACCGCCTAGGCAGGCTAGGTGCCCCCTAGGCGGGCAAAATATTTTTTAATTTTTGTTGTTGAGATTTTTATTATTATTTATATTTTTAAAATAATTATATTGCGTGTAATTTCTATTCATGTTGCTTCATATGACTCAAATTTTATTTTGCTATACTAATAGTTAGTGTTATTTTATAAGAAAAATGTATTAACTGAGAATATATTTTTTTTTATATTTAATATTTTCTTCATCTCAAAAAAAAAAAAAAATCATGTTGAGATTATCTATTTTGATCTATTAGCATCTTATATTGTTTATTCATATTAATCTTCTTCTCAAAATCTATTAATACCTTGCTTTTCACAAAATTGAAAAAATTAAATTCTTATACACATAAATTTTGTTTATACAATATATAAATAAAATAATTAATTCAAACATATTTATTATATATGAAATAAAAATCAAGTTCAAAAATATTTTAATTTTCGTAAAATATGCTGTCAAATAAATTTTAGTAGTTCTCATTTTTCTATTACAACATTGCTATGATATTTCTACTATCGATAAGGCTACTACCTATTTGTAGATATTATTATAATTATTTTATGAAAATTGACACTTTGTTCTGTAAATAATACTTCCTTCAAAATTATTCTATATTATCAATTTATCACATAGTATAAGGTTGATAATATTTGTAAAAAAGAAAAACAAAAGTTGGTCCATTTAATCGGCACTTAGTCGGCACCTAGATGTGCCCGACTACTGATTCCTGACTTCTGCACCATTGCTTTTTCCTAAAACCATTCTTTTTTCCTCACCCACACACACACCAACCCTATACTTCCCATTCTTTCGATTATCACACATATTCCACCTACCAATCAAGATGTTCCACCTCCATCGCCTCAACACTTACCTATTTCTAGTTCGTCCACTTCCTCTCAGTCATCTGCCTCTCTTTTACCACAGCCTCACACTTCTAGTCATAGTATGGTGACTAGATCTAAAAATGGGATATTCAAACCCAAAGTATATAATATGGCCTTGTCTCTCTCTCAAATGTTGAACTTGTTACTGTGCAGCAAACTTTATCTTCTCCTGAATGGAAATCTCCTATGGGCTCTGAATACTCGGCTCTTATGAAGAATAATACGTGGACTCTTGTTCCTGCTCATGCTCATACGAATCACTAACAAGTGGATTTTCAAAATTAAGAGAAAGCGTGATGGTACTATTGATAAATACAAGGCCAGATTGGTTGCTAGGGGTTCAGCAAAATGCCGGAGTGGACTACTTTGATACTTTTAGTCCGGTTGTTAAACCGGTTACAATAAAACTTATTTTCACCATGGTTGTCACTAAGGGTTGGAAATACAAGTCGATGTGAACAATGCTTTCTTAAATGGAGACTTAAGAAAAATTGTTTTCATGAAGCAGTCTGAAGTATATGAATATTCCTCCAAACCAGATTATGCTTGTAGGTTAATGAAATTTATTTATGGCTTGAAACAAGCTCTGAAAGCATGGTATGACAAGCTCAAAGGTTTCTTGCTTTCTAAAGGCCTCAAAATGTCTGTCTTTGATCATTCTCTTTTTCATATTCATGTCAATGGTAAAATGCTAATTGTACTTGTGTATGTTGATGATATTTTGGTCACTGGTGATGATCCCTCTCAGATTCAACAGCTTATCTCTGATCTCGACAAGAAATTCTCCTTAAAATACTTAGGGGAAGTGAGTTATTTTCTTGGTCTGGAAGCTGATAGGACTGTTCAAGGCATTCATCTTACTCAGTCAAAGTACATTCGGGATCTTCTACATCAACATGACATGGAAAAATGTAAGCCTCTGCCTACTCCTTGTTGTTCTCGGATTAAATTACATTTGTGAGACAGTCGCCCTTTTGATCAACCATCCAAATACAGAAATCTTGTTGGTGCATTACAATATCTTGTTATGACGAGACCAGATATTTCTTATATTGTGAATAAACTAAGCCAATTTCTTCATGCTCCCACTGTCAATTATTGGAAAGATGGAAAACAAGTATTGCGGTTTTTTCAAGGCACTAATTCCACTGGTTTGTTCTTTAAACCTGTTTATAGAATGGTGCTTGAAGGTTTTGTAGATGCTATTTTTGCGAGTTGTGTTGATGATAGGAGGAGCACTGGTGGTTTTTGCATATTTCTAGTATCTAATCATATATCCTGGTCTTTTAGGAAGCAATATACTGTGGCAAGGAGCAGCATACTGTGGCAAGGAGTAGCACCGAAGCTGAGTATCGGGCTCTTGCCATGGCTACCACTGAAATGGTCTAGATTCATAGTCTTTTTGCTGAACTTGGCCTGCCCATTGTTAAACCTTTCAGTTTTGTGGTGTGATAACTTGGGAGCAGTTAAATTGGCCTTTAATCCTGTTTTCCATGCTCGAACTCGACATATTGAGGTTGATGTTCATTTTCTTAGAGAGAAGGTGTAAAGTAAGGACTTGGAGATCAGATTTGTTCCGTCTGAAGATCAAACAACAGACATACTAACCAAAGCCTTGTCCTGTACTCGATTTCAGTTCCTAAGTTTGAAGTTATCTGTCTATTCTGAACTCGATTGAGCTTACAAGGGAGCATATTAAATATATGTGCCACTTGCACGGTAGTTAGGAAATTAGTTAGAACGTTATGCCACTTACATGGTAGTTACAACTTGTTTCATAAGTTAGGAATTTAGTTAGGAATGTGTTAGATGGTTATACTACTTGCATGGTAGTTACAACTTGTTTCATAAGTTAGTTTTGAGCCTCCAATCTCTTGTATAAATACGTGACAACTGTTATAGTTGAACTTTGATGAATTCAACATATTTTTATTTTATAATTTGGTTTTGATACAATAAACATAAATATATATATATATGTATTGGTTTTTAGTGGAAAATTTTCATAAGTACTCCAAAGATCTAACGCTAATTGTAAAAAGCATAAAGCAATATATTACCTCCAGCTTACCAGTGGCCTCAAGCCAAAGCTTGGATATATGTATCTCTAACTGGTTAACCCCACTATTGATGGCATGATTTCCAATTTGTTCTTAATGACTACTCGAGCCAAAATTTACTCTCTGGTTCTTCAATGAAAAATTTAGAACATATTCGCGTACATATCTACTCGAAAGAAATGCTGATACTAATTGCCCAATTGTTACCAACTTGAGATGTTTTTAATTTATACATGTGATACCTCTTACGAGCACCAGAAAACATGTAAAATTAATTAAGAAAATATATAATGAAGACTTGTTATTACGAAACCTCACAGGTCCATGAGTGCAAGATATGAATTTCTCTAATTCGAAAACATGATCTTCCTTTAGGAAAAACACTCAGTTGATGGAATCCTTAAAATAGACCACTCAACTGATACCATAGATGGGTTGTTGTCCTCACCTTCCGCACATTATTTATCTTTTCATAATTATTGTCACATTAACGTTGTCCAAGTGCTAACATGCTCCAGAACTGCTATAAACAAATGAATTAAATGATGTAAGCTCTTCGAACACTGCACCTTACACCTTACTCATTAAACAGGAGACATGTACAAAATGCCAAAAAGATTTTACGTACAAGTAGAAAGGATATAGTGTGAAGAGATACTGACATACAAAAGCTCCAAAAATTCTCTTACATTGTGCACTAATGAATTCTTTATAAAATATTTATGTTATCTTGTCCTAAAGAGTCATAAATAAATAATTAAAACTTCATAAGTGAAGGAGTAAATGTATCGAGAAATTGTGTGAGAACCCATCTAAAGAGGATTCTATGGAGAACAAAAACACAAAAAAATAAATAAATAAAACTCTTGCCCATGTTATCCATAATATTCACCTGGATTGTGACAACACTTTCAAAAAGCTGGTCCTCATTCTCATTCTTTTGCTGTACAAACTCGTTGTTCACTGCATGAAAGTGATA
Organism: Caryopteris x clandonensis; assembly: GCA_028749325.2. Classification (NCBI taxonomy): domain Eukaryota; kingdom Viridiplantae; phylum Streptophyta; class Magnoliopsida; order Lamiales; family Lamiaceae; genus Caryopteris; species Caryopteris x clandonensis. The sequence continues at coordinate 3,550,560 of JAPYKT020000033.1, read as the reverse complement.
AATCAGATGCAAGAAGAGAAGCAACAGTATGTATGACATATAGTTTCATCTATTCTTTTAAAGGGGAAATCATTCCATTTCTCAAAATCTTAATGTGATTAGCAACTCTACATATAATTCTTGTATTATAACACATAACAATTTTTGTACATTATTAGTTGTTGAGACATTCTTCATCTTATCTTATTTTTATTTGAGTGATGGACTTCTCTATTCTTTTTTTATAATGAAAATTATTATATCACATGCATAATTCACCTAATAAAAGATGCTTACAAAAATATAACGACAAATCTAATACTGCCCTTTGGTCCTTTGGGATTCTATCGGTAGATGTAGGCAAATGGCTAAACCACATTATATCATTGTGTTTCTTTTTTCCTCTTCACTTCTTTTTCTTATAGTGAAAATTCAACAGATCTAGAGTGAAACATATGAGTTCATGCATTTTCTCATCTATTGCAAGCATTAATTTATGTCTCAAGTAAAATCCAGGACAAAACCAACACAGCAGATCGCTCTCACATTCATCATTAATCATAACCACTAAATAATCTCACGTGTGCAACCATGTCTTGTAGTACAGCTCTTCTAGTGCTTGAAAGCCTGCATGATCAAAATAAACACCTTATTCTTAAGGTCTTTCAGAACAAGCTATTGACATATACCTGGTTGATAGATAAACATTCTTCGTACTTCATAAGAAAGTCATAAAAAAATATGAAATTGAATGTCTTACATAAAAGAACCTGTTACATCTTACCATAAAAGTGAGAATTTGAAATATGGTCTTACACATAATGGGGAATCCCATAGTTTAGCATCATACCATTTCTAGCTTGCTAAGATACATATTAATTGTTAAGTAAATGCTGAGCTATTGGGAAATATACATGGTCATCGGTTGCCACGATAATACCATATCATATGAGTAAAACTGAAAGCCCTATAAGAGAAATCATATCGTATCATATTAGTAAAAGAGTTATGCTGATTTCCTGACACTTTTACCATAGATAGTTATTAACCATATTCTGAAGAACAATATAAAGTGAATTAGTGATGTCAATTTCAATGTTCAAATGGTGAATGAGGTATCATATAGTACTTATCAGCTTTAGGCAAAACAACTTCTGAGAAAATAACAAGTAAAATATTGGAGGAATAAAGGGGGAAATGATCACCTTGACCAATGAAGATGTCATAAAAGCTCTCAAATTTATTGAAGAAAGCTGCTATGATATCTTCATGTTGTATTTGATTAGCAGCACATCCCAACCTCTGCACAACAACATTCAAGCATGTTGTTGGTTTCTATTTTTTGATATTCAATCCAATTCCTATAAAACAATAAGAAGAAGAACTAAATGGAAACTATTGTATCTTTTATTTGTACAAGTAGCTCAGTTTTTGCTGCTGTGCCTTTTGAGAAATCAAAGAACGATCCATAAAAAACCCAACCAGCCTATCTGATTGATTAGGAAAACCATGCTTCTGGCTCTACCCCCAGAGATTAAATCGATTTCTCAGAACTCCTGGAGAATGTTAGGTCAGTCTATATGAATAGTCTTAATCAATGGAAGAATTTCATAACCACATGGATTCTATCATTCACAGTAGTTGAAGTTGTACATAATAAATAACTGTTCGTGAAGAAATTATACTCTACACACTTGCACAGTGAAGAAAGCAGATAAGAAGTGTTTATTACCACCTTCATTCTTATCATGCATTCATGCTAGAAATAACCTAAAGAAGCATCAGCTTCATAACTAAAAAATGAAAGAGCCTTTGAAGAAGATTGATATTAATGAACTGAAATCTTACTGTCTGCTCAATGTCTTAAGTATAATGTGTATCTGGCACCTTGTTTTGCAATAATACATATTACTGAAAATGCTATTTAAAGTAACAATTAGTGAAATCTGAAGAGGCAGAAGGACAAAAGAAAAATGTCAAACCACATCAAGTCCTTTTAGAGGCAAGCTTGCCAACAAACCAGGCTGAAATACAAAGAGCCTTTTCTCTTGACTGAAGGCATCTTAAAATTAAATCATTGAACACAACATTACCATTTGACAATAAACAGAACCTAGGGTTACAACTTACATTAATTTCATTTAACAGGTAAAGTAACAAGATGACCAATGGCAATTAGCTTGGACAAACAACTGCCAAAACCAATTAACTACGTTTCAAGCAAAACACTAATCTATAAATGACATTCCAACAAATTATGCAATACCTTTAATTGATTTTGATTAAGCAGGAAGATGAAACCACCTAGAGTAAGCAAAGCATGACTCAAGGCGTTTACCCCTAAACATAGCTATCAATTTCTGTACATGATAAAAGTTGATCAGACTACCACAATATCACATGCTTAGCCAGCACAAGGTTCTTTCAGATCATATCCTACAAATGTAATTGTGGGAAACTGACTGCTAAGTAGTTCCATCGTGAAATGCCATAATCAGGATAGACAATTCATTACTCATTTGGAAAAATCGAAACAAGCAGCTAGAAGCACTTACAGTTCTTCAACAAACATCATTAACTGCCTCAGTCATAGCCAGACAAACAACTTACTGCACATCTGGCACTACCCGTCCATGCTCCATCTGTATCGTGAATGAAAACATAAGGCATTCCTTTGGTGACTCCCATTGATTCTTTGACCGAACTTGAAACTCGAGTTACACGAGATCAGTAGTGAAGTGTATTATGGATAGATAAAATTACAATATGCATTATCAAGACAGATTATTACGTCTGCCATTGAACTGCACGTCGGCAACAAATACAGAACCAATAGGTAACTCACAAAATTACTGCCAATTTTTTTTTAAAGGGAACATCACAGAGTTGAATGAATTCAACATGCATAACAAACATTGCTCAAACAAATTTGAATGAAAAGTAGATGGCAACCGAAAATGATTAATAGAAAAAAATAATGAAAGGCCTACTTCGAAACAATATCTTGCGTGGAAGCTAATCTAGGAGAGTGCAGCTGCAACCTTCTGAAACGAGAAGTCGAGAGAACATTTATGTATGAATTTATTCAAAAAAAAACATCGTCGCCACTTTCGTGATTCACTGACTCCAAATGCATCAATTAACGGAGAACCGTTGGGAGTTTAAACGTGTTGTTCGTCATCAAACGATGGGCTACTTCATTTTCTTCATTCGACGAGGGTCGTAGATGATTCTGATTCCATTTCAGCACGCAAAAAACAACGTCCATATTATACAAGCAGACAAATAGCAGAAATGCAAAGAAAAATCGAAACTGCACACAGTATTACTTGCTGATAGGCAGAGATTATTGGAGGTGATGTTGAACTTTTTAGGGGAGAGAAATAGGAGGGCTCTTTTTAGAGAGAAAACATTGAGGGGAACTATTAAGATGCAGCATGTGAGAGACAGGGACTTGCGAGTGAAGAAATTGGAGAAAACAATTTGGAAAATTAGTTCTTCCAAACCATCAACGTGGCTTTAACAACCAGATCCTACAATGTTCGGAATATTTTATAAAATTATATTATTATTATTTATAAAAATTTATATAATAAATATTATGTGATTTAACTTTATATTATGTTATATTGTATTGTTATTTTTAAAAAATATATTTTTATCAAATAATAAATTGTATGGACTTTCCAAATAAAATTTTAGAGTGTTTCCAATTGGATAAAAAAATTTCAAACTCAATACTATTAAGGTGAAAGAATAAATTATAATATTATATAAAATTGATACTTCAAATTTTTTTTACAAAAATATTTATATTTACAGATATATTATTTATTCAAATCCAACACCTATATCAAAATAAAAAAGATAATTCAATCTATAAAAAATGAAATATCACATTTTAAATATAATTATTTATTTTAAAATATGCAATATTGATGTTAAATTAAAGATCAATAAAAGGGGATTAATTTGATATATGACATATAAAAAACGAATTTAAAGCAAAAAAATATATTTGAGTTTTTTAATTTTAGTAAAAAATATAAAATATAATAAAAATAGGAATACAATTGAGACAAGGTTAAAATTAGGAAAGAGAAAAGTAAGTGAATGACATGTGTCAATTAATTATGAGACACATGTCAAAAGAAGTTAAAAAATCTAATATTCGTTTTTTTATATATACTATAGATAGATTATATAATCTCAAAATAAAATTGAAAATTAGTTAATTAAATATTAAACTAAATTTAATCTGAAATTTTAAAAAATTGAAAATTCATTTTTTAAATATAAAATTTTAAACTTTACATAATATAAAAATGAACTTTTAGTGATAATAATAATTAGAAATCCCCCCCCCCCCTCACAAACAAAAATTAAAGCAGTTTTTTTTACTAGCGCAAAATAAAATATTCAAATGTGTAATAAATTAAAGTCTAACAAATGAAAATAAATAAATATAAAATAAAAATTCAGAAATAACTTAATAATTGCAAAATATTTTTTTAAAATTATGTGATAAAATCTTATAATTGCACATATAATTATAAAATACTTTAAAGAAACAGAAATCACGCAAAATAAAGTATGTGAGATGCTTATACAAATTTGAAAGAAAAAATATAATCTAAAACTTATATAACGAATATAAAAATTACAAAATGCAACCATTATTATCGAGTAAAGTCATCATATAATAGTATGATATTCTTGCGAATTGATTTATATACTCACTTTAGTTTTACCAATTCCATTATCTTGATTAAAAAAAAAATCTAAATATAAATACAAATAAATAGAGAATAAAAATAATGATCCAATTTCAATGTGATTTGAAGAATAATTCAATGTCAATTGGTTTATGGCCACCCGTTAAATTTTAAAATTTTATTCATTAATTTTTAATTTTGAAAATAATTTTCGTTTTTTTTTTAGATAAATTTTGTTTGATAAATTTTATTATCATGAAAATTATTTTTTGATTTTTTTGTAATTTGTATAGTTATTTAATTTTTTTATTAAATTGATTAGTTAAGTTGCATATTTTTTAATTAGTTTCCAAATTTCATATTATCATTGGACATTTTCAAAAAATTATATCACTAATTAATTGATATTGAAATCATAATAAGCTTAGGGCCTGTTTACTTTGGCTGATAAACCTGGATTAGGAAAAATAGTCCAGAGTTATCCAGCGTTTACTTGCTTGGATATTTTTTCGGGTCAATCCAGCCGACCCGGGATAAATGATAGAAATCAGGATAAATCGCCGGATAGTAATTCCTCCATGACCCCTGGGACAACAATTATCCCATCGGATAAGAAATGAAAATTGACTGTTTTACCCTTGTGCACATTATTAATTACAAAAATGTCCTCATAAATAAATCATGTTTTTAAGGTTCAATTATGTATTAAGGGCAGTTTTGTAATTTTCGCATTATCCGAGCTAATCCCACGAAGTAAACGTTGGATAGTATAAAATTATCTTTCTCTATCCTAATGTTATCCTATGAAGTAAACGTAGGATAGAAATTTCAAAATTATCCGTATCCCGAGTTTAATCCCAATTTCTATCATATCCTGTTAAATCGTGTCAAATCTATCATATCCTGTTAAATCCTGACTAATGACGCAAGCGCAGCCAGTGACATTATAGAAGAACAAGAGTTCCAAAATCACCCAAAATTTAAATGACGACCACTATATTGTTATAACATAATACATGTTGTTATATTTATAAATAATTTATTTATAGGCGACATGTTAATTGTATCCACTAACATATTAGTGAGTGCAAATTTCCAATACATTAATGCATAATTTCTACATCAAAGTATAAGAAATGAATGAGGATCATACTAATTTTGGCATAACAATGATCGAAACACAAAAACCTCCTCATCCATACTCATAATAATGTTACGAGAGATAATTTTGAAATGTTTGTATATGCAACACCATAATGTTTGTGACACTATTAGTGTGGTCGTCATTTATACTTATGATTTTAAAACTCTACTTACCTTTCTCTTGAAACTTCCGATAACATTGCAACATATAATATTGTTCTTTCACTAAAGTGATTGTTCAAAATTTAATTCAATTGAACATTTAGAAGTAAAATACTAATTTTAATACCATTATTATTGTATGTAAAAAACATTAATGTCATTATGGTGGAATTTTATTATTAAATAAAAAACGTTCAATTTAATGTACATATTTATATTTAGTTAAATATGACACCGTATGTTCATTTCATTTGTTAATTAAAAATGGAATAACAATATTTGTATTGTTATGGATTATACATGACGGCACTTGTTTCATTATGACAAGAATTTTATTATTTTAAATACAATCGTTAATATACTATAGTATTTCTAACTACATTAAGCTGACCATCGATTAAAATTTGTAGATGAATTTCAGTCGAACTTGCTCAAAATATAATTGAACACAAAATAGTTCAAGACTCACTTTCAATTAAAACAATATAATTTTTTTTTGAAATAATATTTTAATTTTCTTAAATCATATACCATGTGTTTGTTCATTTAAAATTTGATTCGTATAGTCTTGTTAATTATATACTTTTAAAAAAAAAATATCTTTCTTATGCAGGTAAACACCAAATAATGTGTTTATCTTATATAATAAATAAATATTAAAAAAATTATAAACTAAATTGAACTTTCGGTTCGATTGATTCAATTAATTGAGCTATTAATCCTATAAAAAGCAATTAATTCACTAATTTAGTTTTAAATGATTGAGGTGACGTGGCCAAATATGTAGAGGGGCTCTAGAAAGGGCCAAAAATAAATTCAGATAAAGTTAGTGAGCCTAACTGTAATTTTCCAAAAAATGAAGTTTTGTATTCTGCCAAAAACGATAGCCTTCTAGCACTGGGTTCTTTTCTCTGCAACTATTCGAGTTTTTGCCTCCATGGAAGAATTACAGAAGGCGCTAAACGACAAATTTTTAACAATTGCGACGCTCCCAGAAAAGGGTCGCTGCCTTTTCACCACTCGCGATTTTTCCCCAGGTTTTTTTTTTTTTTTTTTTTTTTAGAAAATTTCGCCCTATTTTTTTTCGAAAATTACTTATAATATAGTTTTTTTCTTTTTAAATGCTGCAGGGGAAGTGATCATAAGTGAGAACCCATTTGTTTCTGTTCCAAATAGGAACAAAGAATCCCCTCTATCCAAGTGTGAGTGGTGCTTTTCATCCGCCAACCTCAAGAAATGTTCTGCCTGTCATGTTGTTTGGTATTGCAGCAGCAATTGCCAGGTAAAAGGGAATGGTTGAACTGGTTTTGAGCTCAAGATAATGACAATGACACGAATTTAGAGGGGGATATAACTATATTAGTCGTTATTTTGAACTACTTTTTCTACTTTTTGATGGGATTATGATTTGTTGGATTTCTTGTGCTGGTGTGGCAAGTTGTGAGTTGTTACTTATGTCATCTTTTTCAGAAATCAGATTGGAAGTTGCACTCTGTCGAATGCCAAGCACTGAAGAAAGTTGACAAAGAAAGAGTGAAATCACTCACTCCAACCATACGTTTGATGGTGAAGCTTTGTATACGGTCAAAACTAGAAGTTGAGAAGGTGAGATGGGCGTACATTGTTTACTGCTTGTTGGTATGCAGTAGTAAATTTACAAGTTACCAAGTTGCAGTAGTCTATTGAGATTTTAGATCAGGAAGAATGTTATACAATACTATTGCTCGTGTAATAGGAAAATACAATTTGTTGTGGTGACTACATTTTTATATTTCAGGCTAGGAAAGCTTTGATTTGTTCCAGCCTTTGCTTATCATATGCATGTTAAGTGTATTCTAATCTGATCAAAGTTTCCAACTAAACTAGAGTTATATCTAATATTTTGCATCAACAAGATCTTGGTGCATGGATAAGTTTTGTCTTATTTTTTGGAGGGTAACCGTGCGTTGTAAAACATATCATCAAATGAACGCTCAGAGGGAAAAGCTCACACTTCTGCGTTATGTACTAGAATAAACGTACTTCTTAAGTGGAAACCATCAAACTAAACATTATTTAAACTAGAGGAAAAAATGGAAGCTGGAAGGTCAAGTAGTAGAGTTAGATGGTTATTTTCACCATTAATGTACACTTTGCTACATAATATCCTATTTTTATTAGATTTTTGCAAGTACTCTGCATTGATGCTCCATTACTTTCTAAAGATTTTACCTCTGTAAAGTTGAAAATGCTTTTATAGATTCACTTATTATATTCATGCTCAATTCTCGCAGCTGGTTGCAATTGGACTAATGACCATGATGTCTTTATTGATGCTAGATTTTCCCTACTTCTGCCACCGAAAATTACAAGCTTGTGCAGGCCTTGGTTTCTCGTATCCTTGTATTATATTTAGGACTTGACATTGTGGACTATATGGTTAAACATTTCTAACTTTTATTCTTAACAAACTTAAATAGACATTTCTGACGTCGATGAGAAACAACTGTTATTGTATGCCCAGATGGCCAACCTTGTAAATTTGATACTCCAATGGCCTGATTCTCAGATCAATATCAAAGAGATTGCCGAAAACTTTTCTAAGGTATCCAACTGAACTAAGAGTCAGATTATGTCTTTCATTCACAATTTGTCTTTAACCATAGATTCATATTTGGATTTATATGTAAGGAGCTATTGATTGCTGCTAACCATTTTTCCTTAGTTAGCTTCAATGAATCATTATAGAAACAATTTATTCTTGATTCTCTAATATGCAAGAGGGTGATTGTTATCGTCATATGCGTTTGTATCTGCTGAAAGTGGATCTATCAACTCACGTTGTATGTCTCAACACACAGCTAGCATGCAATGCACATACTATATGTGACAGTGAACTGAGGCCCCATGGAACAGGACTGTATCCTGTCGTCTCTATCATAAATCACAGGTAACATTCATAATTCCTTGTTATTGGCCCTTCATGTAGTTCTTCTATAGTTCTAATGTGTTTTTGGTATTTTAGCTGTTTACCCAATTCTGTTCTAGTATTTGAGGGAAGACTGGCTGTAGTACGAGCTATGCAGAATATACCAAAAGGTACAGAGGTAATTACATTTAATGTCATGTTGTCTATGTGACCAGTATCTACGTTGTATACAAATATTTTATATCATATGTTTCTTCTGATTTCATGGGAATTCTAACACATCATTATCATTGGGTTCTGAAGGTGTTGATCAGTTATGTAGATATTGCTGGAAGCACTTTAACTCGACAAAAAACTCTTAAAGAACAGTACTTTTTCTCCTGTACTTGTTCTCGCTGCATAAAATTGGTACTTTTTATATCTCTCCTTTGCTTCTTGGCAAAAATTCTCTTTAGATCGTGTTTGGGTTGTTGGACTTGGAATTCTAGGTCTTGAAATGAGTGGATTTCAAACCTATAAATTTCAATACAAAAATTGTTAAAATGAAAATGATGGATTTCAAATCCATAACAATCCAAACAACTAAATTGGATTTGCTGCTATAGATTTCAAATGCATACTCAATCCTTCAATCCAAACACATCCTCAACATATATGAGAATATGGCCTCTTTTTCCTGGTCTTCTGAACTAGTTTAGTTCCAATTCTAAGGGACAATCTGATGACATTCGAGAAAGTGCGATTCTGGAAGGTTATAGGTGCAAGGATAGCAAATGTGATGGATTTCTTCTTCGTGACCCTGGTACACATTTTATTTCAGAACGTCTTCAGCTTTCAATTTCGAGGTTTTGTATAGCTCTGAAGTCATTTCACTTGGTCTCTCTTGTTTGATGGCAGATAATAAAGGTTTCATATGCCAACAATGCGGGCTTTTTAGGGAAAAAGAAGAAATAGCTAAAATCACTAAAGAAGTTAAATCTATTTCGGACAAAGCTTCCACATCGCTCTCCTGTGGTTGTATCCTTTGAACCTTTTTATTTGCCTAACTTTCATTATGTTTGTATCTTATAAGATAATTAATAATTATCTCAAGTTTGGTAAGAATATTATTTGTGGAAAATTTACGCTGAAGGAAGTCCTTAGAAAGGTTCAGATAAAACGGAGGCAGTTATGTCTTATAAGATGATCGAGGAACTCCAAATGAAGCTGTACCACCCATTTTCGATCTACATTATGCGGACTAGAGAGACTCTTCTAAAGGTATGTCTTGAGTTTGAGACCTACCGTTGCAATATTCTTTCGTATTCTTGTTTCTTTACTTGAATTTATGTTGCTGCACAATGTAGGGACTGACTGGTATACAATCTATAATCACTTAGCTCCTGCACGAGTTGTATCATGAAGTGCTAAATATATATTTTTAAAGCTAATTAGTTCATTTATTTCTGAAGGCTGAGAGGAACAAGGTTTGACTTGTTTACTCCTGTAATTATTTGTAAGATCTGACCTTGAAGAAGTCTTGATTTAAAAAATAAGTGAACACTTGATTTATCTTATATATATATATATATATATATATAAGTTTTGGGTTAATAAATCATATACAACTGAAATGAAGCTTATAATCCACATAACTGCATTCACTTCTTGGCTTCATTCCCCTTTTTTTTTTTTTTTTGGTGAAGGATAGGTTAATAATTTAAAAGATACACACACACACACACACACACACACACGTATTTATAATAATTCTGGATACTTCTTGACTTAAATAATGTATCGTATTGCATTATTTGTTCCTTTATTTGCCCAAGCTTTGCTGCTCATGTCAGTTTACTAATTCTTATTGGCAAACCCTATTCCTCTAGCTAATGATGGAGCTGCAGGATTGGAAAGAAGCCCACTCATATTGCAGATTGACAATTCCGGTATACGAGAGTATGTAGTTCTTTTACCTCATGCTTCTCCAAGAATGAACATGGTGAAACTCCTAGTTACTAGCTGCATCCAGATAAATGCAGATGTATAATGTATTAATATTGCTACCTTCTATCTATCGACTCAAGATGGCTTAAAATGATAATTGATGATATGCTATGTGTGTATAATTGATGGATAATTTGCGTACGAAATTTTTGTTGCTGGAATATCTATCAGGAATCCATTTTATAGATTACTTGTAAGTACTACATAAATGGCAACAACAGTTAGCTAGCACAGAACTCGTTCGATTTCTACTTTCCATTACAAGCTTTACATCTTTTTGCTTCTGTACAGGAGTGTATCCAACATCCCATCCTTTGGTTGGACTGCAGTATTATATGTGTGGAAAATTTGAATGGTAAGAATTTACTGTATCTTTCCCTCTGCCTTCTAAACTGTATCTTTCCCTCTGCCTTCTAATACTTGCAAAGCATAAATCTCTCTCTCTCTCTCTCTCTCTCTCTCTCTCTCTCTCTCTCTCTCCCTCCCTCTCCCTCCCGCTCCCTCTCCCTCTCCCTCTCCCTCTCTCCCCCTCTCTCCCCCTCTCTCTCTCTCTCCCCCCTCCCTCCCTCCTTCCCTTCCTCACCCTCTCCCTCCTCTCCTACTGTTAGATTAGGTTTTAATCAAATACATCTGTGACTGTCCTCCATGGGTGTAATTTAGTTGAGTCAGCGAGCTATTCAAAATCGACTTTGAAAAACTTAGAGGTGGACTCGATATGCTCACTAACCTTATTTAGGATATTTTACTATTTTAACCTTAATATGTTTAGTTATTTACAGACATCATATATGAATCCAGGTTGCTAGGAGAGACAGAAGCAGCAGTCAGGTCGCTGACCAAAGCATTTGACATATTACGAGTCACTCATGGAACAAAGACCCCATTCATGATGAACCTTCTGAGTAAGTTGGATGAAGCTCGTGCTGAGGCTTCGCACATGCTTCGTTCTCAGAATGAGGATTGAATCGGGACGTCCATTGTGATGGGCTATTTTTATCTGCAAATGGATGATGATGATACAATTGCCTGTAAGATTGATTCACTGTAGTTTTATAGTTATTTCAAATTTGTAATACAGTGCAATTAAAAAAATAAAAAAAAATTGCAATGCAGTTATTGGGAAAATAGATTTTACTTAAATTACCTCAAGAATACATATTTTCACGCTTCGCTATATAAACCCCTCTCTCTCACACAAACACACAGGCACATATTTCCCGCCAGATTGCCCGATCACCAGCGCTGAAATATTTGGTTGAACCTTAAAAACTAAAACAGCATTCTTGTACTGTGTTCAAACTGCTTATGCATTTGTTGTCATTACTGGTCAGGGTTTAACCTGGAAGATGCATGTAGATAATAGATACTTGAATTTTATTGCCAAATTTCTACATTGATATATATAATACATGGCATTGTGTTTTCACATATGTTAAATGATCTTCAAAATAAGCACTCTGCAGCATAAAAGAGAAAGAAAAGAAGGCCCAACAACAAATGGGACACCAAACCACAACAAGATCATAACAGAAAACTTTAAAAAAATGTGGCCATGGAGATTGGCCGGCAAATGAACTCGTCAGAAAATTCATCACAAGCTCAAAACAATCCCAACATCTTGTCATAAGCTTGCCAACTGTTCTTGGAGCTGAAATCCAACAGCCGAAAGTTTACAGAGCAACTTGCACAATTGGTCTCTTGATATAGAAGACTCGGACGGTACCACTGATCTAGGATCAGTTATTATTCTCTGGAGTTGAGAGCATAACATCAACGTCTGTTGATTGTTTTCACTTGATTCTGCTATTAGTTGAAACAAAGCACAGTTTTGGCCAGGTAATTTAGGTGGCACTGGAGGGACAAGAAAAGGGTGTTGGAGTAGTTGAGGAATTCTCCACCGTTCATTTCTGTCCCAAGCTAAGCATTTCTTCATAAGGTCAAGAAGCCAAGGGTTGGGGAGGGGTTCGTATATGATCTCATGATTTGGATTGGTTATGACTTTGAATTTTGCCCAGAAAGTTTTGTATTCTGCAAATGGCGTTCGCCCATAAACCATTTGGTAGAGGATGCACCCTAGGGACCAGATATCTGAAGGTCGACCGCATTTTATTGTGTTCCCTTCTGCATCTGTCTCATTGCACATAAATGCTTCAGGAGACATGTAACTTAGAGTTCCAACCTGCAATTATTATGTAATTATCATGTTTTTATCAATTTAGTAACATTTTGCAAAAAGTTTAACGGAAAGATGGAAAAACCTGTGAGTCCCGTTGAATGTTTGTAGTGTCGCTCATTATAGCCTTGGCAATCCCAAAATCAATTAGCTTCAGTGAACCTCTCACTAGAAGAAAATTAGCTGGTTTAAGATCAGAATGCACAATACGTTCCTCATGAATGGTATTTACTGCTTGAAGTATTTGCTGCATTACATTTTGCAAAATTGAGATGTTAGAGAGATGCTAATAGAATATCATATTATCTTGCCTCATCTTTTGGATTTTGTGAAGAAGCAAATAAAGAAATGGATTCCTGAAGGACCTGCCAATAAAATCGGAGCCAGTTCTCATCTATGGTTGCATTAGAACCATCCAGCTCCTTCCATTTCTGAGCGAGCATGTGTGCTAAATCAATTTCCCCATATTCGAGTACCATGTATATATATGCATCATCCTTGACTCTGCTGTCCTTATTACTCATGGAACCGCTGAACACTTCTTGAAGCAAAGTCTTATCTGTCACCTAAGAAGGAAGCTAGAAATTAGTTGGTAAAATGCATACTCATTACAAGGAAAAAGTTCTTCTATTAAAAAAGTAAAAAACGAAAACTTTTGGTAAAAGTTTCATTGCTTATTGCTTACACTGTCATGCTTATGTTTCCAGATCAATTTTGCCTCCCATCATCAGAGTTTAGTGTTTTCAGAAACCTTTACAATTGTCCAGACGTGTATCCCTCAGGACTTGCACTTCATCCCAACGATTAAATGTGCATTTATTATCAACTTGACTTGCAAATTTTCTGGCTATTTTTTTTTTGATGAGTTGTCTAGTGAACAGCTACTGTGCTCATGACAAAAGAAAACCTTACGCATACTGGTAACAAGCTTGTTATTTATATCACAGCAGTCCACAGGAAAAAAACAGAGGTGATAAATGCTGCATTACATAGTGATAGATTCTCATGCTAATACTTGGAGGATGACCATGCATTGGCACAATCATGCTAATAGTACAAGTTGTTGAAGAATATTTTTTTCTGTGGGTTCTTGTCATGCCCAATATATTTTTTTGCTGTTGGTATACTTCTACAGAAAGCACATAAGGACCTTATGGTTTGAAACCTATGACCTCAGCAGGATCGAACTAATTGGGGAACTGAAGATAAACGATCATTGTTGTACGAGGTAATTTGGGTCACAAAACTAGAAGCATGTTTACTTACATGAATGCATTCATTATGTTTATATCACAGTCCAGGTCAACGTATGAGTTCTTACAGCTCAAAGATAGAACCAGCAAATTATGCAAGGCAATGAGAAGATTATGCCAATCATATTTAAAATCTATTTAAATTTGTACATCAGAGCATAGTAAGAACCTGATAAATTTGAAATTGACATTGATTTTCCAAAGAGTTCAGTATTGCTGTTAACACTTAATGACATCAAAAGAAGCAAAAGGAGGATCGTAAGAATCAACTAGTCAAGGGAAAAGGAATCCATACATCAACTAGCTATGATGTAAAAATGTCCATTTAACACAGTAGAATAATTCAACTTTGCTGTTGACACTTCTCTCTAAATGTTCTCCATGGTTATGTTCTAGCTTGCAAAATTAGGTGACATTCATATCTAGATCTAATAGAGCATGTACCTCATAATCTATGAGCTGAATAATGTTGTCCTTCCCCTTCAGTCTGTTTAAGTATTCCATTTCTTGGCAGAATCCATACGCTGTGGCATAGTCGCGGCCTTTAAGTTTTATCTTCTTTAAGGCATAAATTTTGCAGTCTGATGATATGACTTTGTGAACCTCACTACTTCCACCACTACCTATCTTGCCAAGTCTTTGATAGAGCTTCCCATTAACTTTAAAAAACAAGTCAGGATCATAACCTCTTTTACGAGATGTTGATGTTGCTTTACCAGTACCACCTCTTTCTGGTTTCTCTGACTTAGAAGTTTCCAACTTCACATCTGATGGAGATATCTTCATTGATGAGGTTTGAGAATGTATGTCGGTGGTGTTTCCTTTGACCGGTTTGCTTTCATCATGACAGGAGTTCTTCACAATATTATGATCCTGTTGCAAACTAGTCTGCAACTCTTTATATGGGACAGAGGATTTATCAACTTCAGTCGCTGGAGCAGTAGAGATTATAGCTTGTGAGGCCACAGCTGAGTGTTCAGATAACGATCCACAACCATACTTTGACAAAGAAGAAGATGGATGCCCAACATCCATTTTCCCTTCAGCTTCTCCACCTGGTCCTGTGCCCAAAGGAGCGCCTCCCTCCTGAGGTTGTGAGCAATAGGTTGTTGAACTACTCAAAGGAGCAGAGTTTCTGTTTATTAGAGTTGAAGTGACACAGGATGATCCAACCAATGAAGACTGTGTCATGGCATTACTCAAATCATTTTGCAAAAACATTCCAAACTGGTGGTGCTGATCCTGAACACCAATTTTCCTTCTAGCCAACATAGAAGAAATCTTGCCCTCAGACCTAAGACTATTGTCCATTTCCATGCTTCGAATATTATGATGCTGCAACTCTTGATCGACAGCAGCTGAATTATCTACATGATTGTCCACATCCCATTCCATTTCTGCCAATGCAAGGGAATCCATATGAGACAATAAATCATCTGTTCCAGTGGCCATTCGATCATCGGCCCCTGCATAGAAAATTTGCAGTATCCACTATAAATTGCAAACTGCAACTAAACCCTAGTTCCTACCACACTACTTTGACAATTCATATCCTAAATTTCTATTAATTCATTAAGTCATTGTTTATAATTGAAATGCAAAAGCTTCTGATAGAGGCATCACTTGAGACACAAGTTTACTAATTACCATGAGATACGGAGATGTTATTGCTAGAAAAATGAACTTTCCTTTGCACTTCGGCTAGAGCATTCCCAGATTCTGCACCTGATAAAGCGACTGCATCATTGACTCCAGGCCTAGTAGAAATTCCAGGTTGATCTCTGTAAGTATTGAATTTCTTAACATTTTCATCATGTGCGTTTGCAACAGTAACCCCTTCTGAAGGTGGGGTAATTGGCACATCCTGTTGATTGTCTCCACTTACAGAGATCATTGTGTTGGACTGTGGAATAAAACTAGTTAATCTGCAACCCTGCAGATTATCGTCCTCTCTTTTTTTGCCATCAATCGTAGAAAGAGGTTTTATATTTATTCCTTTTGAAGTTTCTCGTTGAGGATTCACAAATCTTCGCGGTTGCATGTGGTTTGACTGCATCATACCTAATTTATTGATCCAGAAAGAAACAATACAAACGCTTAGGAAAGTAGGACTGATAACAAACCAAATTAAAGCACATAGAACTGAGAATAAAAAGTAGTAAACCCCTCAACTCATTTAAATATCACAAACTTGAAATGAACAAAGAACAAGAACAAGAAAACTAAACATCGATAGAACCTCTTTACAAGACGATCCTATAACTTACTATCTATATCAAAGTGGATCGTGTTCAATTGTTGGAAAATTAGAAAAACTAATATAATTTTTGGACCACTGTACTCTGGCTAAAGCAAGAATTAGGACCCAAAAAATCCCAATTTTTTCAGCCTAGTTTTCTTAATTTTTTAATTTTCTTCCATGCAATTCAGAACTCAGCTGAAACTAACCTAATAAGACCATTAAAACTATCTCGTTCCCAAAGTAGGGAACTACGACTTGTCAACTATAGCATATTGCATAATTGTCTACACCTTAAACTTCTATAGAAAACTTTCCATTGAAAAAGAACTCAAACTTCGAAATCTTCAAAGCAGCAAGATAGGGCAGAGCACACAGACAAACACAAACACACACACATGTAAACATAATTATTAAATATATATACCTAGAGGACGGTGTCGTTTGAAGGCGGCTTGAATCTGACGGACGAAGTCCGGAGGAGAAGAAGATGAAGACGATGTTGTCGAAGTGCAGGTGGTGCTGAATGTTCGGCTGAGGTTAATGGAGTCTGGATTGATGTTGACCGGACGACTCTGATTGGGTCTGAAGAATTTCCCGTCCGCCGGTGGGGCCGGAAGGTCAGGCTCCTCTTCCATCGATTAAACACTCAAGCATTTCTGATTTTCAACAAATACTTGCAGAAAAATAGCGAACGAGGATTACAGACGTACATCCATTGAAGAACAGTGCACTGTGTGTGTGTGTGTGTGTGAGTGAGTGAGGGAAAGAGGAAAGAGAGATTTTGAAATGGCATAATGGCGCTCTGTATTTTCGGCTTTATTTTGTTTTTTTAACTTTAAATATTTTATTGGGCTCTGTTGCTGGAGGCCCATATTTAGTTAGAAGAAATTTAGCCCAAATGAACATTACAAATCTACAAATAATGGCCCAATTAGTTCTCATTTCCTCTTCGTCTTCACCAATCAGTCCTCATTTTCGCTTCAGAGGCGACACGGAACTAGAATACGCCAGGTGTGCGCGCTGCCTCTACTCACAACCCGTTTATTTCTATTTATTGTTTCTATTCTCTGCTGGAATTTATGCATTTTAATGAATAATCGCAATAAATTATATTATGAGTTCTAAATACTCCTTGGTAGTTGATACCTTGAAACCCTGGGGACTTTCTTTCATGTGTTTTGGTTGAAAATTAGTACTAATTCATTATCCGTTCTTCAGTTTTATGTATTGGGACATGTAAACTGTTTTGTAAATTAATCATGGAATGATGAACTGATAATACTAGTCCAATGAATTATGTATATTTGATGCTACGTTTTCGCCTTCGATTTTGATGTATTTTCTCTTATTAGAGTTTCATTGTTGTTAAAAGGGTAATTGTTATATGGCATTCTAACGAAGTTGGTCATGTATGATTACAATCGTATTCCTCTGTTGCAAACGGTTCGCCAGCTTATATTAGACCTAACCTTACTTTAGTGAATGATGATCTAATTACTAGTTTTAATCTGTAGTTTATTAATTTGTTTTTTGATTGAGTAGAAATGAAAAGTTCAGATTTCTGAAATCAGGTGTTCTTGAGTGGTTGACTCCTCAAAGACGAAACAAAAGAATGCGGCTTCTAACTCATAATATGTTATCATCAAACATCAAAGGTGTGACTAACGGTTTCCCACTGGTGATTGAAGTGGGGAAGGTAATCGAAAAGGAGGTGGACTTGAATGCAGACTTTCTTAGGAACATGTTTGCCAAGATTGAATGGAATGCCCTAGTGGAAGCATCTAAAACTCTTGGCTATACGGAGCTACCAGACAATGTGGAATCTTCCATGCTCGAATCTGATGAGTTTCTTCGTAAGTTCCACCATGCGCTTCTTGAGCTTGATGTTGAGGAAGGTGCATTAGTTTGTCCTGAGACGGGCCGTAAGTTTCCTGTTAACAAGGGGATCCCTAATATGCTTCTTCATGAAGATGAGGTTTGATCGTCTCGAAAATGTATGTATGTCTTTGTGCTGTGATGAGAATTATTTTTGACGATGATAGGGTTTAAAGGGTGACTTTTTCTTAGAAATTATTCGAGTGAAAATACCTACTTGAATATTTGACTGGTTTTTTTCTCCTTTACAAAATTGGCGAGAGTATTCGTGTTTTATGTGTGCAAGTGTATCGAATCCATGAGAATGTTAATTTTATGCACTGTTTTTACCTGAATCTGTTTCGAGTTTCTAGCTCAAATATGAGCTTACTCCTAGTGAATGTGTATTTACACCTGGCAACTACTCCCCCATCTCAAAAATGTGTTTTTCCATTTGGAAAGAAATATTAAATGAAAGATTTGCATTAGGATTTAGCAAACAAACATTCCACCATATAAACAGCTTCCTCGAAAAAAGAAAAAGAAAAAGAAAAAGTTTGGCAATTTCTACTAAGTAGAAGACATGAACCTACAACTTTGGGTTTCCATTTTGCATTATTTGTATGTTATGCTCCTGACATCGTTATGTAATTTTTCTAGGGCTTTCTTATTTTAATTAATTTTTTAGGGTTTTCTTAAACTTTTTTTTTTTTTTTTTTGCAGCCGTTTTTAGGATTTTATTATTTTATGTAATCAGTCATTTTTTTTCTTTCAAATTTTCAAACTTTTTCTTTTTAAATTTTTTAATCATTTTGATTATTCTTAAACTTTTTTTTTGTTTTTTTTTTTTGGGATGAAAGACATTCAATTATGTCATACATTCAATTCAATTGTTCTATGGTGTTGAGTGTATACACTACTTTTGGACCAAATTTATTGTTTTGATTATATGGAGCCCAACTAACCTAATAAGTTCGAGTTAGTCTTCTAGTTTACAAGCTCCATCCTTGGGCCCATTAAAGCCCATATACACCCTTGTAATTTTTACACTCTTGATATATCTAACAATTTTCAATATGTTAATTAAATTGTTTTTTCCGAGGAAAATAAATGGTTGATAGATCTTGGCATGTGAAATTATTTTATGATGATTTTAGCGATAGTACATCATATTATGTCTAAATTCCAAAAAAAGTAAAAATTGAATATTTTATTTGTTCATTTTCAAAATTTTTTTAATGTCAAAAATTTTTATTGGTATTAACACAAAAATTTATATACATTGGGTATACCGTGTAATTTGTTGTAGAGTATTACTTGTTAATTTAAAAAAATTATTTCTTTACTTCAAAAAATATTACTACTGATTTATTAGTTAAATAATAATAATAATATTTTTTAATTAAACAAATAATATCTTTTAATTAACTACGTAAAATTATGAATTAGGTATTAATACTTATTATTAAGAGGGAATATATTATTACACGGAATAAATGAACGTTTTTTTGGCTGTTCTCGTCATCGGTCTCCCGCATTTACTGCAATGCCCTCTCGCAGGCAACCAACTCTTCTATCTAATAAATATACGACGCTTCGCGCTAAATCCATTTTGAATGTTTGACACAATTCTCGGACACGAATTGAATTCTTAGGGATTTTTGTTCATAGCTGTCCTTAATTCTTCGATTACATAGCTAGATTGCTCGAATTCTTCTCGTAATTGGAAGCTCTAAAGGTGATCTTCCGGTTTCAATCATTTCACTCGGAAAATTCGTGATCGAATTTTCTGAATTTTTCGTCACTTAATTCTCTGGATTACAACTCAAGGTAGATTATGTCATTGCGATTTTGATTCGGAACTGTAAAACTCAGAGCTCTGAAGGTTTGCGATCGAATCCAGTGGTTTTCCTGCTGATTTAGTCCGTGATTTTCACAATGAGTAGACTTCTCGGATTATCAGGCATAAAAAACCTGGAACAGTTCAAATGTCTTTCTGGATATAATTCAGCAGCTGCGAACAAAAAGATGCTTTCGAGTTCTTCGCTCATGCCTTCCGACTCAGCTCCTTCGGGAAGCTTTGCTAATCTGAAGCTCACTGCAGGTTGTAATAATTTTTGGCCACATTTACATTTTTCGGGATATAGTTACTCATTTATCTTATTAATTGCCTTCTCTCAGAGAAATTGGTCAGGGAACAAGCTTCTGCCAAAACAGACCTTGAATTGGCGGTAAAATTTTCCCTAAGAAGAATTCTATCATTAAGTTCTATAGATGCATTTTATTTCTACAAATTAAAATTCTATTTTCATTGATGTATTTTTATTTTATTTTTATTTGCATATGTGTTAGAACTAGTATATTTAAGATGCTCATGTATTCAATACTTTTATGAGTGTATAGATGTTGTGCGTGGTATAAGTAAGAAAAAGGAGGTGAACATACCACATTTTGTTGTTGTGTACATAGTTTCAATTGATGTATTTTTATTTTATTTTTATTTGCATATGTGTAAGAAAAAGGAGGTGAACATACCATATTTTCATTGATGTATTTTTATTTTATTTTTATTTGCATATGTGTTAGAACTAGTATATTTAAGATGCTCATGTATTCAATACTTTTATGAGTGTATAGATGTTGTGCGTGGTATAAGTAAGAAAAAGGAGGTGAACATACCACATTTTGTTGTTGTGTGCATAGTTTCAATTAAGTCACTACAAGCGGAAACTGGAGTCTAACTAAAGGCACCAATTTTGATCTAATTTTTCTATATCCTCAAAACTAAGGAGTGTATTTGAAAATGCAGAATTCTAAGCTCAAGAAACTGGCGGAACAAATTTGTGTACTGGAAGAGAAATTGCAAAATGCATTCAATGAAAATGCAAAGCTTAAAGTGAAACAGAAAGAAGATGAGAAGCTCTGGAAAGGACTTGAATCAAAATTCTCATCGACGAAGATCCTGTGTGATCAACTCACTGAAACCATGGATCAGTTAAATATCCAAGTTCAGCAAGGTACGGGTTCTTGCTGATATAATATTTTGATGTCCATGTTATAGAAATGTTGTGCCTTTGTATTGACTTTGGACATCCACAGCTGAGAAAGATAAGGCATTCTTTGAAGATAAATTGTCTGCGACATCAGCTGCTCTTGATAAATTGCATGAGCATATGAAGTCTATGTCTTTGAAGTTGGAGTCTTCAGAAGAGACAATTAAAGCTCGTGAGTGAAGTAAAATGATCTAGTTCATCTAAAAGGCTATGTTTCTTGTGTTTGGTTCAAAAAGGACTTTATATCTAACAAAAATATAGTTCTGTTTCTGTTGTTTTATTTTTGTAGTTAGGGGATTTGGTTTTTTATTTTTAATTTTTTTTTCTCTTATTGTAAATTCAGGTGAGAAGGAACTTACGGATCTTGGCCTTGAAAAGAAAAATATGGAGACATGTTTCAGAAATGAGCAGAACAAAGCTGCTTGTCTTGTTCAGGAGAAAGGTTATTCTGATTGAGCAAAACCTTTGAAATCGACTGAACATATAGCTTGTTGAAGACTTTTTACCCACAAAAGTAGTTTTCATAAGTTTAATCAATGATATCTGACTGTATAAGGAAATATTAGTTACTATGGAAAAACAGTTAACAGTTAAATTAAAAATAAATTTCTTGGGATGGTGATATAACTCCAAGTTGTGTGAATAGTTCTCATCATACATAAATTAACATTTAGGGTCACTGAGGACCATTTTCTATTTTATATATAAAGTTCAATGAACTTCCCAGTTATGAGGTCCATAATGCATAATTTGAAGGCGTTTTGTTGGCCTGACTGGCTAGGCTGTACCTTTGTCACTATCTTGTATGTATAATTAAACCATTGAAATTGGCATTCAGATTTATATTTAGATGTTGCATTTTTAACTCCAAATTCATGACTGAGTGTAGAATTGCTAGCAGTGGTTGCTTGTTTCAGCATTCCATTTTACTATACTGCACACTCCCAAGTGTATCATGTGGTATAGCTTGAAGATAGATGATAGATTATTTCCTTAGGTTGAAACAATGGTTGCACTTTATCCATTTTATGATAGCACACAACATCTATAAATAGAAGATCATTACTCTTGACTTTCAAGGTTCTGAGGCCCATAATGCATATTTTTTCCTGCACAACCTTCTGCAGACTCAGTAGGCATTTTTATACACCTGAGATTGTGCGTATTGCTTTTGTTTTGGTTTTATATTTTGCCTTTTTGTTTTTTGTTTTCTCTTCTTGTTTTTTATGTTCACCCACCCCTCCTAATTCAACTGTTTCACGTTCCACTGGTAGTCACTCACTCTTTTCATGTTTGAAGCAGATGGTATAATCAAACACTTAGAAGAAGATGTAGCATCTAACAAGATGGCTTTAGAAGGGTTGACTTCCAAGATGGAAAATTTGCAACTTGAAATGAGGGTAAAAGAAGATAACATGCTTCATTTGAGTATGTCCAAGGAAAAATTGGAGAGAGAAAACGAGGATCTGTCATCTAGGAAAGATGAATTTTCCAATAGACTGGAAATCGCACAAAGGGAAATCAAGAATCTTGAAGATTTTGTTGAAGTGCTGGTTGGGAAGTTCAAGGAACTGGAAAATCAAAGTCTGACATTTTCCGACAAAGTCATTCAGCTAAATGTTTCATTTGATTCATGTCTTAAGTTGGCTCAGCAGGAGAAAGACCTAATTTCTAGGTGTGCTCAACAGAAGTTTGATCAGATACAGGACCAGTGTGCCTCTGTTATATCTGAGAAAAATGCTTTGCAGTTGGTTAATCAGGAATTGAACAATAAAGTTCTTGAACTTCAGAAAGAACAGGAATTTGCAATGGTAGAGCATGCAGAAGAATGCCGGTTAGCAGAAGCAAAAGTTAGGAAGTTGGAGTCTGAAGCCGAAAGTCTTGTTTCTAAGCAAACTGAAATGCAAGCCTTGATACTCAAATTTGAGGATAACCTCAGGAGCTCATCAGAAAATACAAGATTATCTAATGAAAAAATGGTGAAAGCTCATTTATTGAAATTTGTCGCTTGTGGCATGGGAAGTGGCATAGGTTGAAATTTTTGTTTTGTGTCATGCAGCAAGACTTATCCCTGAAACTTTCTGAGTTAGAGAAAGAGAGCAAAGGTATTATGGATGGACTGAATGCAGACATCCTGAAAAAGCAAGAGGAAATTGATCTTTTGCGGAAGGAGGTCGAGAAAGATGAAAAAAATGTTAACTCTCTTGAGAAAAGAATCAGTGAGCTTGAGAATGAATTAGAGGAGAAAGACCAGCTTGTTGTGGAACTCAAGACCCGAGAAAAGCAGTTGGATGATCATAAAACAGAGGTTTCTTGATTTTATCTTTAATAATATAACAGCCTCTTTGATAGGTTGGTACATTTAATCTTCTGTTTTAGGTTATGGCGTCCCTGGCTGACACTGAGAGTAAGCTTCAGGAAGCGAAGAAGCAATATGATCTCATGTTAGACAGCAAACACTTAGAACTATCAAAGCATTTGAAAGAAATATCTCAGAGAAATGATCAGGTCTGCTCTTTTCTTTCACTATTATACCTAACAGTCTTACAATTTTACATTTCCATGTTTATTTTTCTAGATACATCCGATTGACTATGGTTTGAATCTGATCAGGCCATTAATGATATACGAAGGAAGTATGAGGTGGAGAAGCAGGAGACTGTTAATCTGGAGAAGGAAAAGGTTCTCTTGATCACCTTTTCTTTTTCTCTGAATTTGGAGTTACTAATTTGATCTGTGTCAACTTTCAGGCAGATAAGGTGATCCATGACATGGAAAATAAATGTGAGCAAAAGATAGAAGAATACAAAAAAGAATCTGAGCAACATTTGCTGCGGGTGCGGGAAGAACATGCTGCACTGGTATGTTTCTACCTGGAATCTCAAGCCTATTAAGTTTAAAGTTTTTAACTTTATTATGTTCAATAATTCACCCAGTTACGTGGAAAAATAGAGCAGACAATGAAAAGCAATTGTAGAAATGGAAGATGGTTCAATTCACCCTTGGTTCAAGAGATAAATATATCCGCTTGAAGTGAAATAAGTGGAATTATGTCAACCAATTTTTGTGAGAACTTAGGACCTTGGAGCCAACTACAGATTTCTTTTCTTAGAAAGCATAGAAGTTTAAAAGTGAATGTTACCATGATGTTTGTTGGCCTTATTACATCAATTTAGTTATTAAAAACAGAAAAATATGTCTTGAGTCCTGTACTAATATCACCATCAATGTCTTCTATACAGATTAGCAAACTTCAGCAGGAACATGCTATTAAAGAAACAAGCCTTATCTCAAAGCACACTGAAGAACTAAGACGCACCGAACTTCATGCAGAAACTGAATTAAGAGAAGTACATTATTATTTAGATTATGTTAATTCACCACGATTAAGAGGACATATGATATTATGTATTTAACAATATATGGCCTGCAGAAAACAAAATTGCTTAGGTCTGAGCATGAGGCTCAGTTAAGGGCTTTAAGATGTGAGCATGAAGATGAGTGCAGAAGACTGCAGGAGGAGTTGGACGTACAAAAGGCAAAGGTATTTTAGTAACTGCAAGGTAAGTAGTTTCGCTAAGGCATTAATGCTCTTGTTTGATCGCTCAGGAAGAGAGGCAGAGGGCTCTACTGCAGCTACAGTGGAAAGTAATGGGTGACAATCCACAAGAGGACCAGGAAGTGACTTCGAAAAAGGTCTGCCCCTATTACACAAAAACATTTTATTAAGCTATGTTCTTAGAAAGTTTATTTGTATAAGGAATGATCTGATAATTTCTTCTTTTCTATTCTTTTCTTTGCATTTTGGGATACAATTGATCTTATTTATTCATGCACATGGCTTGCCGAAAAAAAAGAGATATTTTGACTCTTGAGTTGTTTCCATCATTGAAACTTGAAAGATGCAACTACATGATATTATCAGACTGTGTGTACCAAGAGAGCTAGTATTTGAATGGTTGAAGTCAGTATATATGGAACAGTTTGTGACAAATCTACCTGTTGTTGCCCGACATATTTTCATGAACTAATACTTCCATAAGATGAGATTACTTGGTTATTTGAATATTTCACAGAACTATTCCGTCTCTTCCGGTAAGATGAGAAATAAATCCAGCAGCAAAAGAACTCACCGTCCTCTTGACAGAACGGAAGTTGTAGAAAAGGTGAATTCTACGGCAAAAGTAGTTTTAGCTTTGTTTTGGTTCACAGTGGCAGCCATATTACTTAGATTTGAATGTTTCTTTGAAGGATTCACCTTACCCGCAAGCAACCCAAACTCCAGTTTCAAACCTACTAAAAAAGGTTGAGAATACGAATAATCTGCCTAAGCACAGAAAGGTGAGACAACTTTACTAGAATGACCTGTGGATTATGCACATATATATATTACCTACTTTATACATATATATATATATATATATATATTATTCTGTGAACCAGTTATTTAATTAAGACTCTGATGATAATATATTTGTGTCACCAACACTTGAAAATTGGTAGGTCACTCACCACGAATATGAAATTGAAACATCGAATGGTAGAACAATCACAAAGCGAAAAACGAGAAGTACAGTCATGTTTGGGGTTAGTATTTATTCTATCATTTTACAGTAACCAGTGCTGAGGTTTTCGATTAGAAGGCAGATTACGACTGCACTCTTGGCTTTGTTACAACCAATTTTATCGCAGGACCCAAGGAAGCATAGGAAGAGAGAGACACCAAAAGCAAGGACTCCCAAAGTTGCTGCTCAGGCAAGTTCATTTTTAACCATTTATTCACAAGCGTGCTTCTATTAATTAAAGCTTGTTTTTATTTAGAACCAAATTTACGGATCACGTAAATGTTTTCATATCAAACATAGAGAAAAAGGACATCTGTTGAATGACCTGAGGTTATATACATTATACCTTTTACTGCAGAAATAATCAACGATTACTTGAGTTTTAAAAATAGACTTATGGCCATGCTGTGTATACCGGCAACTAAGCAAATAGAATAAAGAATGCATTACGATTCTTCAATCTGATAGATTTTGCTGATACATGGCCTTTACTATGATCCAGGGAGTTAAAGATGGAGCGCATCCAAATCCTTCCAACATAGGTGATTTGTTCACTGAAGGGTCCTTAAATCCGTATGCTGACGATCCCTATGCGTTCGACTAGAGGTATTCTCATGTCCCTGTACAATTTTCTTGACAAAAAGAGAAAGTACGATTGCTTCAGTGTGTACTGAGTAAGGTCTGTGCTTGGTACTGTCAAATTCCGTTTTTTTTTTTTTTTGCTTAATATCAATAGTCTGGGAGGTCAAATATAAATCTTCAATATCAGAAGAACCTAATTTTCCACCCTGCACGATAATGAATAACCTGCGCAACAATTAGACAATTTATTTTACAATTTGGGTTCAATGAGATGATGTTGACTTAAAGTCAGAAATGACAATCAATTTGCCTTCTCTAACAGTTTGTGCTCCTCCTACTGTAGGATTTCCGAGTAATTTCTAGTGCAGAGAACTCGGCTTCTAGAAGGGAACGTGAGCTGTGTTACAACTTACATGCATTCATGCCTATAGAGTAATCTCGAACATATTATATCTTGTGTGAGATTCTGCTGTATGGTTCCGTCTCACTAAGTGCCACGACTTCATTTTTCCTCAACTATTGTTGGCCTGAATTACAGGGTTTAGTTGGGCTTCATAATCAAAACATTAAATTTGGACTAACAATAGTTTATACAGTCAAACACCGTATTAACAATAGAATTGAAATACATATGTGAGATGTCTTACATGAAATCAAATTTAAAAAAAAAAAAAAATTTGATAAACTGAAAATTAATGTAAAAATGAAAACTATAAAAATAATAAAAATTAGAATAAATTTTTTTACCCAGAACAGAATATATAACATAATGCAAAATGGGGAACCAAAGTTGTAGATTCATGTCTTCCACTCCGTAGAAATTGCTAGGACAACAATTTCTTTTTCTTTGATAAAGAAAACCTAAATTGGATATATCACGGGCAGATGTAGAAGTTTGGCGGTAATTGAACACCATTTAATATACAAAAACGAACGTCTTTCACTCCCAACAAAAGCCCGCTTAAACCCTAACAACGTCAAATATAATTATCATCACAACACCAAGGCATGCATATGGCTTAGAGACAATCAAACCTCATCTTCGTGAAGAAGCATATTAGGGATCCCCTTGTTAACAGGAAACTTACGGCCTGTCTCAGGACAAACTAATGCACCCTCCTCAAGATGAAGCTCAAGGAGCGCATGGTGGAACTTATGAAGAAACTCATCAGAGTCGAGCATGGAAGATTCCACATTGTCTGGTAGCTCCGTATAGCCAAGAGTTTTAGATGCTTCCACTAGGGCATTCCATTCAATCTTGGCAAACATGTTCCTAAGAAAGTCTGCATTCAAGTCCACCTCCTTTTCAATTACCTTCCCCACTTCAATCACCAGTGGGAAACCGTTAGTCACACCTTTGATATTTGATGACAACATATTATGAGTTAGAAGCCGCATTATTTCGTTTCGTCTTTGGGATTTCAACCACTCCAGAACGCCTGATTTCACAAATTAGAAATTTTCATTTCTACTAAATCAAGAAAAAATTAAACTACAGATTAAAATTAGTTGTTAGTGAGATCATTCACTAAGGTTCAGGTTATTGTTTAATAAACCAAGGTTAGGTTAAATATAGGTCACGGAACCGTTTGCAATAGAGGATTCCAATTGTAATCATACATGACCAACTTTGTCAGAATGCCATAGAAAAAAATAATCCCTTTAAACAACAAAGAAACCCTAATAAGAGAAAATACATCAAATTAATCAAAGGCAAAAACTAAGCATCAAATGTACATAATTCATTCGATTAGCAGTGTCAATTCCTCGTTCCATGATTAATTCACAAAACAGTTAACATGGCCCGATACACCAAAACTGGCAAACGGATAAATGAATAACTCCCTCCGTCCCATAAAAAGAGTTTAGGACTCTTTAGTTATACAAAACATCAATTCAATGGAGCATATAGAACCTAAGCATTGCACAGAAGACATCAATTTAACAGAGAATGTCAAAACCTAACACACAGACATAAATTTAAAACTCCAAGTGGAAAAAAGAAGTAAAAAAAAATAAAAAAATACAGCAATTAGCAAATGCATCGGCTCACAGGAAATAAGACAAGCTTTTAACTATTATTACCAACAAAAATCTGAAGTCTGCGTTTCTTTCTCAATCTTATCATTTTAATCAATCTTGAACATACAGTAAAGCACAGTTTATTGATCTAACTTCCACAAATCTAATCAAGGACCTACGAAATTTTAAAGCTCCAGAACTTATGGCACAACAACTATTAACTGCAATCAGCAAATTCCCAAAAACTGTGTGGGTTTAGCGAGGGTTTAGGCCCGTAACAACGCCTTATTCCGCCAAATTCATCAGAAATCATAATAATAAATAAACAGAACAACAACTTAATCAATGAGGAGAAATTGAGACGCATACCTTGGGGAGAGAACAGACGAGAACGAGGGTGAAGAATTGGGGGGAAATAGGGAAGAGTATTTTGCCAGCGGCCCTAATAATTACTGGGCCAAATTGGGCCAGGTGGGCTGGATTACTCCAATTTTACTTGGGCCTCACGGTAATGCTATTTCTTCTTATAAAATTCCCATAGTAGGAACTCCAGATGAAGAAGTATAATAATAGAATTCTTGGAAAGAAACTATATTTATTCACGATTATTTTGCATCGATCATAATTAACTTCATAGTGATTCAAAACACTAGAATGTAATAAAATTATTTATAAATAATAAAATAATTTTAATAATTCCACTTGTTAAAAACAAAGAACTATAAGTTTGTCTAGTAAATTTCTATGTCATAGTAAAATTATTAAATTTATGTTTATATGCGGCACAAATAATCAATACTACCATGAATACTTAAATTTAGCATCAATAATAACCAACAAACAATTCCTTATTTTTATTTTAATTTGATTGTTGCATTTGAGGGAGATAATTAAATAAGATTCTTTATTTAAAAAAATATTAATACGCTCCATATACTTGTTCATGATGTTATTATAATATTATTTTATATAAGTGAGTCTCTTATGTATTGGGTGTACTGTACACCCGATCGACAATATTACTTGTTTAACTAAAAAGTATACTTATTTAATTAAATAAAAATTTTAAACCAGTGAATCTTGAAATAAATGGAATTAACAACTTCCTTCAAGGACTCGAAATATCAAGAATTTTTGGTGGGTATTAAGGAACGTTATGAGCTACTTTCCTTAAAGCATGGACCAAGGGACAGCTCAAGTTCCTTTCTTTTTTGGAAGTTGATAGTAATATTATTTCAATAAATATATAATATTTTTTAATAGCAAATAATATTATAAATTAAATTACACGATACATTCGATACAAAAAAGTTGGCGTTGGAGATTAAGTGGGGGAAGATGAAGGTAATAAAAGTAGCATATGGGGTCTAAAGTGACTTTGAGGCATAAGGAATCAAATCAGCTTTCTTATTCAAAGCAGCATTAATTATGAAGTAATAAGTGCAAACCCTTGTTCTTACCAATGCTCTTACTTCTAGATTTCCTTATTTTCGTGCCCGTTACTTTTCTTTTTTTAATTCTTTCTCAACTTTCCGGCCATCCTTTTTTGTCCATAAAATATTATAATTCAAATTGTACTATAAATACAATTTGCCAATGTCCACTTCGCCAAAATTTAGGATAAAAGAAAAAGGAAAAAAAAAGTGTAACATTTTAATTAAAATTTTATAGTACCATAATCATGAAAGTTTGTCGAGACTTAAATAAATTTAATCAACGTTCGACTATATAAATAATGTGAATAGTAAAAATAAAATATAAAATTATATATATCTGCTGCAACATACAACACAATGTAGAATATTATTTATTTACTTAAAAATTATTACTACTGACTTGTTACCTAAACAAGTAGTACTTTTTGATTAAACAAGACAACACATACAAGACTCACTTATATTAAAAAAAAAAATTAGACTAATATAAAAAAAGAAAAAATTGAATATATAAATTTATGTAACGCCACTCCAAAGTGATTTAAAAATAGAAGCCATAAAGTGCAATCTCCTAGTTATCCGGATGTCCTCTATTGGAGGTTGAAGACATTGCAATTAATTACCTAATAATTAAATAATTGAATTTTTGGCATTGCAGTGAGGTCTTAATGTTTTATTATTAAACAAACTCTAAGATTCTTTTTACTAGTTACTATTTAATAATTTCGACATGCTCCTTTGTCACTTAGCAAACTTCATTGTTTTATGTTTTCCTTTGCAGGAAAAAGAAAAAAAAATAGTATTTTATATATTCATTAATAAAATATTTATTTATTGCTATTACATAAGGATAGATATTATAATAAACAACAAAATTTGAGGGGGGTTGAAATCTAAAAATATGGGACGACCTGAGCTGATTCTAAAACATGTCGCCTTCTAAAATTTTGTGAAATTTTAAATTTATTATTTCAATTTACTTCGTTAGATTGAATCGAGCTTCACAAATTATTTAAGTTATAACCAATTCAACACAAATTGATTTGTTTATATTTATTTAATCTCACTCATCAAACTTGACCCCTATGGTTCTCTATCTTTATAATCTATAAAAAAACAATTGAAAGTTGAAACATATTTATAATGTTTTTAGTAACTGATCTAAGATTAATATATCAGAAGTAGGCAAGAATGCCACATATTTTTCGAGTTTAGAAAAATGTTAATTTTTATACAATTTATCACGAAAATCGCACATAGAACATATAAATTACATCACAATCCTTGTAGTTTTATTTTAAGAGTGAGTTTCTTGTGCATCGTACACCATGCACTCGATTCACATCATTATTTATTTTATTAGAAATATTAGTACTTTCTTTTAAGGTAACAAATCAGTCCTAATATTTTTTAAATAAACAAACAATATTTGTTAGTTAAATAAATAAAATTTTACATTATTTAAAAAAAGTTACGCAATTTCTAACATTTTAAGATTTTAGTACAAAACCTCCTAAATTAATTTACATAACTAGGAGTAAGACCCAAAAGTAAATTTCCCAACGATTTGTTGTGTATATACATACAAAATATGTATTGTGTCTACAAATGGGGTCCACAATACTCAAATCCAGGACCAGTGCAAATACTAGAGAAAGCAAAGCAATATGCATCTCTCTCATTCACTCCATCCTCTGTATAAGTGCATGTCTGACTTTCCAGTTTTGCATTCTTGAATCTCTTCTTCAATGGCCAAAACCAGAAAGCGCACCAAGCAAAAACACCCTCAGGAGAAGCCACACTCATGGGCAGCTGTAAGAAGCCTCTTCACCTGCAAGTACCTCCAGGTCCAGCAGCAGCAGCAGCAGCAGCAGCAGCAGCAGCTGGTACAACCCCAGCAGCAGCAGAAGCTGAAAGAGGGGAAGAAGAAGGAGCAAACCCTAGAAGAAATGAACAAGAAAAGCAAGAAAATGAAGTGTTCAGGCTCACTTTGCAGCAACACAAAAGTCATGCAGAAGCCAGAAATCTCATCTAGTCCTGAAGAAAGTAAAAAGAGGGCTCCATTAATGGCTTCTTCCTCTTCTTCTTCAGGAAGTGAAGCTGCTGCAAATAGATCCGGGAAAGGTGTTAATGGTTTGAGTGAGTCAAACGGAGCTGTAGTTTCTTCTTCTTCTTCGTCTTCTTCTTCATTCACTGTGCCTTCTGCTTCTCCTTCCATTTCTGGATCTTTTAGGAATATGCCTTTTAGGAAGCTTTCTGGTTGCTATGAGTGTAGAATGGTGGTGGATCCTATTTTTGGAATGACAAGAGATCCTTCTTTGAGAAGTTCCATCTGTTCTTGTCCTGTGTGTGGTGAAATCTTCATGAAACCTGAGAATCTGGAGCTTCATCAGGCTGTTAGGCATGCTGGTAATCATCTCTCTCTCTCTCTCTCTTGGAAATCATTTTCACTTTCTTCATCTCTCCTGTATTACTAACTCTATTAATCTTTTATTGCAATGCTAATACATCTTTTGTTGATTCTTCACTATTTTCTTCATTTTTCTTGTATTACAAATTATATTTATCTTTTATTACAACATCATCAAGATTTGTAGCTCTTTCTTTATCTTTCTTATATTACAAATTACATTTATTTTTTTGCTGTAATATCATTTAATATTTTATCACATGTAAATTGATAATATCATTACACATGATTACAAACAATATTTATCTTTTGTAGCAATGTTATCCAATATTCGTTGCGTATGAACTAATAATGTCATCCTATATGAAAATAATAGGTAAAATTGAAGGTTTATTATTAGTTGTACCAAATTCAAAATGTATCTAGTTAGTCAAACTTTTGTCCTTCAGTTTCTGGAGAGTGAGTACTTCAATACATTGTGGTTCATCATAATGTCTCACATTATTGCATAAAATAATGTCACAAGTATGCTTATTTTATCCATTCAATCTTGAATCGTAGTCTGGTTGTCACCAACTTATCTTATTATAACCTATTCTTGTAATCTTAAATCTCATTCTCCAACACAGAAATCAAGAAAATAGAAGAAAAATGAATAGTTTAGTAAACTGATATATATATATATATATATATATATATTTGTGAAGTGTTATTTTCATCTGATGTATATAATGATAAATCTTGAACAGTGTCTGAATTGGGACCAGAGGACACAAGCAAGAACATAGTGGAGATCATATTCCAGTCAAGCTGGCTCAAGAAACAGGCCCCAGTATGCAAAATAGACCGCATACTAAAAGTCCAAAATACCCCCAAAACCATCTCAAAATTTGAGGAGTACAGGGACACCATCAAGGCCAAAGCCATCAGGCTGCACAAGAAACACCCCCGCTGCCTCGCCGACGGCAATGAGCTTCTCCGGTTCCATTGCACAACCCTGATGTGCTCGCTTGGCCTAAATGGTTCATCCAACTTGTGCAACTCTATTCCAAGCTGTACGGTTTGTAGTATCATCAAACACGGGTTTAAAGTCACATCAGACGTCTTGTCAAAAGGTAACATCTAATGTTTTGACGATCATCTCATCTAAAAGTTTGTTTTTCTTAAAAAATATTATTTCTTTTGGAGTTTGATTAAACAAGATTTTACTCGAGAGATATATGTATATTTTAAATTTTTTATTCAATATTTATTTGTTCGTACAAGCAAAATTTAAACCGTTCTATTCTACTAGTCCGTGCCATAAGAGACTTCATTGGAAAAGCAAAATGTATTTCTTGGTTAAAAGAGATAAAACTTAAATTGTATTAAAAAGAAATTGACCCATATCATCTATATAATTAATTTTTGAATAGGTATTTTAACAACTGCAACTAGTGGAAAAGCTCATGACAGTTGTAGAGTGGCAATAGATGATGGGAAGAGGGCGATGCTGGTTTGCCGGGTGATCGCGGGTCGGGTCAAGAAGAACCAGGAAGGGAGTTTGGAGGATTACGACTCGGTGGCCGGAGCTGCCGGAGTTTATTCGAATTTGGATGAATTGTATGTTTTTAATCCAAAGGCTATATTGCCATGTTTTGTTGTGGTTTATAGAGGATTTTGATTGAGATTTCATATGTTATTGCTTAATTTCAACAACTGTTAATTGTCTTGTATATATTTCATGTTTTGTAGAAGTTTGTCAAGTATGTTAAGTGCAACAATTTCATGTGTTTTTTAATTATGCATTGGAGCTCTTGATTATTCTTTATTATTTTACCAAATTTTTATTAAATAAATGAACTAGGATTAGACACATGTTGAGTTCAAATCAAGTTTAACATAAGAAAACACTAGCTATTTAAATCAACAGTTCTGAATTCGAGCCATTTTAAAGTGTGATTTATTTCTTTTTTTATTTTTATAAATCTTCTATAATATGTAAATTATTAAAAAAAATTAGATTCAACATGAAAAGAAAATATGAGAAAGTCTTTTTAAATTAAAAACCTATCCTAAATGGGAATACTTTTGCTCGGGTTCCATTGTTCTTAATGGCACTTGCATCCATGTTATACAATAAGAATTGTACCAATTATGTGTACGATTTAATTTAGAGTATTACTTGTTTAAGTAAAAAATAACTTATTTATTTAAAATAAATTATTATTAATTTATTATTTTTGAAAAATATCATAATTTTTAAATAAATAAATAATAAATTTTAATTAAATAAATAAATCTTTAAATTAAGTGTACGATGCATTCATGCACAAGAGACTATAAAGAAAAGAGAGTCTTATTTGGGTAATTAAGATCTCTCCATTTGATTTATTTAATTTTGGTAGGGGAAATATATATACTTATAATATGGGATTGAATCTATTGGAAGAAAATGAATAAGGCACGTGACCTGACACATGAGCACGTTGTCCGGGAGAACTTTGTTAATGAACAATAACTAAAGCAGTAACTTTTTTTTGGGGGGTAAACCAGCTTTAATTCAACGGTAAAATTGTAACATCCACACCAATCATAAACCTTCACTTTGTCCAATTAATTATATATTTTTTCCAACTATGAATATATATATATATAGTGTAACATGATTTAAAGCGTTTGTTTAATTATAAATTATTATTAATTTTTAAAAATAACTAGTCAAAAGTAATATATTTTGAGTAATAAATATTACTTTATCTTTAAATAAGTAACATTTTAAATTGTATTGTACATGCATCCGATGCAAATAAATTTTTAAGTAAATAAAATACAAAATTAATATATAATACGAACAGTTAAAATTAACGATAAAACTTTTGTTTAATTTTGAAAACGTGTTTTCTGATTTATAGGATCGTTTAGGCGGTTTAATTTTGAGGGTCTAAGAAATAAATTTATTTGCATGGGTTGTACTGTGCAACTTAATTTATAATATTATTGTTTAATTAAAAAAGATTATTTTTTATTTAAAAATATTTCTATTGATTAATTTATTAACTTAAAAAAGTAACAATATTTTTCAAGTAATATTTTTTAATTAAACAAATAATAATAAAAAGTAATATATATGTCCCTGTAACCCATCTTTCAGTCTTCCCCCAATTTTCTTATACTTTTAGTACTATATCTACCGCGACACACACACACACACACACACACATATATATATATATATATATATATATATTACAACTTCACTAACATTTTTTATTTTTTGGTTACAAAAATCATGAGCTAATAATCATTAATTCATGATAATTTAGAAATTTTGTTTGTGTTTAGCTTTTAAAAATTAATATGCGCCACTTCTCTTATTTTCCTAATATTACAAGTCGTAACAAATAGTCAAGGGTTAGTTTGCTATTCTCCCAAACATTTTAAATTTAATAAATTAGACTCAAACTAATTAGAATGATTCTAATAAGGGCCTCTTGTGCATCAGGTCCACCATGCACACGATCTATGGTATTATTTATTTAAGTAACAAGTATTAATTATTTTTTAAAAGTATTATCATATTTTAAGGTAACAAATCGGTAGTAATATTTTTCAAGTAAACAAATAATATATTTTAATTATATAAGTAATATTATATATTGAATTGCACGATGTACCTGATGTACATAAGTATTTGCGCTCTAATAAATAATATAACATAGTTTTTGATTCAACTTGTGACAACCTTGTACATTTGTTACTCAAGTAATAAATTCATGTTGTTATAACTCGGACATAAACATAGATACACGCCTGCCTTTTGTCACTGTGCAAGCGGATGCACAAATGATCACCGTTGCTGCAGCCTGCAAATTCCTGCAGTTATTCCTCCTCTTGATGAACTCAGTAAAGCTCTGGATTTTTGTAATTTATTTTATTAACTTTTGGGTGTTTGTTTTTTAGCCTGAGTGAATGGTCGCGCATGAGTTTCTTGGTTTCTGTTTAGTTGCAATCCCACCACTGCCCTCTCTCTCTCTCTCTCTTTCTCTCTCTCTCTCTCTCTCTCGGGCCCTCTCTCTCTCTCTCTCTTTCTCTCTCTCTCTCTCTCTCTCGGGTCTGGTATTGACTCTTGTTTTGTACTACTCATTACCTCATGATTTCTGCATTATGACCTGTATGGTTAAAGTCCAGCAATAAGGTATGGGCTTCAATATTTACTACCACTTTCAAAATATTACAAAATTTTCAAACTCAAACAGATACAAACAAATTAACATCTAAGAGATCATATGCAACTTTGTAGTGATGGTTTAAAGTGGTGAAATCAATCTACTATCAACTGAAAATAAAGACTCTTTACATATACTGGGTGCTCGAGCGTGCACGGCGATGCCATGTGGAAGACCCCGCCTCCGGCTCACCCTTCCATGGTGTTAGAGATAATTAAGGGATTGTAAATATTTCAAAATTGATTTTATTCCATGTATATATTTAGATTGATTTATTTCCTATAGGATATTCTGTTGTAACTTGTACACATTATATAATTAGTGCAATAATGTTTACAATCCTCAATGGAGGAAAACTAAATCTTATCACATGGTATCAGCCTAAACACGTGCTGAAAAATCCTACCTTTCTTTTCTCTATCCTCACGTCGCCGCAACATCCTCCATGGCCGGAGATTCTTCCCCCTCCCCGGCGTCTGTCTTCGACGCTACACTCACACTACAGGCAATGACTCATATGGTCCCAGTAAAGTTAACCTCTACGAATTACCTGGTCTGGCATGCCCAGGATTTCCCTCTCCTCGCGACGCAAAAATTTCTCCCCTACGTCGATGGCTCATCTTCTCCTCCGCCATCGACGCTCGTTGAATCCGGCATCTCCACACCCAATCCGGAGTATACATCATGGGTCTCTCGAGATCAAATTGTTCGAGTGTTTTTTATGTCAACACTCACTGCCGAAACCATGCCCATTGCTGTTGGGTGTGTCACGTCGGCAGAAATCTGGTCGACCTTGGCTACGGCGTTCAACCGTTCTTCGAAAGCCCGTGAGTTGCATCTTAAAGACGAACTCCAACTGATCAAAAATGGACCACGTTCTGTTTCAGATTTTGGAACTCACTTCAAGTCGCTGGTTGATCAACTTGCTTCCATGGGTTGTGTGTTGTCCGAGACAGATAAGTCTCATTGGTTCCTCAGAGGGCTCGGTCCCGATTTTCTCTCATTTGCCACATCTCAGATTAATCTGGTTCCCCTCCCTTCATTCTCGGATTTACTCTCGAAGGCGGAAGCACATGATTTGTTCACGAAATCCATGGACGGCGGAAATGGCATGTCTTCTGTTCAGGCGGCGTTTGCTGCAAATTAGCGCACTCAGCGTTCTTCCAGTGGCTCTTCCGGTGGTCGTTCGTCATGTGGCTCCTCCGGGCAGAATGGGTCGCGGGGTTCTCCTTCCCCACATTCTGGAAATCGTCCTCCTAAAAAACAAGGAGGCCGTGGTCGCGGGCGCTACCCTCCGCGTTGCCAAATCTGTCGCAATGATGGCCACTATGCGACGTTTTGTCCTGATCGCTATCAGCAGCAACCTTCTCAAGCGAACCTTGCAGAATCCTTTAGTCAAGGTTGTTCACTAAATAATTATGTCTCTGATTGGTATGTAGACACCGGGGCTTCTGCACATATGACCAACTCATCTGCTGGCTTGGATTCCGTCTCCTCTTATTCGGGCAATGACAAGGTTGTCGTTGGGAATGGTAATTCTCTCTCCATTACTCACACGGGTACTCAGGCTCTTTCTTCAAATTTATCTTTGTTGGATATTCTGATTGTGCCACATATGACCAAAAATTTACTATATGTTAGTAAATTGACATCTGACTTCCAGGTTGACGTTGTGTTCACTGATAAGCTGTTTGAAATTCAGAATCGGGAGACAGGGTTACCTTTGGCTCGGGGTAGATGAGAAAATGGCTTATATATTCTGGAAAGAGGACATACGGGGCTGGTTGCTGCTTTACGGTCTCGTAAAATTAGAGGTTCCTTTGATTTATGGCATTGTCGTCTAGGACATGTCCATTATGATGTTATTTCTTTGTTAAATAAATTGGGATTGTTGTCGGTTACTTTTGTTTTGCCGAACCCTACAGTATGCTCTTCTTGTCAGTTAGCAAAGAGCAAGCATTTATCTTTTGTCTCTAATCATAAACGTGCTACTTCTCTTTGGGATATTATACATTGTGACTTGTGGGGACCTTCTCCAATTACCTCTTGTGATGGTTTTAGATATTATGTTGTTTTTGTCGATGACTACTCTCGCTTCTCTTGGTTTTATCCTCTAAAGTTGAAGTCTGAATTTGTTGATGTCTTTGTTCGTTTTAAGACTCTTGCTGAAAATCAGTTTGGGCGGACCATTAAACGTTTTCAGTCTGATGGGGGTACTGAGTTTACCAGTTCCAAACTGCAAAATTTGTTTCTTAATAGTGGCATAATGCACTCCATGTCTTGCCCTTATACTCCTGCTCAAAAATGGTCGAGCAGAACGAAAGCATCATCAAATCACTGAAACAGGCCTCTCAATGTTGTTTTATGCTTTTGTTCCGTTGGAGTTTTGGGTTGAGGCTTTCACTACGGCTATGTATATTATAAACCGTCTCCCTTCTGTTGTACTACAACAAAAGTCTCCCTATGAGATATTGTTTTCTACAACACCTGCTTATGAGAATTTTCACGTTTTTGGATGCCGAGTATATCCTTGTCTTCGTGACTATGTAGAAAATAAGCTCTCTCCCCGGTCGATTCCTTGTGTTTTTCTCGGTTACAGCACCATGCACAAAGGTTTTCGTTGCCTTGACACTACTACTTTTCGGTTATACATCAGTCGTCATGCTCAGTTTGATGAGGCCTGTCTCCCATATACTACTTCGCCTACTTCCTCTTCGGCTCAACAGCTTGACTTTGACTCTTTTATCGATCCTCATCCGACTGTTGCTGCCCCTCCACAGTCTGTGCCTGCTGTGTCTCCACCAGATTCTTCTCCATGCTTCATCTGTCCGGATACAGTTGCACCGTCGGCACCTCCTTCTCCTTTGGATGATCAATCAGTCATTGAGGCATCTCCACAGCCTCTTCCCGATCCTAAGCCGCCTCTCCGTGCTCCCTCTGCACCTGTTCCTCGTCCTACTCATTCTATGCGTACGCGCTCTCAGGATGGGATTTTTAAGCCTAAATATCCGCCATCTACTGCTCATATTGCTCACAGTGCCTTTCTTACCACGCTTCACTCCACTAAAGAACCCAAGGGGTTCAAATCTGCTGCTAAATCTCCGCACTGGGTCAGTGCAATGGATGATGAACTTCGTGCCCTTCGTGCAAATCGTACTTGGGACCTGGTTCCTAGACCTCCTGGTGAGAATATTTTAGGTTCCAAATGGGTCTTTCGCACTAAATTTCTGGCTAATGGCTCGATTGATCGTTATAAGGCTCGTTTGGTAGCCCAAGGGTTTTCTCAGCTTCCTGGGTTTGACTATGATCACACCTTCAGTCCTGTTGTCAAGGCTTCTACTGTCCGCATTATTCTTGTCTTGGCAGTCATGAATGGTTGGTCACTCCATCAGCTTGATGTCAACAATGCATTCTTGCATGGTGTTCTTTCTAAATCGGTCTATATGGCTCAACCACCTGGCTACTCTGATCCTCTTCGGCCGGATTATGTGTGTCGTCTTAACAAAGCCATATATGGTCTCAAGCAGGCTCCTCGAGCTTGGTTTCAACGTTTTTGTGCCTTCTTGATTAGTTTGGGGTTTGTGGAAAGTAAGTCGGATACTTCTCTTTTTATCTATTGTCGTGGATCCCTACTTTTATACCTTTTGGTGTATGTAGATGATATCATCATCACTGGCAGTGACTCTACTTTTGTTTCTCGCCTTGTTGCACGTATTCGTCAAGAGTTTGCTATCAAAGACCTTGGCCGTCTGAACTACTTCCTTGGTCTTGAAGTCTCCTACACAGATTCTGGTTTATTTTTGGGACAGTCTAAGTATGCTCGTGACGTTCTTCTTCGTGCTGATTTACTTGAGTCGAAGCCTGTCTCTACTCCTCTTGCTGCAGATGACTCTCTTCGTGTGGATGGCACACCTTTCTCGGATCCGACTCTATATCGGTCATTGGTTGGTGCTCTGCAGTACTTAACTATTACCCGGCCTGATTTGTCCTTTGCTGTGAACACTGTGAGTCAGTTTCAAGCCTCTCCTACCGTTGATCATTTTCAGGCAGTCAAGTGCATTTTGCGCTATGTGAAGGGTACTCTTGAATATGGTCTTGATTTCTCTCAAGGCTCTTCTACTCTACTTGCTTATTCCGATGCTGATTGGGCTCGATGTTTGGATACTCGTCGCTCGACATATGAGTATTCTATTTTTCTTGGTCCGAATCTTGTTTCCTGGAGTGCTAAGAAACAACCCACTGTTTCCCGATCGAGTTGTGAATCGAAATACCGTGCTATGGCCTATGCTGCGTCTGAGGTCATTTGGGTTACTCTTCTCCTTCGTGAGTTGCATGCTTTGCCACCTTCTGTGCC
This sequence comes from Caryopteris x clandonensis, assembly GCA_028749325.2. Taxonomy (NCBI): domain Eukaryota; kingdom Viridiplantae; phylum Streptophyta; class Magnoliopsida; order Lamiales; family Lamiaceae; genus Caryopteris; species Caryopteris x clandonensis. The sequence goes on along the minus strand of JAPYKT020000033.1, from coordinate 3,509,515 downwards.
AACTTTGCTTTGTGACAACAAGAGTGCTTTGTTCCTTAGCCAAAATCCGGTGGCTCATAAGCGAGCAAAGCATATTGACATCGACTACCACTTTGTTCGTGAACTTGTCACTGCTAAGCGTCTGCTCACTCAGTTTGTTCTGTCTCATCTTCAGATTGCAGATATTTTTACTAAGAGTCTTCCTCGGCCTCTCTTTGAGCTATTTCGTTCCAAGCTTTGCGTCTACCCGCACCCGCTTCGCTTGAGGGGGGGTGTTAGAGATAATAAAAGGATTGTAAATATTTCAAAATTGATTTTATTCCATGTATATATTTAGATTGATTTATTTCCTAGTTTATAGGATATTCTGTTGTAACTTGTACACATTATATAATTAGTGCAATAATGTTTACAATCCTCAATGGAGGAAAACTAAATCTTATCACACATGGCCTTGTCTACAGCGATCAACTCAAGGAGGTTGAGGTGGTGTACGACCAGGCAGATGGAGGCGCCGGGGAGGGAGAAAAGGTGAGAAAATTTGATGGTGCCGATTTTCTGTTGGTCTACGCTGTAGAGTGATCATTGGAGAGAACAAATTATTACAATGATTTTGAGGAGGAGGATTGTGAGGGGGAATATGTAATTAAATTGTTAAGGTATTGTAACCTATATTAAAATCAAAATTAAAAAAAAAAATATGTTGAATTCATTAAAAAACAACTATAACAGTTGTCACGTATTCATACAAGAGATTGGAGGCTGAAAACGAATTTATGAAACAATTTGTAACTATCATGCAAGTGACATAACCATTTAACAAATTTCTAACTTATAAAACAAGTTGTAACTACTACGCAAGTGGCATAACCATCTAACTAATTTTCTAACTACCGTGCAAGTGACACATATATCATTGCACAGATTTTGAGGAGCAGGACTGTGATCAACAATGATGATTGGAGAGGAAAATAATTGCAATAATTTTGAAGAGCGGGATTGAGATCAACAATTATAATTGGAGAGGACAAAAATTACAATGATTTTGAATATGTAATTCAAATGGTTAATAATCTATGTTTAAGTCTTTTTGGAGTCTATTAACAAATTAACAATATTTCCACAGACACAAATGTCAATAATATTAAGACATAAGATAAAACTAATTTAATAAAATCATATAAATCAAAATAAAGATCGAAAATTCAATCCCAAATTACTTTCAGAAATAAAAGCATGCAATTAAAGTGATATTTGAGACAAAGTATGTCGACACGAACTATTAAATTTCTAGACCAAAAAAAAAAAAAGAAAAAAATGATGAGCAGGAAAAAGCAATTCAGCGTGAGGTGAAAAAGTGCAATGCGGGGAGGGGGACCCTAAAATCCAATGATATATCCTTCTCAAATATTTTGGAAGGAGGATTCTTCTTTTTCTATTGTACAAATTAATATTTGATTAAAAAAATAAAAAATGGAGATGGTCAAACACAATTATAATTAAATTTTTTCAGGTTGACTTTATGCTGAGTTGGCGGCCCAAGTGGGTGGGCTATAAAGGTGGGCTAGAAAGCCCATTTTGTTTTTGTTATGGGCTTTTGTCCTTCCTCACTTGGAACCTTCCATGGTGCCATTTCCTCAATCTATTATCAAGCCATTAAGTATATAAAAACATTTCCCCTCCGTCTCTAAAAGAGGAGGGGGAAAAAAAAAAGAAAAAAATTATATTTGTATAACTCATAGTTTAAATTGTTTTTTTTATTTCAGATAAAAGTTGGACTTGAACCATATGTTCAGCTTGATTCAACGATTTAATTAATTAAAAAATTATATGCATTAATTGCATGAATCTCTTTATATACAATATAATATTAAATTTTTTTTAAAAAAAAAATTACAAAAACGAATGGATCATAGCCTATTGGACTCAAATTTGTTTGAATCTAGCACCTTTTGCGTACGTACACTTTGTACCTAATGCTTCTTTTTTTTTTTTTTTTTTTTTAATAGGTAATATTTTTCTAAATTGATTTACTCTTTGAGGAATTTTAACTTTTTTTTTTCGGTTATAAACTCTCCTTTAGAAATAACATGATTTTTAATTTTTTTTATATTCATATACTAACACAATTACATCCATTTTGTATTTTAAAAGGGAAATGAATTTATTATTTCCAGTTGACAGGGGATTGTTGAAGTTTTCAACTGTGGGACATAGGTACTTATTCTGTCTTCCAAAAAAATAAAAAATAAAATAAATTAATAAAAAAGAATAAGAAGAAGCAAGAAAAACAATGCTCTAATTATAATTTCATAATTAAATAAAACACTCATATTCTTGTGTCAAATGGCTAGTAATATTTCACTAATACCACATGCATTTTTAATATAAATGCCATCTTTGTAAATAATTAATTAATAGACCAAATGTTGGTCAAACACTTATTGAGGCAAAGGTTTTTTAAAATGTAAAACAATATAATTACTACATATTTAATTTCTTAACCTAATTTATCAGTATATAGGAGCTCCATAACCTAGAAAATATGAGATTTTGGTTTTCTATTCTATTTTGTATTTTAAATTTATCATCACACAACACGTGTATAGAATAGCATCACTAATTAATGCATAACATAGATTAAAAACAATGAAACAAAAATAAAATATAAAATAGAATAAAAGATCCAACTCAAAAATTGATCACGATTTAAAACTTTCAATCCTATTGTATCATAATCTTGTCTCCATTTACTCTTACAACCATTGAAGAAATGAAATATAAAATCAAACATGTACAAACGATCTAATTATAATGACAAGGAATACATGCAGAGAGAGAGAGAGAGATGTCAGCAGTTGGTCCAGCCTGCAACACTTTCTGCTAACAGTTTCTTATCAAGGGTGACATTCTCTCCAAACCTGTAAGAAAACCTAAGGTTCCCCTGTGATTTAACACTCCCCTTCAGCACAGGGAAATTCAAAATAGCAGTTCCACCACCAGAAGTGGCATAATCAAAGAGCTCCTTCAATGGAGTATGAACTTGTCCGATGTACCTATCACAGGCCAGCCTCCTCCTGCTGAACAATTGCACCACCAGCATCGTGCTGTAGTGTTGTACCATTGACTCCCTCAAGGTGTACTGCATCGTGAAATTCCAGGCCGGGTTCTCTCCCCCGTGCCGGTCCGTCGGGGTCCGCTTCACATGCTCCGGCCCGCCGCCGATGGAAACCCTAGCGTACACTTTCGTCCTGCATATTCTTGGGAAGTCTTCAAGATTGGTTGCTGAAATTAGGGTAATTTCGAATGCTCTGCACTCCATGTTGAATTGATTGCCTTTTGAAGATGAATTTCTATTTTTGTTTTGACATAAATTTGGAAAGAAAAGGATTTATAGAAGAATATTATGATAAAATAATGATATACGTAGTACCATGGGAAGAAACAAAGAAGGAGAGGGATTTATTTGTGTTACATTTTGGCGTATATGTAGTCCAACAAGAAGAAGTTTCTCACTATAATGAGTATTAATTAAATTATTTAGGTCTCCCCCAAAGAAAAAAAAAAACAATAAAATTATTTTATACCTGTCAACTTTGATTAAGTCCAATATAGGATTATTAATTTTATGGGATTTTTCTAATAATAATCTTTAATTTTTTATTTTTGTTCACTTTATACATTATTTCGCCAATATTCAAAGATTCACTAGAACTTGCTAATTGACAATATAGACAACCTAACTGCCACGTCAACAAATTTATAAAATTCTAACAAAATCGATTATAAATTAGATAAAATTAAAGTTAGATGTATTATTAAAAATTCATAAAATTAAAAATCTTATATTAAACATGTTCATTTAAAAAAAAAAAAATTAAAATAGTTATGTCATGATGATGACCTAGGCACACAGACGGATAGATGAAAGTTCAAATGCAATTTCGTCGTTACTTATTAGCCAATTGTTTAATTTTTAATTATATTAATTTCATAGAAATGGACATTAGGATAAACAATGACGATACTATACTATCTGCATACATAATTTATTCAAATAAATAAATATAAAAAATGGAAACACAGTTGGAAATTGAACTGCTCATAAGTCAAAGAAATTTAATTAAAGACCTAAGTCGACTAATTTGCGGTGGAGAAATAAATCAAAGGTGTTAGTTGTGTATTATATATAGTTTTCTGGACCTAATATACCTAAGTCAACTTATCTTATATACCTTTAAATATTACAAACTTGCACTTAATTGTGGGGTCAAGATCAAACATGTACTTTACGTAAGTCGGAAGAGTCGATAAATTAGAATTCGAGAAAAATATAAAATTTAAAAGGTGACTATGTATTAAACCTACTACTATATATTAGAGTTGCACCACCATAAAAAAATACGTTAAAATTTATACGTCGTGCAATCTGATCTATAATATTAATTTTTTTTAAATTAAAAGGTACAACATGCTTATTTAAAAGATATTATTATTAATTTGTTTCCTTTAAAAAAAGTAAAATACTTATGAAGTAAACAAATAATACTTTTTAGTTTAAATAAGTAATACTGTAAATCAATTACATGGTGCATCTCATGCACAAGAGACTCACGCTAATAAATATTAGGTGATTTTTTATTTGATATTTATAGTTTGTCTTTTTTATAGTGATTTTAGAAACTAGTTGTATAATATAAATGTCTTGAATGTTGTATATGTTTTAGCATTTTATTTATTTTAATTAAAATTGTACAAAGGAGAAAGAAATTATTTTAGGGGCTTTTTAAAAAATGTTTAGTTTAGATTTTTACATTGTTAGATTCAACCCTGATTAAATGGCTACATTTACAAATTCGTATGTATAGTTTTAAGTGTTGAAAGATACGCAGGTTAAATATTCAAATTATATTCTATAGTTTTCTCTAACAATTTATTAATTGAGATGATAACTCTATGATTGATTAGTGTTCACATTCTGCCGATTCATATTAAAATATATATACAATATATATATAATAAAAAATTCACCATGCCAGGTTTTAATATAAACAAAATGGTAGGTGGTCAAGCATTCAAAAATATATTTAAGATTCAAATAGTCTTATCCATATTAGCTTCGGTGCACGATTAATTATATATAACTTTTTACCACATATTTATATATACGCACACCTATATATTTAGGAAAAAATATAAAATTAGTTATGTAATTTATGAATTATCTCAAAATTAGCCTTTATCTTTTTAATTTTACAATTATGTCATTTGCCTATAAAACTACCTAAATTTGTATGTTTTATTCAAAATCTAGAATTTTTGTTGTGTATTTGGATGTGAACCTCATATGACTATGTCAAATTGGAGTTTTCGTTTTTTGGCATAGTAAATGATGTAGATGTGATATCCTAATAAACAACATGACATTAAATACATACCATTACTAACTTTGGGACCACAAATTCACTAGAGAAATGTAAATCCCACATGTGTCGTGATCATATACTGTATAAGTGCAATTATTCGTCAATAATTTCATATTTTGGCTAAAAAATAATTAAATTCAAGTAATTAAATAGATAAAAAGAACTGGTATGGGATCACACACAAGTTAGAGAATTAATTTTATAATTTTTCTAATGTATTTACAATTGTATTGTTATCGGATGTAGCAGGAAAGAATTAGGTTCAAATCACAACAATGTCTCAATATTTTATATTCGCTAAAACTTTTGTGCATGGATCAGGTGCACCGTACAACTGAATCTACAGTATTATTTCTTTAACTAAAAAATACTACTTATTTATTTTAAAACTATTACTACTGATTTATTGTTTTTTTTATAAAATGATAATACTTATAAAATAAATAATTAATACATTATTAATTAAACAAATAATATTAAAGATCGAGTGCACGGTGCACCCGAATTACTCTTTTGTATTTAATGATCAGGTATATTTTTCAGGTAATTTGGAGGGGAGAGAGAGAGAGAGAGAGAGAGAGAGAGAGAGAGAGAGAGAGAGAGAGAAATCACGAATAATTCAATCTTTCCATGACTGAATTACAATGTGAAATAAGAGGTTGCAGAAACTACGATGATAAAATGTATAGTTAAAATGTAGTTATCAGTAGAGGATCGTTAATCAATTTAATAGTAAGTAAAAATATACACATCACTACATACGGCCAAACACCTTATAGTATGATTTTATGACAATAGGAATTCTCTATTCATGTAATTAATCTTTTTTTTTTTTTTAATAATTTCAACATCGATTGATCATATGATTTTCTAATTTTTTATAGTGTTTCAGAATATTCTTAAAGTATAATACTTGTACAATAATAAAATTAATAAACTATGGTATCAAATTTATTTCTCTAATAACACAGGAGCTAGTTCATTTGAATCCATTAAGCCCTATACTTATAATATAAAATAATATTTTTCTCCTGCGTTCCACGTTTTATAATATAATAATGTAATACGTTATTATAAAAATAATAATATAATTTTTTAAAATAAAATACATAATTATATAAAATATATTTTTAATGCAAATTGTTTACAATAAAAATATCTCATAATATAAACATATATAAAAATATTAAAATTTACCACAAATAATCTATAAAAAAATATTATATCTAAAAATTAATATTTTATTTTGATATATGTAATATGATATCAAATTGATGATCATGAAAATATGATTAATTTGATATATTTTTCATAAAAAATGGAGTTGAGATGAAACAATTATAAACCTTTGAAAATTAAAAAGCAAAGAAAAAGAAACAATCTGATTGTATATAATATTTTCTAAAAATAGAAAGGTAATTTGGACGGAAAAAAGACATTTTTATAAATATTTCCAATTGTCCTACTTTTATATAGTTATAGATAACATGTATTGAAGAACGGTAAAGCAGAAAAATATGTACAAATTAATTATATCGATAATAGTGTATTTTTACTGCATTTTATTATTCTGTGCTCGTGTATTTTTCTACTATTTTTTTTTTAATTCTAATTACTTTGATTTTAGATTTTCTTGTTTAAATTGGTGAGTTTTAAAGTGTGTTTTTTTTTTTTTTTTTGTTAACTTAGAAAAACGTATGTGTGAACCATTCAGGTGTTTAACCCAATTCTTGAAATCTACGTTTGTTATGTAATATGCAAGTATGTGGTGGATACACAGTGCTGGGCAGAGATTTTAAAAGGATTGTGACCCAATAGACTGATCCGTTTAGTCTGTGGCCCGATTCGTCTGAAGATTTAATAAGGCTAGTATATTTAGGATTAGGGTTGACCCTATAAATGGTATTTTCTTTTCAATTCTTGTTTTTAATATAAGTATTGGAGATATCTTGAAAAAATCGGTAGATATGTTCAATGCTATGATTTTGCTTAGTCAATTGTATTTTGAGAAGATCATAGATATCTTCAATAATCAGAATAATGAAATACAATATTTTGAATTAATTTTTATAGAACACGGATGTTTCTTAATAGAAATTAAAATTTGATTTTAATTACTAGAGATTAATATAAATATTATTATTTAAATTTAAAATATAAATAAAATACTAAAACTTGACTTTAAAAATTACAGCGTGAATGGAGTTAAAACTAGAATTGAGAGAAATAAACAATATACATCATTTGTATAGTTATATCAAGGTTATAAACTATACATTTTTATTATGTTAATTTAAAATTGTATTTTATAAAGAATTAATGTTCATTTTATTAAAAATTAAATAAATAATTTGTCTACTATAACTCATAATCCAACAATAATTCGTTTAGTTCAAAATCAATTAGAGTTGGGGTCATAGTCATAATATTACTAGCACATTCATTTAACTCAAAACTCAATTAATTTAAAACATTTAATCTAGTCTGAAATTGCCATCGCCATTCCTAATTATAAGTAAATTGTAAGATAAATACACAAATTGCAAGATATATATATATATATATATATATATATTCATATATGTTTAGGCGGAGGAACACTTTGCCCCTCCTATTTAAAAATAAATTATAAGATATATACATATATATTTTCTTTACTTAGTCGGGATGATTTTGCTTTTGGACTTCGGCCTAAAATATCTCATTCTAATAAAGATGTTTAAAAGCAAAAAAAAAAAAAAAAAAAATCGAAACTTTCCGATTTGTTGTTGTTCTTGTTTTTTAACTCTAAACAAAAATTATGAGCACGCATCATAGAAAACCTCAACACCATCACAGTCATCAACACGAACAACCCTAGAAACTTGGCATCCCATGGCCTCATCGTCGTCATCATTATCATCTTCTGATTCTCTAGTCAAAAGGATCAATGCTCCTCCAACCAACACCAAGAACCCAACCCTAATCGCTGATTTCCATCCCATAGGCTTTTTGACAAAAATCTTATCTCCAAAACTATACAAAATATTAAGCCTCCCATTCGGAGTCCCCACCACATTGTAACTCAGAATTTTCTTAGCTTTCTGTCCCATATCAAAAAGACTCTTCACCTGTATCTTCACATCACCTATAAACCTGTCGCCCAGACATCTCTTACAGAACAGTTGGATGATTAGTTTTACTCCCGGGTGTCGAACAGTCGACTCACTTATCATGTAATCAACGACGAAATTCCATCTGGGATTGGTTTCTCTTTGCATATCAATGGGGGTTTTTTTGGTGGTTTTTGATCCTCCTACGAGTGAAACTTTTGCATACACTTTCATCAGGCCTAAACTTCGTACGTCTGGAAGGTTCTCGGCTGAAATGAGAGTTATTTCAAGTTTTCTGCACTCCATGAATGGTGGCCGTGGGAATTTTTTCTTGCAAAAATTCCATTAATGGAAAAATATAAATAGAAAAATAAAAATCTGAGGAAAAAACCATTAATAATAGAAAAAAAATACAAAACTAAAAATAAAATTTTAAAACAAAATTACAGATAAATAAGAAAAACGGAAATTCGATTTATCATAAAAGGCGAAAAGAACCCTAATTTACTTTTTCAGTTTCCGTTTATGAAATCGGATTCAACATTTTTTTTTTTTGGGAAGGGGGGGTGGGGGTGACAAAGGATTGTTTAGAGAAATAGAGGAGAGAAAAGACGAATGTGGAAGGTTGGGGGTGGGGACCCCGGCCGGACGAGAGGGGGAAGGATTGTTGGGTTGGGTTAGGGGGGGAGGGGGGGGGGGGCGGGCGGGCGGTGGTGCTGGTGGGATTACCTGCGTCTGCGTGGGAGGTGGAACTTGGGAGGAGAAAAAGAAAATAAATTTCTGACTTCACTTTCTTTTCTTTTTTTTGTTTTTCGTTTATTGCTAATGAATTTTCGTTTTTGTGTAATTTTCTATAATTTGATGTTTTTTTTTGGTAATATCTGTAATTTTCGTTTTTATAGTTTTCAGTTTTCCATTTATTTTTCTATAGTTATCCCTTTATTTTTCGGTTTTCCATTTATTTTTCTTTAGTTTTATACTAATACTTTATGATAAAAATATATTATTATTGTAATAAGTATTATTATACTATTATTATCATTATATATACATACTTATTATTTAATTGCAATTTTCTTAAATTACACTCAAGAACTGAATGTCTCGCGGGATATTATTTAAATAAAGAAATTACAAAATCTATTTTTTTCAATTTCCTTAAACCAAAAAATACCTCCTCCCTTATTTTTCAGGTTGTTTGAACCCTATACACAAATCATGAACATGCATCATAAAAAACCTCAACACCATCATCTTCATCAACACGAACAATCCCAGAAACTTGGCAACACTTCGCATCATCATCATCCTCCGATTCTCGAGCCAAAAGGATCAACGCTCCTCCAACCAACACCAAGAACCCAACCCTAATCGCCGATTTCCAGCCCAAAGGTTTTCTGACAAAATTCTTATCTCCAAAACTATACAAAATATTCAGCCTCCCATTCGGAGTCCCCTCCACATTGTATCTCAGAATTTTCTCAGCTTTCTGTCCCATATCAAAGAGACTCCTCACCTGTATCTTCACTTCACCTATAAACCTGTCGCCTAGACTTCTCTTACTGAACAACCTGACAACGAGGTTTACTCCCGGCTGTCGAACAGTCGACTCGCTTATCGTGTAATCAACGACGAAATTCCATCTGGGATTGGTTTCTCCCTGCGTATCAACTGGGGTTTTCTTGGTGGTTCTTGATTCTCCTTTGAGTGTAACTTTTGCGTACACTTTCATCTGGCCTAAACTTCGTACATATGGAAGGTTGTCGGCTGAAACAAGAGTTATTTCAAGTTTTCTGCACTCCATGAATGTTGTCTGTGGGAATTTTTGTGACTGCGTCGTTGTGGAAATCAGGTTTCTCTCTCCCTCCTTTCTCTCTCTGCATATACAAACACATCAGTGAATATATTTCTTAAACATCAGAAGAGGGTGAACTAACTTTAGTCCAGATTAGAAGAAGATAAACTAACTTATAAGTCCAAGAACAGCTGGAACATTTAATAATGTTTCAAGAATTGGTTGAACTAGCTGTGGGTATCATAATTACCAGTATTGGTACTTTGAAGATTTTGCGGCTACCTAGACGCGTTGAATGTGTGGAATGGAGTTAGATCCAATGAGATGACTTCTTTTTATTTCCCTATGTTTCTCTTCTCGTTGACCCTCGTTGTTGTAACAAAATACAGGATTCTTATCATATAAAGACAAGAAAATTACCATTTATGTTGTCACTAAGTTATTTTATATTCATATCCTTTATTGTAAAATATTATTACTATAGTTAATTTATTTTTTAATTTTATAAATTTATGACCACATGAAGATCACAGAGATGGGTAAAAGAAAACAAAAGTATGTTATTCCATTGCTAACTTTAGATATATGAAGATAAACCTTAAATTCAAGTGCAGCTAATTTATTAACTGTATTCAACAAATCATCTTTTTTATGCAGACTGCTAGAGATCAAGGAGACCCGACCGCAATAAAATAAAATCGAAACTAAGATCCATCGAGGACAACAAATTGGAGGCATACAAGCCCACGAAGCTGCAGAGGGCACATATGCAACCAAAAGTATTACTAAGAAGTATCACTAGAGCTAACATAAGGATGACGCAAATATACTATAACCATATAAAAATCGTACAATGAAAATATTTACATAAATATTATTTTTAAGTTTTCCAACTAACTTATTTTCATATGTTACATTTTTATATAACTTATACATTGAATTAAAACATCTTGATTTATTCATTGAATTGATATATTTAATAATATGTAACTTGTTTTTCATATAAAAAATAATTTCAATTTATTACTTTTACTAATGAACAGGATCTTGACTTACGAATACTATTTTTTTTTGGAATTCTTTATTTTTTTTCTGAAATAGAACTATTTTCTTGGAAGAGTGGAAATATCTCAAGACTTGAAAAATAAAATAGAAAAACTTTTATGCGACAGTCTTGTGAGAAAAAACCCAAGTTTTTTACTTCTTTTTTTTTTTTTAATTTTTCTTTTTAGTTCTCTTATTTTTTTCGAGAATTTCCTTATTTTTTTGTAAAAAAGTTATTGTTTTTTGTTTCTTCCCTTTATTATTATTATTATTATTATTATTATTATTATTATTATTACTATTATTATTATTTTAGTTTTTAATTTCAGATTTTTATAGTTGTTTTGGGTTTCTTTTTTAGTTTTTAGAGTTTATTTTTTCTTTTTTTCAGTATTATAATTTTTCTTAGAACAATCGGTCTTACTTAAGAAAGTCTGTCATAAGTGTGATTGGAAAATAGAATAAAAGACAAATTGACGCTTTTCATCCAACTTGCATGGTTTTTTTTTGCTTTTAGCATACATACAAGTCAACAACAATTGGAAAGTATTTACCTAAGTCAACATGTAAAAGCGACAAAGTGCTTGGAGGTGAAGACACCTCCTTCCCCCCCCCCCCCCCCCCCCCCCGATTCGCTGCCGCCAAAACTGGCTCTATGTCAACTTACTTACCAAAAACAAAAATTAACTACTTAAGTTGACTAATAGAAAATATTAAGAAATCAATTACACAACTATCCATAATCCCTCTAAAGATTCGAGCTTTTTTAATATTTTTTGTTAGAAAACTTTTAAGGACTTATTCTTTGAAAGAAAATTTTGTATGTTACAAGATCTTAAGATTTATATATATATTTTTTATTATTACCACAACGATTTGAATTATTTATAATTGTATGTTCGTAAATATTTATCGGGTTTTGTGGGTTAAGAAGTAGGGAAAACAACTAGGAATGCCAATGAGAAAGGTACGGTACGTCTAGTTAAATAGGTTAGTTGAGTATTCATAATATCCCAAAATTTGGATCTAATCGATAATCATTATTAATATTTTATAAGATTGTTTTTTAGTACGTATGATTTGATAGAAAATTTGAATAACTTAATTATCAAACAAAATCTTGTATCTTACTAAATCTGAAAATTTATATGATATTATATGGAAAAATTACAAAAATAGTCCTATAACTTATAGGTGGTGTCAAAATCAGTCATTTAACTTATTAATTTTACAATTTTTATTATTTCTTATTTAATTTCTTCAATTTATATTTTTTTAGCCAAATTTAAAATTATTGTTGGATATTTGCACCACTCATTATCGTGTTAAATAATGATTTTCATTTTGGTAGCAAAATAAGTAAATGGACATGTCCTTCATAAAAAATAATATGACATCAGACACATAAAAATGACCATAGAGGTCACATATTAGCAAGAAAAATGTGAATCTCTAATGTGACGTGATTATACGGTGTATAAGTGTAATTATCGGACAATTTTTGTTTATTTTGATTAAAAGAGAACCTAATTCAAGCAATTAAAAAAATAAATGATTGATTTTGAGACCGCCCATAAGTTAGATGCTAATTTTGTAATTTTCCCGATATTATATATAAGCGTAGTTTAACAACTTTCAAACATAAAAGATGTTGTTAGAATTTGTGAATATGGACTAAGAGCTTCTCCAACAAGAAGCTATTTTGGCATTTGGTGTCAGTTTTCACCCTCCAGCAGTGCTCTATTCTCTGCACCAGTTTGAAGTTTTTGAAATGTTTGCACTACTTTTAGCGCAGATTTTTTATTGCGCTACTTTTTTTCTTTTCTTTTTTATATAATTATATATACATTTTTTAATATTTAAAACTCAATTATCCAGACAGAAATTAAATCAAGTTTTTTAAAATTATATGATGTGTAATTTAAATAATAATATAAATATAATTTAAATAAGTATATGAGATTTTAAATATTATATACAAATTTAAATAGAAATGCATAACATTACCCGACATTCAATTTTACATATATATTTTTTGAATAAGATAGTTTAAGAATATAAGTAAAATAAATATTATCTCAAAATCTAATATTAAATAAAATTACATATATAATGTTTTTAACAAATATTTAGTACTAAAAATAAATATTAAAAATAAAGAAAATAAAGATTATTGTGTAATATTATTTTTTAGTGGAGAAAGTAGTGCAAACTGTTGGAGAGAGTATGTAAATTTTACGCTAAAGTGGTGCATAATTTGCACTAGAATAATGAACACTGCTGGAGATGGTCTAATTGTAATTGTATGTAATTTTAACGCTATGGCCCGAGACAAGGGAACACACATGAAAGATAATATACAACATGGAATATAGCGTAGAATCTTCCAATTGTATTAATAAAAATTCCTTTCTTTTTTTTTTTTTCCTTATAAAACTCATACTTCTAATTTTATGCTTGCATAATATGAAACTTATTTTAAGATTTTATGTGGAAACTATATGACTATAATAAAAAAATTTGTGACATGCTATGATTTAAATTAAAGTAATTTTATGTTCAAATTTCATATAAATTTATGTATAAATTCATGATTTGAGTTACTATAAGAACAATTTTATTTATAATAAATTTTTACAAGAATTCTTATGGTTTAATGAGTTGTCAAATATTTTTAATTGAAATTAAATGATTTTATAATAAATGATTCCAGCCATAGATTAGCTATGTGGATGTTGTCGGCAAGAGGGGAGTCTCCTAGGAGTTTAAGGTTTGGTTTGGTTTTGGGGTAGAATAGGGATTTTCAAAGTTCAGGGTTAAATTGTATTTTTTAGAAACTTTGAATTAAATACTCTTATTATTAATTAAGTCTATTTAATATTTTAAATTTTTGATTTTCAATTTGGTCATATATTTTTTAGAAATACGAAGTTGACTCTGGTCATCGATCAAATAACTATTCTCAGTATAGTCCATATATCTTCAAACGTCTAAAAAATGTCTATTTTATAATTAATTGAGCTGAAATAAATAGAAAATATCAAAAATTTTGTTCTTTACAATATGGTGTTGATAAATAGAAGATTATCCTTATGTATTCTCAACATGCATTTCTAGAAGTAGATGGGTCAAACTAAGTTTAGAAGCTCGTTTTTCATAATTCCTCTTATAAAATTTGTACCGTTTTTAATGTAAAATCTTCCTAAGTCAGTATTTACAATTTTACATTAATCAAGCATCATAATTGACGATTTTTTCTATTTAAATGTATTAATAAAAGAGTGTGTGTGTGTGTTCTTTATTATTATTATTATTTTTTTTTTTGTAGAATCTCTTGAGGCTTTAAGAACTACACACATATTCTATAAAATATTATTGTCCGTCTGTGAGGCGTGTTATTCTCATATTTATGAGTATGCGTGGTTTTAAATTTACCTTCTTGAGTTTATATGCATGTTTTATCGTAAACTCATATGATATGTTCAAACAAAGTTATTATGATTTGTATAATAGCATGAATTGTTTAGGATGAATATGATTGAATGGTTGTAATAAGATGTCAAATTGTGAATTGCATGACATGTTATATTATGGTGTTATTGTATAACTGTAACGCCCCATTTTGTTTTGTTTTTGTTTTTCGTTTTTGCCGAATATTTTAAAAATTATTATCCATCTAAAATCTTAGTTGGCCCATTCACTTATTTCAAGTACGAGATTTTCAGTAGCAGAAGTCTTAAGTGCAATATATACTAAAGCTTAAGTCTCGTATAGGTTATTCAAGGTCAATCATGCATCAATTTCATTTATTTTATTCATTTTAAAATTTTAAAGTTTGATTGTACTTTGAACCTAAGATCCAATCTCAGTCCGTAAACATAAATTAGACCTCAAGCTCAGTTCTTGAACATGAATTAGACCTAAATATTGAGCTCTAGTATTATTTTTACCAACCGCATTATTTTGGTGTTTATATGCAAATGTATTTGTATTCTTGATAGACTCGCAACTAATAAGATACACAAGAATAATTTTTTTTTTTATAAGATTAGATCTTTATTTTTTCTAATTCAATTAGAAGTATAAAGCCAATCAAGAATATAGGATGTTGATAAACATAAGATTTACAAGGAATTCAGGGTTATTATACATAATTTTTTGGAAATTGCATTGACATAAGTGACGAGTTTATAATAATTTTGTTATATTTTGTTACATCACATATTTGTTAAAGTTTTGACTAGAAAAAAAATGATTGCACATAGCGCGCCATGTGTCACACAAACCATGCAGACTGAACGACCCATTTTTGAGCCTTCGACGTATGGAGCACAGACCGTGGTTCAGTACTGAACGACCCATTTTTGAGCTTTCGAAGTATGGATCGTGCATGGTCCTGTGGCACGGACCATGCTCCATTGCGAGATCCACTCTTAGCCGTGGTAATTCGTTTTTATCCTCTCATTTCAAAGCATATATTCAATGGCCTTGAAACCATAATCATTAGCTATAAAAGGAGGAGCACGAGAACAACGAAGAGAATCATATTTTAGAGCTAGAAATGAGTATACATAGTAGAATCAGGCAACCAATCATTAGAGAGAGAAACGAAGATCGTTTCGCTTGCGTCATAGTTTTTATTTTCTTTTTTCATAGATGGTAGCTATGATTGTTAATTTGTCTCTTATGGGTTACGCATTGATAATGAGTAGCTAAACACTTAGTGGTTTTAGGACTTGCACAATTATAGATTCATATGTTTTTCTTTTATGATATTATTCCTTCTTATATTCGTCTATGCTTTCTAGATTTAATTGTCGTATGAAATTATGTGGCAAATAATTGCATATGTGTAGTTAATCTAGTATCACCCGATAGGGATAAATTGATTAACGGATCAGGAATGCATAACATAAACTTGCTAGATCAAAAAATTGGTAAGTTTTATAATGATAATAAATCATAGCATCGATTGGGAGTTATATAACACTGTGATATCGAAAGATGATCAGTTAAGTTTAATCTACTTTCGAATCTAATTTGAGAGAATGGGTTTAATTATATTAGTGATTATTTTACGAATATAAGAATTAGAGATGATTTGATACATTAAAAGAAGTCATATAAGTGTGTGTCGCTACATACCATTTAATCTCTGAAGTGTTTTAGTTATTTGATCCTGATTTGTGTTATTCATTGTTACCTTATGTTTTATTTTTGTTTATATCATCAGTCATCACTATTTGAATCTTTAAATAAAGTAGAATAATATAGACAAGTACATAGTTGAATTTACATGAGACAGTCCCTATAGATACGATATATGTTCTCACCATAGTTTTAATATAATTAATATCGTATACTTGCGAGCGTTTATTGGTGAAATGAAATAGCGAACATATGTAATGCCTATCAATACATGACTTCGTAACTCATTAAATCGAAAGATATAATATTTTTCTTCTTTTGTATCTAATAATTTCATCACCCATGTCTCGGATTCTTAAGTCGAGTTGTCATCATCATCTCATGCATTTTTTTCCTTATACTTAATCTTCTATACTCTTGCTTTGAAAATATGAAATGTCTACTTCAACAAGTCCATATTTTATGAAAATTTAGTTTTTCATTCCTTATTATTATTTTGAGGCAAAGTTAAAATTTCAATCTATTCAGATCTCTATTTTATTTTAGTTTAACTACCAAAAAATCATGACCTTCGGTCCTATTTTCAGTTGAAACATGACTTTTAAAATTTATCAATGTTTGTCATGTTCTACTAATTTCTCTCAATTATAACATCACCATCTCATTCTGACATCTAATGGCTGACATAAAAAGTGGAGCGACCTAAATGTTGTCGTTAAATATAAATAATTGACACAAAATAAAATGTAAAATTCAAAAATTTCAATTGCAATGTGACTTTAGACATGATATGTTAAATGAACGACATAATTTGAATGAATGACATTGTTTGGGTGTCCAAATGATGCGATTATGTTGTAATTGATAGAACTTAAAAAAATATGCAAATATTGATAAGCTTTAAAAGTCACGTTATAATTGATAAATTAGACCAAATATCTTGATTTATAAGTTTTTGTAACTATCCCTATATTTTATATGGATCATGTAACTTTCCAAATCCATACTTATGAAGTTCTACATTACTAATTTAAAAATCTCCAAATGTCTTGAATTTTGGATACATCATTCCTCTACATGTGTTATATCTTATATAATATTATTCTAAATTGTACTTTTTGAGTTATAATATTTTTCGCAGAACTGAATATAATTTTTAGCTTCAGTTATGTCGAGTTCAAATTTTAAAAATTATAGCAATTTTTCTTAGAAAGATATTAATTTTTTATATGAGTACTTCCACAAGAGTCTAATATATATTGTTAAAGTTTTAGATTTTTGCTCCTTATTTTTCAGAAGATGTAAAATTTTCATTCACTATTGTGCGATGAATAACCTCATTGAAGAATTTTCTATTTTCTTTGAAATTCATTTTCAAATTTTTTGAATATTCTTACAAATTTATGCACTTTCAAAATTTCACTTTTAATAGCCTAAAAGAAGCTCCTATTCCCGAATTCTCATTACTAAAGTTTTAGATACACTGATTTCATGGTTCGTTAACTTGAACAACTAGGTACACAAAGACTAAGGACAATAAGAAAATTGCAAATGCATCACACACCAATTATTTATTTAGGTGAGGTATCTTACTTGTCATTGTTAATTATGTTTGTTTATTGTATTGTTATGTTTACTGTTATACATTCAAGTATGAGTACAAGTTGTACGAGTCACAAGTTCAGGTTATAACTATTTTATATGTTATATTTTTAACTGTGTAATTAGTTTTGACAAGTTGGACTATCATGGGTAGGATGTAGTAAGACACATTTTATTGTGTAATTACTGTTATATTTATTTTATATTATGTGATATTGATTTTTGAAAATTTAAGACATATTTTATGCTTTCTGATGTTTATAGTTAAAGTTGGACTTCAACTTTTCTTGTGTTTTAATTGAGAGAAATTGATTATCAAATCATTAATTATTTTTCTCATAAATTATGAAATCTTTTAATGGTTCAATTCACGAATAATCAATCTTGTTAAATAAGTATGTGTTTTAAATGCTAATAAAATAATTTAGGAAATCAGCTTGTCACAATAATTGTTGCTTATGATATGATGATTATATGTTAGTTTGATGGTATGATTGCATGATGAACATGAATTGATTTACATGATCAATTATCTGCAAGATTGTAGTAATATCGTGCAATGCATAAGATATACGTGTAATAAATATGATTAAGATTTGTGGGTAATACTCATACAAGATTTCGATCGAAATACCATTTTGGATCGCTCTCAAATTCACAATGCTCGAGCGGGTTAATACACATTCCACGCAAGATTGAAATGATCTTAATTATGTGTAGTAATATATTATGTACTATACATATTCAAGATTCCATAATATAATATTATACATGTTGCTTCTATGTTATGATTTTGCTAGAGTATAATTTTGTGATTGTTCAATGTTATGATTTTATATGATATATAACTTCTTGATAAAATATGTACATAATCACTCACCCCTCCCATTACAGAATTTGAGGTAAAGGAACGATGAACATGATCATTATTCCAACTACACCAGGCTTTTCCAAATAAGAAAGTCACTTAAAATTTTAGATTTTTTACAAAATTGTTTGTTTGTTTCTTTCAAAAAAAAAATTGTGATGTTTTAATATTAGAAATATTATCCCCCCCCCCCCCCCACACACACACACACACTCATGATAGATGGGGATTGAACCCAGACCAGGCTCGTTAAGTGAGTGATTGCATATAACAATAAGGCTAATTGATAGTTGATACAGGAAATTAGATATAGTACTTCCTTTGTTTAAATAAAAAAAAAAAAAAACTATATTTTTGAAGAATAAATGTTATTGTTAATCAATTTGTTGAAGGAAAAACTTACAGAAATTATAAATTCTTATTTATTCTATCATATAAAATTTATTTATAAATAATAATTTTTTTATTTATTTTACTAATATATATAATGAGATATTCCTTCTCAAAATATACCTACTTTTTTAGAATAAAAAATTAATTATAATTTTCTTTAGGGATAGATATTATAATTGACACGATTTGATTAATATGTGAAATTTAGTACCGTACTTAAAAAATTGATCTATAAAATTCATATGGATACTATTACGAAAAATTTGGTAATATCAAATTTTGATATGATAAATTCAAAATAACATCGAAAATAACTGATACCAATATATTTGATTTTTTTTTAATATAATAAGTACGACATACCAAAATAGATATTTTTCCTACCTTAATATGCATGCTCCATTCCAGATAGAAAGATGACCAACTTTATTGTAGTATTAATATTAACAATATACATGGGCCGGATTTAATAACTTAAAAAAACAACAACAATAATAACAGGTGTTCATACAACTATAAAAACTAATATAGAACAATATAAGTTGTTTAGAACCGAACTCTAGATTTTCATTATTTTCTTACTATCTCCAATATATATATATGATCATCATTGCTTCTTCAATCCTACTCGAAGAAAAGTGCTCCGATTTCATCTTTGCACGACTACCCAAAGATGCAACCGAAAGCACTGCTCGAAGATGAGTAAGATCGAAAAAGCCATGATCAGTCATTGTAATTAACCACTTACCAAAAGTTTTACCCCTTCAACAACCACTGTAAGCCCTATGTCGAGTAGGCCCTTTGCCCAACCCGAATCATTTGGTACCATAATCTTGTCATCAAAATGGTAAGAAATATACAGGACGCCATTCGGAGTACCTTTAACACTGTAGCTCACAGGATTCTCAGCCTTAAGTCCCATGTCAAAAAGACTCTTCACAGGTATCTTCACTTCACCTATGAACGTGTCTCTCAGAGTTCTCTTACAGAACAGCTTTACGACGACGTTTGCTCCTGGTTGCTGCACAGCTGACTCCTTTACGATGTAATTGAATCGGACATCCCACCTGGGGTTTGTCTCTCCTTCCTTGTCCACCCGGGTTTTAATGCTGCTGTTATTTGAATCTCCGTTTATGGAAACCTCGGCGTACACTTTCATCCGCCCGGAGCATCGGACAGCCGGAAGATTGCCGGCTGAAATTAGGGTTAGTTTGAATTCTCTGCACTCCATGAATCAATGTTGTTGTCTGATGGAATTCTTTTTATTCGTTTTCTTTTCTTGTTCGAAGGGTTGAATGAGTGGCGTGGGGGGAGTGTTATCTAGTTCTGCATTTTATGCTGAGTCGTGCGTCACCTGAACTGACGATTTCAATATATTTTACATTTTAATGATTTTTGTTATCCATTTATAATTAGTATAATTGATGCTATTTTGTGTGGACTTGCTATTTTGTGTGGACTTTATAAGGATCGACTTAACTCATTTTAAAAAATAATATATTGAATTTATAAGGTTGCTTTCTACTGGGCCCACCTCCGAAGTTTCACGCGAGTAGGGTCCTTAGTTAATTTCGAAGTAATTACAGAAGTTTTGATATCTTGATCTAATTTTGACTATTAGGTTCTCATTTTTCTTTTTTCTTTTTTTTTTTCAAAAGTTGTCGTCTATGTGGATTAGCCACCTTCTAAACGGGCAAGACACCCTATAGGCGGGCATAATAATTTTTAATTTTTTTATCAAGATTTTTATATATTTTTATATTTTTTAATAATTATATTAAGATTAATTTTTATTTTATTGTTTCATATGACTCAAATTTCATTTTAGTCCACGAATAATTAATGTCATTTTATAAGCCAAATGTATTAGTTGACATTAATTATAATTTTTTTATATTCAATATTCCTCCATCTCAAAATTTATTAATATTATGTCTTTTCACAAAAGTTAAAAAAAAATTACACATAAATTTTTTTATATATAATATAAATAAAATAATTAATTCAACCATATTATTATATATGAGAAAAAAAAAAAGCAAATTCGAAAATATTTTAATTTTTGTAAAAAATGCACCAAAGAAACTTTTATAGTTTTCATTTTTTTCGCATTGCTATGATGTTTTCTACTATTGATAAGGCTGTTGTATATTTGTAGATATTGTTATCATTATTTTATTCAAATTAACATTTTGTTTTGTAAATATTTTTACAAAATTATATCATATTATCAATTTATCATTTATTATATGGTTGAGAATATAAAAAAAAAAAATCATTCCGGCAACTTAATCAGCACTTAGATAGTCAGCTAGCTCTTCGACTACCAATTTCTCAGTTGTGCACCATTGTTTTATAATTTGTGTTTTCTGCAGGTGTGACCTACAATAAGTTAAAGTTTATGAGTGAATCATGTGCTATAGTTCCACTGTACACCTGGGTTAATCTAACTCAACTCAAATTCATGAATGTGTATGTCCGTGTGAATTTCTTGCCAATATTTAATAAATTAAAAAACATAAAATAAATAAATATATATATATATGTGAAAAAACCTTTAAGAATAGAAGAAAATATTAAAAATTAAATACAAATCGAAGAGCGAAAAAATCTTTATAGATACATCAAAGAAAAGCGGAAAATTCAATTAATCAAAACCAGAGAAAAGAACCCGCCCTGAACCCAAATCCTCAATTTGTGAGAAAATATGAACCCTAACGTTTTTCATTTTTTTAGTTTTCAATATTTTATGTGTCGCAGAAGAACAATGGAGGAGAGAGGGGTTAAAGGCACGAACAAGAATTCACTAATATAAAGTGAATTACAAAAATAATCAAGAGAAAAAAAACTAATCTAACCAATCGACCATAACGTTCTTGATTTCAAAGATAAAATTCGAAACAACTAAACACAACAAAATATAACTCATTAAAACATTCTAAAAAACGTAGATACCAGATCGGACCGATTTTACTCCTTATATGTAGCCTGTGTCGAGGTTATAGTTATCAGACTTGAAACCCACATTTTTCACTCTTAGATATTCACTTCTCTACTCTTGAATGTACACAATTGAGAACAAAAGGCAAAATAATTATTTATATATATAAAGTGGACCAGACGAACTTTAACACAGATTTGGTGGCGGGGGCTCGAATACCTGCATCTGCATGGGAGGTGGAACTTGGGAGAAGAAGGAGAAATTCGATTTTTGTTTACACCTTTTTAATTAGTTTTTTTCTTTTCTTTTCTTTTATTGTTTATTGATTTTTATTTTTGTATGTTAATCATTTATTTTTCTATAAAATTTATTTGTCACTTTTTTTTGGCAATATCTATAATTTTTTAATGGATGTGGCTAATTATATCTCAGAACCTTAACCTCTAAACATACCCCGTAATTATTATGATAAAATTAGGTATAAATAAATTGACTAAAATACTTTATATATTTATGTATTTAAAAGTAACCTAATTTTTTTTTTAATTCTCAAACATTCCATGTTCTTCTCTTCTTTTGAGTCTATTAATAACCGCAAAACTCTTTATTTGTTTTTATTTTCATGGAATTTTCTATTTTTTCATTTTTATATAATTTTTTTAAATCAATATTTGATTTTTCCTTGGTACTAGGTAAAATAATTCATCTGTTCATCATTTTTTTCCTTCTCTTTTTTTTTTCTTTTTTTTTTCTCTATCCTTCAACTTTCTTTTATTATATTTTTTTCTTAAAAAAATATTAATAACCTGGTGATACATGGTGCTTGCCCAGTTCAATTGGCTTGGCCTAAGCATAATACTTCCTTTGTTACAATGAACCACATACCAATTAGCACCATTTTAATTCACTACAAATTTAATAAGATAATATATTTAAAAAAAAAAAAAAAAACTCCTATGTAATATAGGATCTCATTAGTCTCAAAAACTAATAATTATATAAACTTACACAAACCTAACTAAGATAATTTAGTGAAATATGATTGTATTGTTTTTAAATATAAATATAGTTGGAGTTTATCTCTAACTTTTCTTTTTGCATACAAAACTTTTGGTATTGTATTCTTGAATTGTAACAAAATTGTAAAGAGTTCTAGATTTTGATTTTGTGACACCTTTTAGACGATGAGCTATTGTTGGGTGCAAATTGTGTGGGTTCAAAAAAAAAATATTATCTTGTTTATATAGTAATTTCCGTCACCATCATACATTGAATTTTTTTAAGTAAAATTACAATGAATAATACTTAATTATTAAGAAACAATGAACATTATTTTATAGTTTTCATTAATATTATGTACAATGAATCTATGTTTTAGATTGATTCAATTAATACGATACATGATTTTTTTAAGATATAATGCTTTTTGATGCAATCAAAACTTTAATCAATTAATTTTTTAAAATAAATAATAATATGTCGATTAATTAACTATAAAAAATATTATGTTCCATGTATTATAAAATATTTGTCATGTGGCCGGTTTAAATTACAAAGAAATCATAAATATGATAGGTGGTGGGCCTGTAATCAATTGGGCCAAATTAGTGTTTGGTTATTAAGACTTATAAGATTGGGCCAGCAGCCTACTCCAGATCCAATGGCTGGATCGGATTTGGATTATTATTTATACATGATTTTATTTTTTATTCCATTGTTCTTGACTTATATTAATTAATGATGTTATTATATACATATGGTATATAATCATTAATATTAATTAGTGATGTTATTATATATATATATAGTATATGATGATTATTTAGAAATTAGTATTGCATCCGTACGTTGTACGATTTGTAATGTATTAATATTTAAAAAAATTATTTTTTAATTTAATATTATGTAATTATTGATTATTTTAAAAAATATATTATAGATTTATGATATATTATTTCATATAAGGTATAATAATAATAATAATAATAATAATAATAATAATAATAATAATAATAATAATAATAATAATAATAATAATAAAAAATCAATATAAAACTGTCTTATGCTTTGAGTTGTAAAAATTGAAAACATATTGCTTGGAATTGCAAAAATTCAAAAGTCATAATTAAAATACAAATTTCATCAAAGATTGTGATTTTTTATGCAATTAATCCTGCTTGAAATCTCATTATTTTGTTAATCAAATAATTGTGATATAATTTTAATATATAAATTTATAATTAAATATATATTTTGCATTTTCTCTAAGTAAAGATGATGTTAGTTGATTAGTTATTTATGCTAAAAATAAAATGTATTGAATGTCTCTAATTTTTTGTAGTAATATTGTGTAAATAAAAATAATAATTATAAATTAATTAAAAAATTTATATGTATTAAAATTATAATAAATATTACATACATATCTATTTTATCTTGATCCTTTATCAAGAAGTGTGGAGGTCATTTTTTATTAAATATATCTATAGAATATGAAGAATATATAATAATATTAATCGAGTTATTACATTAATAAAAATTATTAAAATAATCTAATAATTTATAATAAAAAATAACTTGTATTATAACATAACTTTTTAAGTTATACGAGAAATCTTATGATTTTAATTATTTTATTTATCATATTTTGATAACATTCGACAATAACCTAATATATTTTCATATTTTTGTTACTTTTTATGTATAATTTACCAAAAATAGTTTGTTTTAAAAAATAAATTTGTATTAAAACATAAATTATAAATTATATGATAAATTTTATAGATTTCACTAATTATGTTATAAATTATACATATATATATATAGAATATTATGGAGATCAATCATGAATTATAAATTTATAAGATATTTTTTTAAAAATAAAATTTCTAGTATATATTGGCATGTTTGGCTAAACAATGATTTAGAAAACTAATTATGTATATGAATAATTGCTTGAGATCGGTCATAATTTATGAATTTGTATGAATGTTTTAACAATGTAAACAACTTAAAAATTATAGACATGTTTGCCTAAGAAATAATTTAGGTACTTGCAATCATTAATTTACTATCAACATTTAAGGTAATTATTAAAAATAATATACAATTTTATAGATTCTCATAACTATATTAGGAGGTATGTATATGATTATAATCTGAAGATATTTAAAAAAATATTAAATTACTGATATATATGGGCAAGTTTGCCGGTAGAATGATTAAGAAGTTTGCATCAATTTAAGGTAATTACTAATAATAAATTAGATTTAAATAAAAAATAATGGCTTCAAAAATTTATTGAGGGTAATTAATATATACCTCATATGAAACGTGTATATTAAAAAATTAAATAATTAATTGTGATAGTTAAAATTAATTATATATAAATTAAATATAGATTAAGTAATCTAATTAATAAGATACGAATCAGTTATAACCCAATAGTTAAAATACATAGCATGTAATATTTTTTATCAATTAAATTTTACATTTTAATTACATTTTAAACTAAAAAATAATTTAAGATAATTTGTAATGTAATAATAATAATTTTTTATAAATTAATAATTATAAGATTTAGGTTTTAGAGCATTTTATTAGTAAATATAAATAATAAACTAAATTATCAAAGTTAAACTTTAATATTAATTGCATTGAATTTGTAAATTAATTGCAAAAATTAATATAAATATTTATAATATAAAAAAACGTTTATGATAGTTGATTTATTCTTATAAATATATAATTACATACACCGAATATAATTATTTTAAAATTAATCTATTTACATACATATATATTCAAAATTGCAAAATAAAAATTGAGTTATAGAATAAATGTATATACTTTCTATATATAAATTCAATAAAATTATAAGACATGATGAACATATATATATATATATGTATGTATAATAAACAGATACATAAATTAAAAAAATCATTATTCGCAAATACAATAATATTAAAAATCTCAACAAACGTAAAACATTATTGATTTCAATTCAAAACAAAGTAATGGTATTCTCAAATATTCAAACTATGACAACCAAAACTTCATATATTGACAAATAAATAATTTTTAATCTTTCTCAATATTCATTTTAATGCTCTTGAGTTTTTGGATGAACTTGATGAACGATCATTATATAAAACCCTATGAACAATTGATTCATCACTCAAATCTATAACATCAATATTTGCAATTTCAACTTTATTCAAATAGTTTAATTCATTACCACTTGAATCCACCTGTGATAATAATATTTTTTCAAAAATCACTAACAAAAAATATTATTGAAAAATGTCATTAAAATAATCTTAATTTTTGTGTAGAAATATTATTAAAATGTAATTATGGTAAGAAAAATATTATGATATTTGAATAAAAAATATTGGAGAAATTAATAAGAAAATAAATAATATTATTGATAAAATATTATTAAAATGTAATTTTTTTTCTTATCATTAATGTGTTTGACCACATGAAGTTATTTGACTGATTGTTTTTGGTAATATTATCAAGATTCAATTAGCCATAAATATTTGAATAGCTATGAAAAACTTTAATTATTGATTAAAATTATTTATTGAAAAGATAAAAAGAGAACATTCATTTAATGATTTAATAATTAATATATTATATATAATATATATAAGACATAAAAATACATATTAATTATTGCATAAATTTTTTATTTAATTTATATATAAATATTACATTAATAAATATTAAAATTATCCTAATTGAGTCATAATATTAAGTTATAAAATATAGTATATAAATAATGTATAAGACATAAAAAATGTATTAATAACTGCTTTAAATTTTCATTTAATTTATATATAAAAAATACATTAATAAATATTAAATTATCACAACTAATTTATAATATTCAATCATTAAATATAAAAACGTATTAAAATGTGCTTATATTTATTTACAATAATTTCAAAATTTACAAGTTAATAAATATGTTTGACCACATGATTTATTGACCAATTATTTTTGGAAATAATCATCAAGATTCAATTGACCATAATCACGGTGAAAACTTTAATTATTGATTAAAATTATTATTGGAAGGATAAAAATCAAATAATTGATTTTGGTGATCTATAAAAATCAAAACTAATAATATTCCATATAAGTATTTTAAATAATTAACATATTATATATATTAAATATAATATATAAATAATATAGAAGACATAAAAAAAAACATGTCTTAATAATTGCAAGACATTCTTATTTAATTTATATATGATAATACATTGATAAATATTAAAATTATTGCAATTAATTAATAATATTAAATTATTAAATTATATAATATATTTAATTTAAAAAATAGTATTAAATCAGATTATCTTTATTTATAATAATTCTATAATTCATTATTAAACCTATAGTAATTAATTTATAATATTTTTCTTCTCTTCCACAATTTCCAAAGATGAATTTGGTGCTCCTATAAAATTTCGTAAGACCAAAAAATGAGTAAAATTTATAATTTAAATTGAAATATGATAATGTTTGACATGACTAAAATAACAAAGAAAATTTATTTAACATGGAATTTGAATTAAAATAATACTCCATATTCATATTTTTGCTATTTGTGTTAATTGAAAATTATTAAGAGGATATTAATTAAGTAATTAATAATATAAAAATAACCCAATACGTAGTTTTTAAATTGGCTATACATTTTTAATTGAAAGTATTTACAATTGTAAATAATTTTTATATTTCTAACATACATATTAGTAACTTTAATTTCAATATATATATATTTGAACGATACCTTATGCAACTAATATTTATGTTAATATATATACAATTTGAAAATTAGTGTTAATCTATTTTAATAATTCATATATAATTATTACTTAATCTTTGGGTAATATATATGATAAAGAAATCATTATAGTACTCTATGTAGACGTGTTTCGTAAGGAAACATAATTAATACAAAAATTCTCTCTAAAATATATCAGGGCAACTAATTATTTAATTAGTATAAAAAATTAATTTACATATTACACAATAGATTATAATAACCTAAAATAAAATACCTAAAATAGAAAGATGTTTTAGGCGAGAAAACTAAGCAAATTCTTAAAGTAGAATGCGTTATGTTATTATATATATATATATATATATACATATTTATTATATAAGATGGAATGCAAAATAAAATAGATGATCTCAATACAATTAGATTAAGTGGTGTTGGCCCAAAATCTGAACGGACTATTAAATATTAATCTCAATCCAACATCCTATAATATACTAAAATTTCATGGGTCGACCTATGACCGTATAGCATGCGATTATTGATCCATTGAGTTGGGCCGAATGGATCCAATTGTATTTTAAGTCTAGAACAACTTATTTCTTTTAAAATGCTAAGACAATCGAATATACCAGTTGAGTTGGGCCAAATGGATCCAATTGTTGTTTCTATTCTTTTATGTCCTCCAATCTGGTCTGATATGATGTGATATTCCACGTTAGCACTGCCACGTAATCGAGCTAGTCGGAATATATGAAGTCCCAATTTATTTGAGGTCACGTGGATGGTCTATGTTTTTTTCGACAACATTATTAATTCTTGTAAAAAATAGAATTGAAATCGAGCATTAAATAAGATACATGATTACTTTTGAGTCTGCCCAAAAGATACAAGACTAATTTTACAATTTCTTTGAAAAATATAATTGAAATTGAGCTTTAAAAAGATACATGATAAAATTTATAAAGAAAAAGATATAAGATAAATTTTGGGACCGCTCAAAAAACAGAGAACTAATTTCATAATATTCCAACCCTGTCTTTATATAGTTATAGATTGCTCAAGAAAAACATAAACCCTTCGATCAACACTCCGAACCCGAACTCCAGTACCTTTTTCCAGGCCGGATCCTTTGGTACCAAAAACTTCTCTCCAAAACTGTAAACAAAATACAGCACACCATTCTCAGTCCCTCCCACATTGTAACTCAGAGTTTCCTCAGCCTTAAGCCCCATATCAAAAAGACTCTTCACAGGTATCGTCACTTCACCTACAAGCCTGTCTCCCAGAGTTCTCTTGCAGAACAGCTTTACGACGACGTTTGCTCCTGGTTGCTGCACAGCTGACTCAGTTAACGTGTAGTCGAATCGGAGTCTCCATGTGGGGTTTGTCTCTCCTTCCTTGTCAACGCCAGTTTTCATGGTCGTGCTCAATTTTCCGTTTATCGAAACCTCGGCGTATACTTTCTTCCGGCCGACACTTAGGACGTTTGGAAGATAGTACGCTGCAATTAGGGTTAGCTCGAATTTCCTGCACTCCATGAATCAGTGTTGTTGTTGTCCACGTTTTGTTTTCTTCTTTTTTTGGGAAGTGAAGATTGTAGAGGAATGAGTGTTGTGTTTGATTGTTTGTTTAATTTGTTGTCTGATTATTCATGGTTATATAGGGATCAGTGAGGCAAGGTAGTAAGCAGCATGCAACTTAAATTAAATTAGGTTTCAAGAAATGACTGAGTACGTACTTTCATATCAACTAGCTCGACGTCCTATTATTTTTTAGGGTTTAGGCCGTAGATTGACTTTTCTTTCTTTAGGGTTTTTTGAGTTTAAATAATTTATTTTATTTCGAATTTTATCTTATATTTTATTATTTGTAATATATGTCATGTATTAATTAGTGATGTCAGTATATACATATACTGTCTGGTAATTTTTTTAGAATAAAAAATAGAATACAAAATGAAATATAATATCAAAATCCTAAGTTTTCTACCTCCCGTGTTTTCCTCTATTGTGTAGAAAATGTGACTAGATTTTAATTTTGTGTTTTATTTATATTGCAACTTCAATAACATGGATTTGAATCATCTATTTTATTCCGTGTTTTATTTCTTATTACATTATTTTTAATAAATGTCATATCGTAATTATTGATGTCATTATATATACATGATGTGCGCTAATTATTTTTGAATTAAAGATAAAATACAAAATAGAATAAAAAAATCCAAATTCCAATAAACTACACGGCGTGCATATTGAATGAGACCATTAATGAGCACATGATGTGAGTTGCTGAAGTTAAAATATGAGATTGTCGCCTAAAGTTGAATAATAATATAGTTAAAAGTATCATATTTATGGTAGTGCCCAACAAAAATTTAAGAAAACAAAAAAAGAAATAGAAAAAAGAGAAGAAGTCTTCTCGTTTAATGGTGAATAAGTTGACCATTTCTAAAGAGGCAATGACGATTTCAATATATTTTCTTTTCATTAGGTGGTTGGGGGGTGGATAAGTCATATACACACACACACACACACACACACACATATATATATATATATATATAGACACACGCATATATGATTAGGACATGTTTGATATATCAGATAGGATTTGATGAAATAAAATGTATTCTAAAAATCATTAGTTTTCGTACATGACATACATGCTTTCTAATAGAGCAATAATATCTGGAAATTGCGCAATAAATCTGCAAAAATACAAATTAACAAATAAAGTCTGCGAATTCATGAATAATTAATTGTTGATTTATTGTATAATTCAAATATATAACTTGATAATTAAAGAATCTAATACAAGATTTAGTCCTACAAGAACATGTATAGTTAATCCAGAATGTATTTAAATACTTTTTAGATTTGAATTATATTTGTAGATTTCATTAAAAATTATTGATTTTAATAGAAAATTTTCAAATTCTATTTTAGTATTTTATATTTAAATGATAATGTTTATATTTATTTTCAAGTAATATAAGATTTTTATTTTTTTTCATCCCTGTTTCCCGTGAGGTTTTAATTCAAATTTCCAACTTATAAAGCAGCCTCTGTCCACGTAAACATTATGGAATAAAATTTCTTGGTATAGCAGGACTAAAAAACACAACTTACAAAATATAGAGGTCGTAAAATACAAATATTGAAAAACGGAGGACCAAACGTAATGTTGGAGGACTTTAAATAATTATCAATAAACTAATAAATAAATGTCAGCCGCAGTAACAAAGTAGAAATCTGTCGGATCTAAAAACAATATTAAAGTATTCTTATTTAAAAAACAAGAAAATGAGAAGAGCAGTGGATGATGCTGCAACAGCCCGATATGACTTGGTCCATGAAAATAGAAAAATAGAATTGGATGGTCCGACGACTACACCAAAGTGGGGTGGTCCCCACGGTAAATTTTTCTATATTTATTCTCAAGGGTAAATTTGGAATTTGAATTTTTTATTTTATTTGATTTATTGTTTATTTTAAAATATTAATGTTTTGATAGAGAAAATTTCTCTAACGTAAAAGAATGAAGAGTCCAAAGAGGAAGATAGTTACTGATTGATGTTTAAGTTGCAGGAGCTCAATCTTGAGATATAATGATTCTTGAGAGTGTAGATTCAACCTGCATCCAAACTCGTTGAAGGGGGTTACAATAAGGATACTTGTTCTTCAAGTCATTTGGGATTTTTTTTAGGGTTTCTTCAGTAAATAGTAAAAGTAATAAAAAAACATGGGTCTTATATGAAGTATACTTACTTATATATACCTTTTGTCAGGGTAAAATTTTTTTTATAAAAAGTATCTGACTCTGACACTTTTGTACCTTTATCTCGTAAAAGATAAGATTTGTTTTTCTTTGTTAGAGATCATTTAATGTGCCAGACATGTCCTAACATATTAACTGTCGCCGACTACATCTCGTTCAAGTACGATGATAGTTCCTTCGTGTAAGACTTCAAAATTGGGATTCATAATGAGCAATGAACCATTTCGACCAATTTAGATATGATTTGATAATATATTCATATCTGCAACTCACTTATGAACAAGTAAATTCTCATCTAAATAACATGACATGGTATATTCAAGACCCCCTCAAAATAATTAAGAGCGTGATATCTGAATGCACTTGTAGAGTTTCACAATTAGCTCCTCCACTCACTGTGACGATCGACTTTATGTGGACCTGTTCGGATGCATGGTTTAGCCCACATCAGTGTTAAGTAGTGATGTTATCATATACGTAGTATAATAATTATTTTGAAATAGAAGATGGAGCATAAAATAGAACGAAAGATTTAAATTCATAATTTTGTAAGGATAAGATAAATAAATTATGTTTGTTAGGGTGTTTTCTCATCCAACTCTATCTTTAGCTCAGGTCTATTTATATGAGATCTTATATCTAAATTTTTATTTGACTCTTCCAATAAAACTTTTTGAGATAATTTCTAAAAAATGGTACGTGACGAATCTCCTTATTAATATAAACAATTGTCACATGTCCAATTATGTAATGATGAAACTATCTATCACTAAAATTAAATATTGAGAATATTTTATTTGAATTTACTTGTTATTCAAATGTTCTATTTTGTTTATTTTGTGAAATTTAATTTAATTTTAATTCAATTTGATAATAATATTTGGATATACATATTTGAAATTTTAAACTTGAAATTTTTGTTTTTCATAAAATATTTATAAGTAAAAAAATAAATATATTTATATTTACTAATATACAAATATATAATAAAAGTATGTCAATAGATAAATAAATATAGTATAGTATATTTGAAAATTTTATATATGCATATCTATAAATACAAAAAAAATTACACAAAAATATTTATACACATGCAATATTTGAATTGAACATTCACAAAAAAAAAAAAAAAAAAAAAAAAAAAAAAAAAAAAAGCTTTTATTTGAAGTCAAATCATGATCTATATTTAAATTCAAATGGTGATTTGAATTTAACAAAAAAAAAATTATTCTCATAAGAACCCAAATTGTGATGTTCCAAGAAGTTAACTATTCAGCTTAGGGGCCATTATTTGCAACCCACTTTTTTCATTCATACAACCTATCAGTTTTAGTAATAAAAAGTAATTCTAAAAAACTAAATTGTCCTTCCTAATAATAAGAGGTAAATAGTTAAAATAATACAAAAAAAAAACAAAAACAAAAACAAAAAACAAATCTTCCTTTACGAACTTGTTTCTCTTTACATTTTCTTCCCAAAACACCATACATCTTAATTCTTAAAGTATTGATCAAAAGAGGAGCAAAATAAGCCTAAAGAATTCATTTGAAATTGATAATATGCATTTTCTCTTATTATTTTTATTGTTTTTAATGATAATTTTTTAGTTTCGTCAATTTTGTGTTGTCTAAATCTAAAATTATCATATGCACATGTTCGATTTGATTCGATCAAATATAAACACAACAGATGTTCGACCAAAACGATCAAACTTTTCTAACATCTTCGAACCTCACGACCAAACAATATGTGAAATGTTCGACCAAGTTGGTTAAACAAGTGCAAAAATGTTTGTTACTCTAAGTAGAACATGATATTAAATTAAGAATTTAAACCTTTTATGTAAGAAACAATTAATGTTAAGACGGAGTTGAGTATTATACAACTCGTGTATAATAAGACTGATATAGATTATACGGAAAAATCACGATAGATTAAATTTTATTTGCACGTCATTTGACTTTTTGTTGGACAAATATATTTTATTTGTGCAAAATGAACTTTTTTATGGAGAAAAAAAAAAACCTAAATGTTCCCCCTCTCTCCATCTATTTATAATTTGATTCAGAGGAAAATAATATCTTCAATTTATAAGATTTGCAAATTAACTTTCTCTTAATTTTCTTTTTTCAATTTATACAATTGGAGGATTGAATTTTTTTTTTAAATTTTAACCTACACAATTAATGTCATCCTATTGATACTTTTAGAAAGAAAAATAATATTTTTGGTAAAGTTTACACGATTAGCCGTGTAAATTTATACAAATATTTCAAAAAATTAAGAGTAAAAGTAAATTTTAATAAAAAAAATTACTTATATTCGTTCCAATTTCCACAGTACAAATAAAATATTTGCTGCATTAATCATGTTCTTCGATATACCCGACAAGTAACACAATCTTCTCTTCTCCTTCAATCACCTGGCGTCGTAGAAAATGTCGCCGCCATCTTCATATTCATCACCACGAACTTCCCTGGAAACCCGACCCGGCTTCGCCGCCGCATCGCCATCGTCCGATTCTCCACCCAACAGAATTAACGCTCCTCCGATCAACACCAAGAACCCGACCCCGATCGCCGATTTCCAACCCGTCGGCTTTCGCACCAACACCTTCTCTCCAAAACTGTACAGAATATTCAGCCTCCCATTCCGAGTCCCCCTCACATTGTAGCTCAGTATTTTCTCAGACATAAGTCCCATATCGAACAGACTCTTCACTTGTATGTTCACTTCACCTATAAACCTGTCGCCTAAACTTCTCTTACAGAACAGCTTTACGACGACGTGTACTCCGGCCTTCCGGACAGTAGATTCGCTTACCGTATAATCGACCGGGAAATTCCACCTGGGATTGGTTCCTCCCTGCGTGTCAACTGGGGTTCTCTTGCTGGTTTTGGATTCTCCTTTGAGTGAAACCTGTGCGTACACCTTCATCTGCCCTAAACTTCGAACGTCTGGAAGGTTTTCGGCTGAAATCAGAGTTATTTCAAGCTTTCTGCACTCCATGAATGTTGTTTTCTGTGGGGATTCTTGCAAGAAATTTGGTTGAATATTGGAGTGGATGATCGTGGAAGTCGATTAAGTTTTAATATACAGGGACAAGAATATTTTAATTACTTACAAGTCAATGAATAATTTAGGAAAATTTTCATGTTTTGTCATTAACTTGGTCATATCTAATGCATCACCTCTTACTTGATGTGCGTCTAATAATAATCATTAATATTTTCTTTAATTTATATTTAATTTTGTCAAAATTTAAAAATCTACTAAAAGTTTTTAATGTGGCATTTATAAATTTATTTGTCTTGTAGGCACGTGACGGTCACTTGTACATCAATAATTTATGGTGAATTTTGAAATTTCAGCAAAAACCAATATGAATTAAACAAAATTCAAAGTTAATTATTATTATAAAAAGTCGTAGTTAATTGAGATAAAATAATTTATTTTTTCAATATTTCAATTATTAATACAAGCCAATGAATATTTTATAATTAATCAAATGGGGGTAAACTCATGACTTGGTGGAACATTTGAACTAGTTGTGGTATTATTTAAGGTCATAGTGTCATTAATTGCTAAGAAAGTGATCGTTGATTTGTTCTTTTCAATAAGAAAATAAATTAATTACTTAAAATGGTTAACAGGATCCATTGGTAATAATGTTCACGTATTCATCTATAAGTGATGTGTCAAAATTTTATAAAAAAATACTCATTTTAATTTTTTTTAATCTAAATTGTAAAATGGGATATATATTAATATGTGCCAACAATAGTTACGTGAGCATTATTACATAATTTGTTCACACAATTATGTTTTATCATCCTGTCGTTACAATAAATAACACAGAAAATTAAAAAGAAAACATACAACATTCAGCGTCACGTGAATGAATGAATAAATTAATGGGTTCAAGTGATCTTAAAGGTACGCAAAAGTCAACCCGACCCGAACTTAAAAGTATCTTAATCCTTATGCTCCCTATCATCATCGCCTGTGTCGTAATCTCAAACGACAACAGGGTACCCTCTTCAAGAGAGATGAACCAGTGAACCTTCGATGTGAATCATTAGCACTTGAGTGTGTCGCGGATGACTTTTAGGAAATACAATGAGGGAGGAAATAAAACAATTATATATATACATAGCATTTTAATAAATGAAGTGAATCAAGGTGAACTAAATCGAACCATGTACCTCGACTCTGAAAAACTGATTAAAAGTAGTGAGTTGGGCTTCAATAATTATTTTTGGTTATTTTTAGTTTGTTTAGATAACTTTTACTTTGTAGCTTAATATGTTTTTGGTTATTTGAATTATTTTGTTGTGAAGAAAATTTGGTAAAAATAACACAAATTGTTGGGTTAATATTAATGTCCAATTGATGTAGCAAAATGTCCATCAGATTTGTCTCCTCTCCGACACGCTCTTTTCCCGTAATCTTCATTCGAACTCAATAGAATACCTGCAAAAATATGTTAGGGGCAGGACTTCGATGCTAAGTCACATCCAATTCATTTCCTTTATTCATATCAAAGAGACATTGTGCATAAAATATCAGAGAAAAATAGAAGAAGTGGAGAGGAGGAATAAGGGGCGCGCGCACACACACTATGTATATATATATATTTATATATATAAATATGCAAACTTAAATAAAGTCAATCATCCTTTTTACTAGGCTTGGACCAATAATATTTAAAGTGATATGATTTAGCCCACATCTATCAATTATTTTCTTATTAAACTAAATATATTAGTCATACCAAATACAAGTCCCAAAAGCTTTGACCATAATTATTCATATGTCTAAATGAGTTTATAAATAACAACTTTTTTGGCCGCCAATATTCTAATAGATTTATAATATATTAATTATTGATCATTTTATTTTAAAAAAATTCTTAAACTGATGGATTTGTTTAATTTTTGCTATTTAAGATTTTTTATATTAAGAAAATATATTTTATTACTTTGTGAATTTTATTTGATATTTTTATATTACTATTTTTATAAGATTATTAATTTTTTAAGTAGGATGGCAATGCTTGATACAATATGATTCATGACACGATTTACATCTTGATATACAAACAAAATGACACGAAAAGATACAAAATAATAAGCAATATTTAATAATGTGACTTGATAATACATATTTTAGATTAAGTTAACATTATTTAATTGTACTTTTATACTAACATAAAATAAATAACATGAAAAATATCAAAATAAAATCCTAACATAGACGCACAAGCAAAATTTACCGTCTTTATTTTTAGGGGACTAAATATGATTGTTTATTGCAATTTATTTAATTTTAATATATGTAAGTTAATTATAATAATTATTAAGAATATATTCCGTTGTTTTGTTGTACACTCGATATATAATATATTACAATTAATATTAATTTATTATTATGTTATTATAAATATTACAAATTGTGCAAACCATATACTAGCGAGTTGATTTAATGAAACAATTAAAAAATGGCAAACGCTCACTAAAACCTACATAAATCAAATCCTACAACTGGCTTTGCTATAATTCCCATGAAAACGTCATGCAGGCCTTACAAAACTGTTCAATCAGAGGTACCTCAGAGAGAGAGAGAGAGAGAGATCTAAGAGAGAGAGAAAGAGAGATCCAAGTGATCATGGGATCAAGGAGAGTGCTGAGCCTTAGCTGCGGAAAATGATTTGAGATCAGTTCACTGGCGGCTCTCAGAGAAGGTGGTATTCAAGATCATAGCCACAAAACTGTTCATCTGTCAAAAGATCCTTCTTCTTTAAACACAGTTCTTAAAAACTTCGCCCTTCAATCTGGTGTTCTTCGTTTTCTTCGTAGAAGTCGAGCATGTTTCTTGCTGACAAGTGACAGGAGAACTTAAGCATGATCTTTTCTTGACATTTTCAGAACAAATCTGACATCGCACTCGAGCTCTGAGATTCCCATAGACACCTGCATTCTGGCAAAGGGTTCAAATATATAGAACCCTTTCGTGTCGACTTCTTAACTCTAGGCACCATTATGCTTTTCCGATCACTCTCTGCTAGCATCATCTCCATCTCATCCTTGAACATATCCCAACTGCAAACCAAGAATTAATTGTATCAAGAAATCTTTAAAATAATTTTGAATATTTAAACAGCATCTTCAGCCTCCCAATTACTGTTGTATTCAGGATAGAGAGTGTGTTACACATTATTATCATGACATCTTATCAATATGTAACAATGTGAGGAAGATGTTACCTTATACTTGTATTCTGCAGTAAGACGACAAGCTTGGTTTTATCGGGCATGATAGTTTTCGCGTGTCCATTGTAGAGGAATCGTCTTTGACCCATAAGAAAATGAGGGAAGTTTCCTCCTTGAGTGGTCACAAATACTTCACTAAACAAGCATACCATGTAGTCCAAAGCAGCCAGTCTTGAAGAATAACCCTGTAGAATAAAAAGGGATTTAAAGTATTTGGTCGTTTACATTGCAGTAATGAAGGATTCCTCGAAAAGTTAAGGATTAATATTCTTAGTCGGAAATCAAATGGATTTAGTTTTATACAATACGTGAGTAAGATAGTCGGAAAGCAAACAAAGGAGGAGTACTTCTTGATGGTACATGGATAGAGTGATTAATGGATGGCAGCAATGAATTTTGAAGAAAGTTCTCAGCCATTTAAGGTATATATGGCAAAATGGAATATAGTCACTATCTCAAGAAAAAGGCTATAGCCGTTTTAGCATAAAAAGACTATATATGCCCCTTTTACAAGAGAAACAATTATGTCTTCTTCCATGGTCCCAAGACATGCAAAAGGTCAAGAAAGATTGTTTTGAGCTTCACATGCCCAAGACATTAGACATCACTGTCTCGAGAATGTGAAGCTTGAGACAAGATGTCCCCAGGCTTGACTCAAGCTTCTGCAGGTTGTCTTTAACTATATCTTAAGTCTTTTACTACACCAAAATGACTATATTCCAAGTTTTTGTTTGAACGGGTGGCCATAGGTCAGAATCACATAATTTCTCTTTTAGAAACATAGCAATACAGGCACTTGAGAGTTTACCTGGAATGCAGCAAGTTCATCAGCAGTAGCAAGTGATTCCTTAGTCTGTAGGAGCGGAAACATATTCCGAAGAGGTTCTAAATATCGCTCCGCGTTGTAAATCTTGCCAGAAGCCAAATAAATGGAAGTATTGTTCGAAAATCCCATGCCTCTCAACATCATACCAACCTATGCTGACAAAGAAATATATACCAAAAGAAAGAGTATTACAGATAGCAAACAACATTGTGGGGTTTCTGTCAATTAAATGCACAACAAATTTGAGCTCGTTTCAATCAAAAGGAGAGTAAAAAGAGAAATCAGAAACAGATTTTGGGATGCAAAACTAACCTCCACTGGTGTCATTGGGCACCTTCCATTAACACGATTAAGACCAGGTGCAGAGTTTCGGTTTTTGAGCATAAACTTTTTTCCCCAACCTTTTTTACGTATTGCATCCATTTCAGATTTTTCCATCCCTCCTTCATCATATACGCAGCATGAGAAAGCCACCATATCCTAGATTTGAAACCAATACAAAATTGTTAAAAAGTAGAAATCATTTTTAGTTGTAAACGATGATTGGAAATATTTTTAAAATAAGTAAGAAAAAAAAAGGAGAAAATTACCTCTTCAAATCGGAGATGAACTGCAACGTAACTTCCCCCAGAACTTAAGCTCTTATCAGCCATTCGATTGACTATCTTTTTGGCAAGATTCGTTATGGTTGAAGAGTATCTCAGAGCTTTATAATTAGCTAAGCATCTTAAGAACTGAATATGTGGTGGAATGCTCGTCGCCAATCTGTTTGCGAAGGGAGAAATCCGAACAACACTGCAAAAATATTGTCTTTTTAGCAGTAACAAAAAAATCATGAATAAAATATGAATCATAATGTGCTTCATGCTTTAGCATGTCGATTATTGTAGGAAAATAAGGAGAAGAGGATATATTACAATGTACCTTGTTTCTTGCAAGAGAGGATAAACCTCGTCCAAGTAATAACGAGCAGATGCCCAAGCTGGGACTTTTAAGCTTGGGATATTGCTAATGCTAAAGTTATAGTTCTCCATCAATTCATTTGGCAAATCGTGCACCACTGTAACAAAATCTCTCAGGGAGGATATAAAGTGATCCACATCATATATATCAGCAAACTCACTGTAAATTACCACAAGAGATAAAAATCAAACAGTAAATATATATAAGTCTCACATAAATATGTATAAAGAAGCAGCATCTGAGAAAGTTTGCATCGTAAAAGATCCAGATGTAGAGAGAATGAAGCAAGAAAGAACAATAATTGATAGGACTTGGAGCAACGTAACTCAATGGCTTTTGTTCAAGATTTTAGCATTTGAGAGCACCTCAGTGAGTATAATGAGCAAATTTAATATTTAGCAAGTCGATTCCTCTCCCATCAAACATTAATGAATCCAAACAAATTTGCCATGTCAAACAGCACCAAGTGTGTATCTACTCTGTTTCTGCTCTCTCATATGACAGAGCAACCATGATTCGGAAAGCCAATAAGGTTGATCCCACATTCCACTATGAGAGAGAGAGGAGGGGGAAGAGGAAAGAATGGCTTGATGAGTGTTTAACTCACCTGGGGTCCTTCCAAACGTTATGAAGATCAAAGCGAGGGACAACGAGAGTAGCATTCAACAGTCCAGCTACAGCAACAGCATTGCAAATCTGCAGGTGCAATAAACATATTATGTAAGGCTCTGCTTCTAAACATGAAATGCAGATAGTGGGAAGACATTTTTAATAACAAAACCGTGGACCTTTATCTCGGTATCTAAGAATGTAATATTTCTTAAGGTATAGCAACCAACAAAAATCAAAGTTGATCATTATGCAATTTTAACTAGTACAAGTGTTTTTAGAAAACCAAATAACACATCAACAATCAGAATTGGAGCAAAAAGTGTTGGCATGAGTCTTAATCGCATACCGATGACCTTTGCTGGTTAAGACCGCCATTAGCCTCCACCACCAGATAGCGTTGAAGCCCGGGGGAGACTGATAAAAGGGGAGAGAGAAAGAAAGAGAGGGAGAAGGCTCAGTTATGAAATTATGATTGAAGACAACTCTCAATGTCTTCTATACACATCAAAGGTTATCATCATTGAAAATATGAAGAGAATTAACATGAATGAGACACTCATACCAGAATGCCGATAAGTAATAGCATTCAAACAGGGCCTTT
Organism: Caryopteris x clandonensis; assembly: GCA_028749325.2. Taxonomy (NCBI): domain Eukaryota; kingdom Viridiplantae; phylum Streptophyta; class Magnoliopsida; order Lamiales; family Lamiaceae; genus Caryopteris; species Caryopteris x clandonensis. The sequence goes on along the minus strand of JAPYKT020000033.1, from coordinate 3,468,371 downwards.
GCTCTTTCAGCTTTCGTCTGTATCTCCAGAGATTACTCAACTACAATAGACAATTGTCGATAGTTACTAAGTCATGCCACTTCTCCAACAAGGGCTTTCAATGAAACACCTAAAAGAATGTGCATTTTGTTTCACGATGCAGAGGAAAAGCCATGATATATGTTGCAGGTTTGATACACCATAAAAATATTTGATCAATGTCTTCTTATTCTTCTTCTTCTTCTCCTTTTTTTAAGAAATAAAATAGAATAATTCTTTTCACATTCTTTATTTGTTCACTTGTTCCAACATAAATCAACATGCTATATCAAACTCCAGACATTTCCCAACAAGTTTCCAATTTCCCAGAACCTTTTGGTTTTCACCTTATGCTTAAAGTTAAAGGGAAATTAATTAAGCCCAAAATTGATTTTTTTTTTTTTAATAGTTCATCTTCTCAGACAACAAATGCAAACAGGGTACATGGAAACATTAATAACATGAACAGATTAACGAATAAATAAAGGGGGGGAAAAAGTATTTTTCCAGTATCTATGAATATTCTTGTCAGCTGAATTTCTCTATTGTCCAAATCAAAATGACTTTAAGACAAAAAAATCTTGAGAACAACTACAAGTTTTACTAAAGCTGACTCTACAGCCTCTCATTAAAAACCTGCATTTATAAATCGAAAAGCATTCTCCACAATAACTGTAAAAGGAAAGAGAATTGTTACCACTATTTTCTACAGTCTGAAAACAGACATTTAAATCAATTTCCTTTGTCGTCTAGAAACAATTAGAGTAAGCACAGTGTAAGATGCCAAGAAAACAACCAAAAAAAAAACCATGTGAAACCTCAATAGTGGAAGCATTATCGGACTGGATTTCCGGCCACAATTTAAGAAAAAGCTCTTGGCTGCGGTAGAGCGATCCCGGCCGCGGTGGCGGCGGAGGGTGCAGGATGGTTAACAAGGGTCCTGAACAGGTGATCAGGGCCAGAATGTAGAGAATTGTCAAGAAAAGTAGGTATCTTTTGTGGAATATTCCGGCGTAGAAAAAGCAGACTACCCCACGATGCCGGTGCTTGCAGTGGAGGTGTAGCTTCCGACGGCATCTGGTGGCGGTGGACTCGGTGGTGTACGTTAAAGCCATGCAAGTGGGATTCAAAGTATGTGTCTGTGTGTGCGCAGAGATGGGATATTTATGCTGCTATGTGCAGTACTAGACTACTAGGAAAGTGCTTCCCTGTTCGTGGGTTTATAGTGCTTTCTCGGAGAACATGGGGAGTAGAGTAAATGTAGTTGTCAAGGTTTAAATGTTGTTTATGGAAATACTATAGTTTTCTAAATTAAATTAAATATATATGAAAAAGTAAGAGTCAGTGTAGTTAGTTGCTTTGGGTACACAAGATCCTTTATTCACGTAGTTTTGATCCCTTAAATATATCAACTAATTTGTATGTGTATCGTAGGCATAAATTAAATAAATAATACTTTTTAAATAATTATCTTTTTATATAATAAAATAATATTATTAAAAATTTAATAGTACTATCAAAAAAAAAGTAATATCTTATAAAATAAAAAATAATAATTTTTAGTACACATTTTTAGGTAACAATTAACAATTTTTTAAATAATTAAATAATTTTTTTAGTAAAACAATTAATATAATAAACCAATTATATTCATCTCATGAGGCCCACTTTCCTAATTTCTTTGTTACAGATTTTTCCTAGCGTTTTTTATTAATTAACATAATTTTTAGTGATACATCATATAATTCTCATTTTATAATAAAGTATAAATTATCAATAATTATGATGTATTATACAAAAATCGTCCATCGATAAATAAAATTAATATATAATAAAAAAGTTATATTAACTTATATAGGTAGGGTCGAAATATAAAAAAATTATTACCATTAAGACGGTACCTTGTTTTAAGTAGTTTTTTTAAAGTTTTTATCTTACCGATCTTATTAGAATATATAAAAAATACGAATCTGTGTCGAAGACCCTTCGTCTTTCTCTCTTAATCGTTAAGGGTGGGGCGGGGCCGGTTTTTATGTCTGTATCGGTGAGTTGGGACTTGGGAGGAGAAATTGGGGATCAAAGATTTTGGAGGGAATATCATCAGACTTGACCTAAATATCTTTTGTTATGAATGTGAAATTGTGGCATTATTCATTTCTGTCCTTTATTTGCTTTGGCCCTCTTTCTTTCTTGTCGTTTTATTATTCCCAATACAACCGGTAGGAGTCCTTTTCCCCAACCCTCAAAATTAAGATTATTAATTCTTTTAATTTTTTTTCTAGAAAATATATTATTTCAAGTAAATCGCAAGTTTAGATCACCATTTTTGCCGGGAAAATAAATCATATCCTTCCGTCTAAAAGAAAATTTTATAATAAGAAATTGTGCTTAAAACTATATTTTTAAAGTCAATATCTTGTTTAATTAGTCAAAATAAAAAATTATTATTTATTATTTTACTAATAAGTTATATATGATTGAATAAGTCAGATCAACGAATAAAAAAAGTATATCTAAGAGAATTTTTGGATTTCAGAAGCTTGTATCTTTATTTAATTGATCAATAATAAAGTTTGCTCAATTTTAAAAAATTATCACAAATTTTAAGGATCAAATCAAATTCATAGTATACTCTTAATTAATGGAAAAAAACATTAATTGTTAGTTAAAAGTATGTGTGTGTGTGTGTGTTTACAAGAAATTTAAGGATAAATTAGAAAAATTCATTACTTCCCGGCTTGAAATTGTAAATTGCCGCTTAATGTGTAAAAAATAGAACTCCTAATCATTTATTTTAAATTGGAGAACGTATATGTTTTTAAAAACACGAGTTTTTTTTTCTTTTTTAAATAGAAAGAATATTAATTATAAATAAAAAATAAGACATATGCATATATGCGTGTGTCCTTTGTTCATTATTCTATTTCTATTAAAATATGTTATTATTTCGTACAAAAAAATGTATCTAAAATAAAAATAGACACAAATGGGATGCATTGTTGACCCCCAAAGAAGCTTTCACACTTTCCGCCGGAATCCAAGGCGGAATTGTCAGGACATCCACTACTAATAAAGCCACTCGAGGGATCCTCAATTCCATTTTGTCCTTTTTATTACAACTAAAAAAAAACCCTAATGGCCAATGAAGCTCCAAGTAAATGAGAATATAATTGCGTTCTCATCCACTCTTTTTGAACAACTGAGACTGAGCCCCACATTTAATACCTTTTTAGGACCACCAATTCTTTGTTTGCTTCATCAGATATTTTGTGCATTGATTTATTCATACCGAATGTCCACTTCTGTGCTTCTTGGATGTGAATGGACCAGCACAATCAATGGTGGAATACTTTCTGGAGTCGAACCACATTTCTTGTGTTGTTGTGCAAAAAATCCTACCTAGGTGTTAGGTTATCTTCGATCTTTTAAGTTTTTCATCGATTTTGATATAACTAATTTTGTTTACGCTCCTGCACACTATGCCCCATATTGTCACTCGCTGAGCGTCTAATTCTTTTTGCAAGATTGTTATGTATATGAGTGTTGTAGCTAGTTGAATTAATCATATAAGCTTCCAGAAGAGATTCTAGGTTTTAGGATTTAGCCTTTTATTATTGTAGAAATATAGGGGAAAAAAAAGGAAAAGGAGAAAATGTAGGTTGACCTTACATATATGTAATTTGTGCCTCACAAATAGAAACAGGGAATAGTTACATGTGGATACGTTTTCATTTCTTAAGTGGTAGATTTGGTTCGAGGTAACTAGGTATTGAAAAATAAAACTTCTGCACAAGAATTCTTGTTGCTGTAATTGTTGCTCGAATTCCAAATTCACACTAATTAATCGCGAGACAACTCTACTAAACCATTAAGATCGAAATAAATTCATACGTCTTCTCATGCATGGCAAAGAATTTACTCCACCCGATATTCTTGCACAACTTTTTTCAAATCCTCATATATCCCCATTTCCTTCATGCATTCTACATCGGCGAAACGAGTGGCTCGCCTTTTCTTCCTTTGGACTTCAAACCACCTTTCACATTCATTCTCCCAATTAGCAAACTGTATTCTGTAGGCATCCGGCATGGTGGATAGAATTCTTTCGTACTCCTCTTGTTGTTCTTCGATGGAGTGTTGACTCCATTCGAAGGTAGTATTGACAACATCCATACTATGATCCATTGTTAGTACCTAGATGACATGAAATTAATATTACATTCATATCAACAAGTTCAAAAGTCATATAATACAATATTCATTCTTAATTACATCTCAAGCAATTTCATCATTCAAAATTGAAATTCATGGGATATTAAGATCATTTGATCCTTGTTCTAGACAAAATCATGCCACATTTCCAATTTCTATGATGCATACCAAGTGTTCGATAAAAAACTTCAATGAAAACTTACAAAAAAACATAACTTGTTTCATGCCATAATACTCCAAATTAGTCCCTCATCAATATATTCAAACAACAACCTCAATGTTAAATGAAAACATACCTAAATAGATGATAATATCATGCATACCAAGTGTTCGATAAAAAACTTCAATGAAAATTGCAAGAAAACATAACAAGTTTCATGTCAAAATACTCCAAATAAGTCCATCATCAACATATTTAATCAACAAAAGCAATGGTAAATGAAAACATACCTTAAGAGTGGAAAAATGAAAATTGTTGTTCTTGCTTGAATCCTTCAAATCTTCACCACTTTTTTGGAAAATTGGAACAATTTGTTGTTTAAAATGATTTATTGAATGATTTCAACGGAAAAATTGAGTTGTATGATGATAATATTTTGAATTGAAGAGCAGAAATTGGAAGAGGCTCGGGTTTGGAAGAGAATGAGTGAGAGAAAAGGAGAAGAAAATGGGTTAAAAAAGGCTCCGTGGCTTCGCACTCGGTCGGGCACTTCACTCGGTCGGCCGAGTGCGAAGGAATTCCTGAAACCTTCGCACTCGGTCTGCTCGGTTGTGCCACTCGGTCTGGCACTTCACTCGATCGGTCGAGTGCGAAGGAATTCCTGAAACCTTCACACTCGGTCTGCTCGGTTGTGCCACTCGGTCTGGCACTTCACTCGGCCGGCCGAGTGCGAATGAATTCCTGAAACCTTCGCACTCTGCTGGCCGAGTAGGGATCAGTCTTTGTAATTTTTTATTTTAATTTTTTTAATCTTAGCTTTTAAAACTATAAAAATTTTATAATAATAATAATAATAATAATAATAATAATAATAATAATAATAATAATAATAATAATAATAATAATAATAATAATAATAATAATAATAATAATAATAATAATAATAATAATAATAGTAGTAGTAATAAATGAACATCATCACTAAATAATTGAACGTTTAATTACATAGAGAACAAATTAATAATCATAATGTGATCCTGTAAAACAACAACACCTTGTTTTTTTTCCTTTTGCCTCTACCTCGATCTTTTTGTGGATCAGGTTCGCCATCTGATTCATTATCATCTGTCGTAATATTCAAACTAAAAGTTGGACGACCCGATGATGATGATGATGCAGTCATCGAAGTCACATGATCATGCATTTCATTTGAAGTCGTGCCAGCTTGAGGATATGAAATCGGGGATGAATTGAACTGTGGCCAAAAACTTCCATAAGTGCATGATGGTGGAAGCGGAGATGTATAATGCCCGGAGTCTAAGAGAGAAGTGAACGACTGACCATGTGCCGTAAAATTCCAATTAGGAGTGGCGAAAGGAAGTTGAAATTCTTGTGGGGGCACATAACTGTCAATCTGCATGTCCATACTAGTAGAGACAAAAGGTTCTGGGCTATTGTGCGACGTATGTTGTGGTTCAGGATCATATTGCGGTTCAGGCTCATACTGTGAGTGATGGCGTTGGAATGATGGTCGACGATCATGAAAGTGAGCTCTAGCCTGCGCGTATATGTCTTCTACTGATCGTCTGAAGGGCTCCCTAAGATACGGTTGCTCGTCTATGACAAGTTTATTCAAATTTTCCCATAAACCTTCCTGCAGTTAATTGACAATACAAAACATAAACATGAAATACATAAATGCATAATAGAAGTTTGAATACCAAAATACAGCCACATACCAAAACTTCTATAGATGCATTTGATTGTGGTTGGTACCCCACATGCATATTTAACCCTGGAGTTATTAGACGTCATGTTATTCTTTCATACCAGCTGATATAACCATGGTCGACGTCTGACTCATTCCAACCAATAACAGGAGCGGAGACAATATGATCATTTTTGTTAAGCCACCATTCTACAAATGAAGCATGAGTTTCAGCCCAATTTGTAGTGGAGTGCCCTCTACGGCATATATTATGCAATGTATCGTGCACATCAATAATGCCTTGTGGAATTCGTTGTCTCAACCCAAACTGTCTCAATATCCGATCGAGGTAATATAACTCAACAATTGAATAATGAATCATAGGGCATCTTGACATCCACATATTGGTGACTCTGATAATTCCAAGGTCAATATATGCCCTCACAGCAGTTGGGTATGGGTCGTAAGGTTGCCAATTGAACTGCATAAATATAAAGTTAATTAAAATTTAATAGAAAGATAGCATAATCTAAACAATTAGATATCATACCTCTTGTGGAGTTTGCCTGTCTAAACTCTCCCGAATAGCCCTTAGGTTGTTCGTCAAACTAGTTGTAAAGTTGTGGTATTGTAACCACTCAACACCATACGGTGCAACAGGAAAAACTCCATCCACACCAACAATTGCCGATGTATTAAGGCGTCTACCTCCTGACATTTGCGGCGTGAGAAAAGTAATTCTTGACCAAGCCCATATCTATTATGAAACAATAATATGTAAAATGATTTTCACATTTTTATATAACATATTTAAATTTAACAATATAGAGACATATTTACTTGCAGTAGTTGCATGGGCCCACCAACTTGTGTACGACCTCTATGTGCTGCATTGCACAGCTGATGGTACAAATAACCTAGTACCGCTGAACCCCAACTTAAATTACAGCATTCATCAATATCTTCTAGCTGATTCAAATATACCAATGACCCCATATTCCCAGAAGTATCTGGGCACATTATAAATCCTAACAAAATCAAGGCACATCCACGTGCATATTGCACAACATGTTTTTGTGGGTTGTTATCGGTAACAGGGTGCATGCTTAGGTGTGTACCTAATGCTAACAGTGAAAATTTTGACCATTTTAAGTCTTCTGCATTAGGGTCCCATCCCAGAAGCACCTGACAACGTGTAGTCCAATATGACCTTCCGGTTGAATTATGTGAACTTATAACGGCCCCACCTTCAATTGGCAGACCCCAAATAAATGCGACATCTTGTTATGTCACGGTCGCCTCTCCAACTCTAAAATGAAATGTATAAGTTTCGAGCCACCACCTCTCAACTAGTGCAGTGATTAATGATTTATTAATTGTATAATCACCACATCTGTAAACACCATAGAATCCCATACGATACAACATGGATATGACTCAGTAATGCAACCTTTGTGTACGTCTGAGTATTTCCCTGCCATCATCGTTTGAGTCATCCTCATAAGGATCATGGTCATCAAGTCTCCAAAAGATACCACTTCCGTGTCTGCACTTCAATTTTTGGCCAACTTCTCCTGCAAATACATCCTCAGATCGGTGTAGATATTGTTCCCTTAAAATCTCACCACTAATAGGGCCATATTCTCCGAAGTGCTCCATACTGCAATAAAATTAAATCTATTAGAAGAACTAAAAATAATTGAAATTGAAAATGGAAAAAAAGTAATTAAAATTTGAAATTGTATAAATTTATAAAACAGTGAAAACTAATAAGTGTTAATTCAAACTTGAATACACATTATCCGCATACAAATCAAAAATTGATTACATCTAAAACAAACAACATTACAACATTCTATACACAACAATCTCATCTATGGTCATATGAAGTTCCTGTCTGGGAAGCAGCTTGATCTTGTGCACGATATTGTTGCCTAGCGCGTGTTTGTGCCCAATCCATTTCATTTTCAATTCTCATCGTTTTGCCTCTTCCTTTATGTCTCTTCTTGCGCAATGCCGGATTATGACACAGTTGGAAGGAAGCCTCATCCCAATAATATTCATCAGGCAATGCCTCAAACTTACCACTATAGGTGTCCACATACGTACTTGTATTGAAAAATGAGTTCATGTAAATCATCGGATTAACTTCAAAATATCGACAAGTTTGCATTGTATGTGAACATGGTATGCCGTTTTGCTTCCAGTCTCCACAGCTACACTCTCTTAGCATCAACTTGACAATGTGGGTATAGCATCTCATTGTTCCTGGCACAAATGTTTTCACTGAAGCTGTTTGATCAGTAAAATCAACCTTATAGACTTGATGTTCCATTGCCTTCCGTTGTCGTTGATCATACTTCTTGTACACCTCATCAGGCCATGGTTGGTTCCTTTGTTGCATTTCACGGCCCAGTGTCAATCAGTCAAGAAAATATTTTATCGATCGATAAAATGTAGCCTGCACAATCGCACAGATTGGGAGCCGTCGTGCACCTTTCAACAAGCCATTCATGCACTCAGACAGATTTGTTGTCAAAATTCCATTTCTCCAGCCTCCGTCATGTGCAAGAGTCCATTGATCCTTTTCGATTTTCGATAGGTAATCATATACCCTCTCATTCAACGCCTTTATTTGATCCATCACATTTTCAAACTCTCTGATTGTGAAAGCTGATCCGGCTTGCAAACACATGTCTTTTAACTTCACATTCTTCACCTTGCTATTGAAATTCGAACAGACATGCCTCAAACAGAAACGATGGACTCCAAGAGGTGGCTGAAAATCTGGAATTCTTTCCACTGCTTTCAAAAGATCGGCGTGTCTATCTGAAATCAGACACATTCCTTCTCTACCGCGAACAATAAGTTTCGATATCATACGAAGAAACCATGTCCAAGAAGCAAAACTTTCTTCGTCCACAAGTGCACAAGCCAAAGGTAAAAGATGTTGATTTGCATCCATGGAAACAGCAATTAACATCTTGTGTCTGTATCTAGTGTAAAGATGAGTTCCATCAACATTAATAATTTTACGGCAATGCTGGAACCCATCTATACATGGCTTGAACACCCAAAACACATATTTCAACATTTTTACACCATTTGTCTCTTCGGGCATGTGGCCCCACTCGACAACTGTGCCTGGATTCTATTTTTGTAAAGCTCCCAAAAATTTGGGTAGTTTTGAAACTGAGCTCTCCCATGTACCATACACATTTTCTCTTGTTCGTTACAACCATGCCATGCCTTATGATATGAGATTGTATATTGAAAAAATTATCATACACTTGTTGTTGAACACACTTAATCTCATACCCGGGATCTGTCTGAACCATTCCAGTTAGCAACGCAGCAATCATGTTTTTGCACAAGTTTTGATGGTCAACAGACACCGCGTTCATTAGGCACGTATGAGGGCCTCCATACGTAGTGATTTCCCATATATCAATCTTTTGTTTGTAACCTGCGCGCAACCACCAGTTGCAATGTGTAGTCTCACAATTATTTTTGCATTTGACTTTCCATATACGAGGTGTGCTTTCCTCTACTCGATATTCACGCCTCGCTATACGAATTGAAAAGTCTTTCACTGCAAACTGCAAATTCTTCTTATCTTTGAATACCATGCCTTTTGTGAGCACTCTTTCAGTAGCATCATAATATCTAAATTTTTCGGAAGATCAAATGAGTCCACAAGCATTTCATGTGACGATGCATTGAAGAACGGGATATTCGGATGCATGGAATATCTCTGAGCACTTGATGGAAATGGTGGTTGTTGATTGGATGGTGATCTCTCTTGATTTGGGCAATACATAGTTTGAATATCACCAATATCCACCCCATCTTCATCTGATTCACTGGACAACTCGTCTTCGTCAGGTTCAGAGTCTTCTAGTTCATTCACACCAAAAGTGTCAATCAATAGATCATGTGGTTGATCATTTGTGTGAGCATTTTCTCTTTCAGTTGGAATACTTTCATTATTGGACCTTGAGGTTCCACCAGTATGCTCTTGCCTGACGAGTGCTGAATTATTAATGTCATCACCTCTTAAGTAAGAAGCATATTGATAATACTCATTGCTTGGGAGAATATCTGGAAGAGCATTATCTTGCAGTTTCTCCGGATCAATATGAAATTCTACATATTGATTATCCGCATCCGGTGCAAAGAAAAACCATAGATTATCATCGTTGTTGATTGGTATACGATGATATCTGTTGTTTGCATATAGTGAAGCTGATATGTTGAATTTATATTCATTGCTATCGATCCTTGTCAGTTCAAAGAATTTTGATACCAGGCCAGAATATCCGATGTCGCGAGATACCCTTGTTGCACAAACAGGTGGAACATCGCTACTATCCCCAATATAAATAACAATACCAACATTGTTTGAAGACTTCATATCTTAAATAATAAAGATGTATTAATGATCTTAAAATATGGAGTTAACTATATTTTTGCATGCAAGAGGTATTATTAAGATATATAATTACAAAGTATAATGAAATTAAATTCAACTAATAAATTAGTAAAATTCAAACCTGATATTGAAATGAAGCAATATCTCAGTGCAACGGTAACAATTTGAGGATCATGATAAATGCACAACAACAACAACAATTTCCAGAGTTCCTACATCAAATAATGTATAACAAAAAAATACTAACGACAAATCTATAACAATTTATATAGCAAAAAATTCAACAAAATCTATTACAAATTATACAAATTAACCCGACCGACATACACATACTCAAAACACAGCACACACGCACACATCACACAACCACACACACAAGCACACACACGCACACATCACACACAACACACACACCAACAAACACAAGCCACACACAACACACAACACACACTCACACACACCAGCACACACACAAGCACACACCACGACACACATCACACACACCATAACACACATCACACACATACATTTCGTACACCACACACAATATACAATACAACCACACAACACACACACACACTCCAGCACACACAAAACACCACACACACACACACCATACACACACACAAAACACTACACACACACCACATACACACACACACCACCCACACACAAAACACCACACACATACAAAACACCACACACAAAAAAAAAAGATTTGAAAAAAATTACCTCAACAAATTTTGGAGAAACGGAGAAGAAAGAACCGTGAATATTGAAGAAAAATTGAAAGAGAATTGAAGGAGAATTGAAGAAGAATTGAAGAAGAAGTGAAGAAAGAAATGAGGAAGAGAGAAATGTGTGGTATGGGTGGGTAATAGATATGATAGAGAGAGAAATGTGTGTTGTGGATATATTTGAAAAAAAAAATTAAAAAAGAGACGGATTAAGAAATCCAAAACCTTTACGTGACTCGGCCAGTCGAGTTAAGTGGCCGACCGAGTGCCATGGCCGAGTTCATTCCTCGAACTCGGTCGGCCGAGTATTGTTGAGGCCGAGTGGCTGGACCGAGTTACAGGTACCACTCGACCGGCCGAGTGATAACTCGACCGAGTGACACAACCGAGTGGCTGCTTCATCCTCTTTTTTGTGAATAAAAAAAATTATTTCAAAGTCGCCCATTGCATAGGCGACATTACAAAAAAAAATTAAGTTGTTGCCCCTGGCAGGGGCAACTTTAATTAAAGTCGCCTCCAGCCGGGGCGATTTTACTTATTTTTCTAATAAATTTATTATAAACTATATTTTATTAAAAAAAAAAGTTTATTTACTATATTTTGTTAATACTGCCCAAAAGTCAAATCCATTAGTAATTGGGCACATTTTAAGAAACACCTAAATGAGCAGTTTGTTTGAACTTTTTTTAATATGTGCTACCTTAATCTCATCATAACAAAGTTCATACATATTTGCTTTTACCCCGACCTTTTTCACTTTTGCTTTGACTATCAAATGTAAACCCATATTTACTGTGACAGAGAGAGACAGAGAGGTGGGGGTGGGGGGCCCTACAGTTGCAAGTCTCTATCATTTTTTCCCAACTCAGATTCTCTTTCTAGATGATATTGTTTTCTCTCAATTAACATTGATATATTTTGAATACTTGAAAGTGTGTGAGAAAAAAAAAATTTAATTAATTATTTTAAATTTAAATTTTAAATAATCTTAATTTTAGTGAAAGACATTGGCATGAAAGAGAGTAATGTAATCTAAACTTTAGTGGTACATCCTAGTGTATATATTATAGATAAATTTTAAATAATAACTAAATTTTGAATTTCTCAAGTCTTGTCAAAAGAAGTTAACCATGTACACGTGTAATAATATGATGCGTCGTCCTTGTTGTAGGGTTGGGGTCTGAATTGTACCAAACTGAAGCAGCAATATCTATCTCACAAACCTTGGGTTGAGATTCAAATCTAGTGAAAACTGGTCTTAACTTTCTGTACCAACCGACATCTTTGTGGGCCATCCTGCATCCTCTTTCAATGCCTTTAAATAGCAATTATTTTGGGCCTAAAAGCCTGTGATTTGTCACATGCATCATCTACCCATCACCTCTTCTAACGTATGACCATCAACATTTTCTCCTTTTCTTTTTCCTCATTTTTATGTTTCATACCAAATCAAGACTTCTACTACATGTGTCAAATTTTCGATTCCGGAACCAAAATCAACATCGCCTATATGTCAATTCGATTCCGGTTCACGTGCTTCTGGAATCTGAAGATACGTCTAATTACATGCAACAATTAGCATAACATAAAATATAACACTGCAAATTAAAGCATCATTATTCATTCATCAAATCATAGAGAACAAAAAATTTCACAATCACAGGTGAATCAGTTTCTGTCTCAGTTAAACAAGCGTTTGATTTACTATAATAATAGTCTGTCTTGAAGCATGGTAGGAAAATATGACAAAAGAAAAGTCTGGAGAAAACAACCTCCAAGTGCTCAATCTGAGGATTATGTCTATCGATTACATATATTGAAATATAAATGAAAAAACCTTCTATAACTTGAGTTTAGACGGAGATATAAGCCCCAACCCTATCGCGCGGAATCAGGCGCAGTTCTGATCCATGTTTGAGAAAGACATTCCCTGAGAAAATCCGTTCAATTCACTGAGTTAGCAGTCTCCCAACCAAGCATCAGCATCAGTATATAGTATTGCCACAAAGACGTACATAGTAATCAAATTTCTATGATGCTTGGTGTAATTGTACTATTGACTTACAGATATCCAGATCCCTAAAACCCAGGTACAAAGACATCAATTTAAGAAATAAAAATATATTGTATTTGAGAAAATAGTAGTGCATTTAAATATGCCTTGCAAAACAATATGGTACATGACTACATGTAACAAACATAAGCTACTGCGATGCCTAGCAAGCCAAATCTTGATCAATAACATGGTAGCTAGAACTTTTTTTTCCCTTTATGGTGGTGTTGGGGGGTGGGTGCTTAGATTAAGAGGGATGCGACACCTTGAGCATTGAAGTGTAGGGTGGCCGAGGGGGCCTAGTGGTGGGTAGACCAAAGAATGGAAGAAATATGAATGCCTCTACACAGCTGTTACCCCACATAGAACAGGTCAAGTAGCTCTCCGAATGAAAGCTAATAAATCAAGCTGAATTTTATATTTATTTGCATCAAAATCCTACTACACTCTATTATGAAGCTTAAGAGATATTCTGACTGGTTATTACAAACTACCAATATTAGTATTTCTTAGTTTCACTTTGAAATTTAGATAAGACGTGATCAGATTATAAATGGGTTTTAGTTCCAAATGATATATTCATTTCGCGTGATGCATTATTCCCATAAAAGAATTAGGAGCTCTGGTGTATTCAGATGAACTAAATGATTATAAGGCATTCAGAATACTGGATGCTGACGCCATTCCCTCACAAGCCCTGAGGCAAAACAAAACCAATTCTTGCCTTACCCCAATTGAGAAGGCTGGGGGCCTCTTTACACTTTGGGAGAGGGCCTGACGGATCCATGTTCGGGCCCAAAGGCATATCCCATGACAATATAGTACCAGAACATTCTAGATGATTGGTGTATTGTCCAAGAGCTCATGAGTAAAATAGGCAGCAGCAAGGGCTGAACGTAAGGCAGAGCAGTGAGGCAATCTTGGGAGTTGGGACCCTTCTTTTATCTCTAAAATCATTATTGTGTTGCTGTGCAAGGGGTAATCCGATGGCTATTAAGGTCATATGGCATGTATAGGAGCATATAATATATTCAAGAGGGACGTACACTACATCAAGAGGGGAAGATGTCACAAGTTGGCATGGATAAGTAACTGTGACTTGCTAGAAATGTCACTCCCATTGTTGGGTGTGCAATGCAGATAACCTCTTGTGGACTGTGTTGAAATGAACAACAGGAGGGTATTTGAAAGACTGGTTGGATATTGCCGTTTTTTCTATGATGCGCCAATTGAAAGGTGAACCAACACAATTGCCCCAATAGAGAAAGCGAACTTCTTGCAGAAGAGGTGCTTCATGGATCTACATTGAGCCGAAAAAGCTTATCCCAAGACATTAGCCATTACCATGGTCCAAATGCAGCTGTCTGATATTATGGAAATCTCTTCTTTTTCAAGTTTAAGGAAGCTAAACAAGATTATAAATTCAAATACAAAGAGATACTGCAAAGGAGGCCTAGGGTAAACACGATAGATGGAAAAGACCACGAATAACACTCCAAATTGTGTTGATCTTAAATGGAGATACAAACTAAACTGAAGAGACTCCAGCATAGCATCATAAGACAATACAACATACATATGAAACACAAAACAAAACAACAATATTCTCTAAGTAGACGACAAGAATATATGTATCACATCAACCATGGATAAAAGCGACAATTGAAACTGAAAATACAAGGAGAAATGTAACAAAGTGAACTAACTAATACAGTAGAATTTGAGTACCTGCACTCTGTTGAGGATTGATTCCCACTCCATCTAACAGTGAACCAAGCAAAGCAATTTTTAGAGTTTACATACACACACGATATGGAAGTAAAAAAATCGAAAGAGCAATTTTTAGAGTTTACACACACGATATGGAAGTAAAAAAATCGAAAAAGAGCAAATTTGACTTTCAAATATCTCGTTTTGTTTCTTAGATCAATGAACCAAATTGGAACACACCAATATATGCAATGACAAAATAAATCAAACTTATAAGCCATCTCAAATATCAAGAATAAACTCAAGGTATGCAGGCTTCACATTTATCATACATCATTTAACAAAAAATAATATATATTTTTTTAAATCTGACTTTAAATTTTCATTGAACATTGGTGGTAAATAATAAAAACCCCAGTTCACAACCCAATTCGTCAATCGAAATTTTGAAACATTAAAAAAATTAACAAAAAAGAATTGAATATATACCGTTTGTGATGATCGCGCTGGTTTGGGGAGGCACTTTGAATTCCTCGGCAGCAAATTTCAAAACTGCAGTAAATGGGGCTGCCTCTGGTACGCTAAATCTGTTGTTTTTTTTTTTTTTTTTTTTTCATTTTAACGAAGAATATAAGATAAAAATGTAGATGCTTTAAAAGATGGCGATATAATTAACAGTCAATATTCAGAAAACCTTACACTTTGAATGGAAGTTTGGGATCAGAAGTAAGAGTAACTTTGAATGACACTTTTCCGCCACCTTCACCACCGCCGGCGCCACCGCTCGCCATTCTAGTTCTTTTTTAATTTTTCTTTTTCAGCACGACTAAAAGGAGCGCCGGTTATACACGGAATATCAACTGCTTACTACATACGCGCGGGTGTATCCAGCAAATCAAGAGTAGCCACGTGGTTTTACCTTTTAAGACATACGTGTACAGTAATAGTAATACTTTCCTATAACTATATATTGACATTATTCCAAAACTAAATTATATAGTAGTAATATTTTTTACATAAAAATACTCTTATAAAATTCTTAATTTTTCTTATTTGGTTCGATTAGGCACAATTCACCCATAAGTGAATATCACAAGAAATATTCTTCTTATAGGAAAAGCCTAGTTTGTCAATATGTTCTTATTTAAGGTTTTTTTTTTTTATTATTATTTTAATAATCTATTACATAATGAAAGACTTATTTGTTTTAATAAACTAAAATATAAAGCTCGTAAGTTTCAATTGTGAATAATATTACTGTCAAAATCTGTAAGCAAAACTTGATAATATTGTCTAAAGGTGTTGAACAAAAATTATAATTTCAAAACTTGTGAACATGTCTCGATAATATTTTTCATAAATTTAAAAAAGTAAATAGTATCATTTAAAGCTTGCCAAGAGGTCTTGATAATATTGTTTACAAATTTTGAAATTAACAGCGTCATTTTAAGAGTGAGGACCAGTACTAATTCAAGCTCTTCAGAATTTATAATTTCAAAACTTGTGAACATATCTCGATAATACTTTCATAAGTTAAAAATAAATAAATAGAATCATTTCAAACTTGCGAAGAGGCCTTGATAAAAGATTTATTAAAATGTTCATAATGTATGATGCAAAATGATTATATTATAATCTCTCAATCATTATTGTATTGAAAAATTTAAGTCGAATTTTCTCTTGACATCCATCAAAGTCAAAATTTGGGTATCGCCTTACTAAAATTTCATAAACGACTTATAACCGGGCATTGAATTATAAGAATTAATTGTAATGCTTTTTATGTATAGATATATCACCTTGATTGGTAGGTTCGATTTATAATTAATTTCAATTATCCATTTGATCTTAAGTATGATGTCATGTCAGCTTTCGTGGGTTGGTATTTGTAAACACTATTCTTGTATATACTGTGGATTTGAAGCTAACATATTTATTTAGTTCTGTGGTTATCTTTTTTGGACCAAACTATCATGCATATTTTCTTTTTATATATTAAAAAATGGCATCTATATTTAAAATTGGATTGTTCAACTTCTCATTTAGTTTATTGAATGGTATGCAGTTAGATGAATATTTGCGAGCACATGCTAGTGTGATAAGTGTGTGATTTGCGTATTATTATTTATGTGTGTGTTAAAATTTTGATAAAATTTTAAATTAAATTGGTATCTCTTCGACGAGACTGGGACGACCGGAGCCAAGCAAAATGAGGGAGTGGAATTAAAAAGTGAAAGTATATTCATAAATGAAATAATATTAGCATAATAAATTATAAAGTTAAATTTATTAATAAATATAATATGTAGAAGACGGGTTTACCAAAATGCAACCAACTTTGAACCCGTTGATATCCATTTGATCGAATTTTTTTCTGCTCCAATTAAATCGATTTTGATGAGGGTTCGGGATACATAAAGAACCTCGTAATCGGTTCCCTTGTGGTATATCAAAATAGAAAAAATATCTCCAACAAGAAAAATAGTTTGTAAAACTACATTTATACTGCTTAGTGGGATTACAAGTCTTTGTTAGAACTTTCACACAAATATTGAATTTAGAGCAAAGTAACAAAAGAAATGTAAGTGCATGTCAATAAAGCCCAATTATTGTTAATAGTATTATGGCTATTTAATTATGTGTGGGCCTTGTCTATAAAGCCCAATTATTGTTAATAAGTGGCAAAGAATGAGAAGGGTCCAACGGAGGCCCAAGCCCATGTAAGCCCAATTATGCAATTATAGATACCCTTAAAGAGGTGGAATAAATAAAGAGGGGATAAAGTCCAACATTTTTCCATCTTTAACAAACTAATACCTTGTAAATGTAAATAGAATAATTTCATTTTTGTATTTGATTGGAAGATAACATATTTGCTTGACTTCCGTTGACCTTTTGGTTTTGAATATGATATATTGTCGATGTTGGTAATATTGTAGTACCTTTACTTTTTGTGTAATAAACATATTAGTATGAATGTATTGTTCTAAAATTCAAGACGAGAATAATTAAATTATGGTAATTTATGTTACCCGTTTGATCAAGCCAGCCATCATCACCTTCGAACATCTCTACATGCTCGACGAAATCTTGTTCACCACCTTCGAGTTTGTTCAACCTAAATGTACCGAATAAACAATCATTACACATTGCTCGACCAAATCAGTTCGCACACCCCTAACTCTACACGACCAAATGTATCAAACAAAATTGATTGTTTTTTTAAAAATTAGGTTCGAACAATATTATTGTTCTCCTGGCAGCGGCTGGACTAGAATTGATGGAGATGGCAGAGGTGGAGCTCAAGTTGAGAGAAAGAAACAAGGAGGAAGATAGAAAGGGAGCTGAAGTTACGGCTATTGCTGAAGCTGAAGAAAATAAATACATTCTTGAAATGTTTAAATAGAATCAGAAACATCCTGTAATTTTCAAATTTAATCATAAATTTGTAGGTTTTGATTTTTTAAATTTAACATTAAATTTATTTAAATAGTTTTCAAATTTCCATACAATTTGTTGACTAAATTATTAAGTTAGTAAAAAAAGAAAATCCTATTTATTTCATGATTTTAGATTTTTCTTTTAGAATAATTTCTTAAAGTTTTTAGATTTCAAATAAATTTAGATTTTAATAGCATTTTTTTAGTTGGTATATTTTTATAGATAATTTTCATCTTAAATTTCTGAGTAAGCATTTAAGTTTCACCATATTTGATCGATACCAATTGAAAATTTCAAGAATATTCGACCACCCTTGATTGAACATTTAAAGAATGTTCGATTAGTAAGTTCAACCACTCCCGATCAAATAAAATAAATAATAAAATAATGAATATGGTTTCGGAAAAGGTTATGAAGGGCACGTTCAAACATTTCGAAACTATATGTTAGGGGATGAGATAAACGAATTATAAGAAAAAGAAATGGACATTACAGCTTGCCGACTAATGTAACCTTAAGCTCATCAAAGTGCATGTGTCCTAGGTAGCGTCACATTTCACAAAGACATCAAGAAACAAGACATATACAATTATTGGATATTGAGCATCTGATATGCTCAGGCACCTTTCTGTGGCAATGTTTCGAAGGCAGAGACTGTGTTATCGAACTTGATCCGGTGCAGGGGTGCACCGCTTTGCTTGATTGCACAGGCTTGCTTGTCTTCCAACGGGCAACGAGCTTTCAACATTGAGAAGACGTGATTATTCAGCCTCCTGGCTTTCTTCATTGCTTCCAGTAGGCCTTCCAAACCCTTTTCATCAACATGTACATTAGGATGAAATTAGATGATTCAATGCATGTATTTCCTTTACTTGAGACAATTGCAGCAGATATGGAAATCGAGTTGGGCTGATATGGCAAAGGTTACTATAAACCATACTGTCAGCAACATTTAGCTATTCTGGTCAGTTCTCTAAAATTGTCAATTTAGCCATAATTTGTCTTATTTGACGTGTCTATTGACATGGAAGACACATAGATCTAATTATATAGATTCTACACCCATATAATTTTCCAGGCGTAGGATTTACTAGATTGAATAAAAAATGGGTTCGTTATAGATGAAATGTATGAATCCTTTGGAATCAGAACATTATCATCCTCGTCATTCCCATTTGAACGCCCAGACAAAGTGGCCAAACTTGCACCAAATTAGCCAAATCATGGTTAAACTGCCATAAAAAGAGGGTTTTACAAATATTTTGCAAAGCTTTGGATTTTTAATTATATTATTTATTCACTTATTTATTTATTTTGGACCTAACAAGGCTGATTGCCTAGATTGTGAAAGGAGTTGTAAGCCATGGATAGTTCATCATTCATGTGAAGATGGTCTATGTCAAAGGAAACTGCGGTTGTTTACCTGAAGAGAATGTGAATTCCTATGGACAGATGTGATTGATGCAACCTCAACCTCCGCAACATTGAGGACTTGATGGGAAAAATCGAACAGATCAAAATGCAACTGTTGGCCGAGCAAGTATATTATTGTACAGCCACCCCAAGCAACTGAATCACCCAACATTCCATGATGGCTTGGTTGTACCTGAACGGCATCCTCTAAGTACTCCTGTAACAAAAGTACATAGTTTGAGGATCATTGCTAAGAAAACAAGAAATTGTCGTTCTACATCTATGCAAAGAGAACCAAGTGTTGTAATAGATCATATAACCATGTAATGAAGTATCGGAGGAGGGAAAATATCGACGGTTTTCTAAGAATCTGATTTTTTAAGATCTCATGATTATTGGTAAAGGTATTGCAATTTGTGATTGTTCTACTCATAACAAATTTTCAGTCAACTTTTGGATGGTTAAAGACTTGAAATCATTAAGTACATTCGGGAACAACAAAGGTTCACTTAACATCACAATCTCGAAGTGGGCTGACTAAACCAAGTTGAAGCAATGGTTATAAAGTACAATTAACAAATTAAGAATAATGCATACTTCCTGTAAGAATCAAAAGAATAACAATCGTCTCTCACCATTTGGAGGCCACTATATATACGATAGAAATCCTTGGAAGTTGTAATGTCCACGAATCCTGTCTTGGGAGCCACACTCCATTTACTACAATATTTATCTAAAACTGCACTTGTAAATGCGAGTGAATATTCCAGCACACTTCCGGCATTGATGTTCGACTTGTATAATAGATCTGTACACAAATTTAATAAACCAATCATACTCATGGGACAGAGGGGGGAAATGATAATCAAGGGGCCACAAAAAGATAATTCTGCAAATGAGAAAATGGTCAAACACCGGACAAACTTAATAGAATTAAGATGTTGGGAGTATTTTAAACTCTCACCACTATTGTTTTTAGTCCTCTTATTTCTTTTCTCCGACAGATATCAGAACCTATTTGGTATATATATTAGTAACATGGGTTCATACCATAAGTACATAATAGTAAGCTCAGTCCTTTATTCAGAGGTCAAACATATTCATAACGTAAAACATATTGAAACCATAAATGTTGTTAGATGTCGACATTTACAGAAGACTGCAATTGTTATTTAAAACAAAAATAGTATTTGACATTTCAATGAAGCTACATCTATTCTCTGCACCAATAATGTATTTCTTTTAAACACCCACCAACAAATAGTTTATACCATTTGCTTTCAGTGCTCTATATTTCTGTTATCTTTATCCTACAATATATTAACATGTGAAGAATGAAAATTTACAAGATGTGGCAATTCAAAAATGTCTTAATACGCTTTGGTTTACCATTTTTGTGCTCATCCAATTACCAAATATAATGGGAAATATGTCATCATGCATAAGTTCCTCCCTGATGAAGATGATGAGGTGGATAACATAATACAGTAACCAACACTAGCAAGTCATTAATAATTATTTCCAAGTTTTCCATATTATGGCCTCATTATAAGAATCATGCTCACTAATTGGATAAGATCAGAAAAACAAGTACCAGCAGCTTCTGCCTGTCTTGAGAGGACTCGAAATGATGATGAATTTGGGAAGCTAGGATGGGAAACACTTGCAGCTGCTAAAGATTTGAATAGACTAATGATAGGGCTATCTTCACTATCTTGGAACTGCATGGCTTGTCCATCAACACCAGGAGTTAGACCGAGCCAAGGGGCAGTTTGCATGAATTGGCTAGTGTCTACTTCTCTCTGTAGATTAAGTGAATTTAGAAGTTATAAGAAGCTAGAACCACTGTCACCAAATCAATCTTCACAAAGATTCTTTATCAAACAACAGTAATCATGATTTGAGGCAGTCATGACCAAATGGTAAAAAGAAATATCTTAAATATTTCAATATGAACAGACAGAAGTGTTATCAGGGTCAGCTTTTAACTTCAAAATGTACAAGTTCATCACGAGAACTAAAAAGATGTTCTTAGACTATCAAGTTCATGAAAATAACATGATAGCATCAAATAAAGATTTAAATGAGAAGAAAACATCAAAAAAGAGGAACAGAACTTTGAATAAATGATTGGAGCAGAGTCTCTAGATCTGCATTTACATCTAATATGTACAAGCCATAAAGGGAAAAAGAATTTTCTTAAAGCTTTAGCTGGTCATTTCACCAGCTATGCTCTCATAGTTTGTACCTTCTTGTTTATATTTTCCTGAAAAGATCCAAATTTCATAAAAATGACTGTAGGATACTCACCAGAACAATATCAAGCAGACTCATCCAGTATAAGACACTTCCAATCTCCTTGATACTGCGAACAGCCTCAATTTTCAGTTCTGATTTTGACTGCCAGCAATTAAGGTGGTCCTGAACAGTCCTTATACAACCTGAACAAAGATACGAACTCTGAAATTAAGGAATATAATCTCGGAGAAGAGAAATGCACAGAAGGTTAAAAAAAAATTAAAAAAAATATTTAAAAACATTAAAACTCAATAATCGAAAAGTGGAAATTTATTTTTCTCAGTACAAACAAAAAGATAAATCTTGTTTGAAAGCCATCAAAATATTAATTATTGAGGGAAAGAATCTACCCAGGTGCGCCTTATTAGAGAAAGAAAATGTAGAAAGTAATAATCTACCATGAAGCATTTCTGAGTACCAGATACTGAAGATTAAGACCTAAGACAGACTAAAAAATTAATGAAGTGATCTTTTACATCCTTTAAATGAGTAAAATGCAATTCATTTGAAGGAATGTCTTCTAGGATCAGTTCCGCACAGTCACACATAAAGACCACATATGCAGAAGTCCTAATGACAACCACCAGCGCCGTAGGCCCATAAGCAAGTTGAGCATAGTAAAGCTACAAGAGGTATCGAGAAAGACATTGCTATGGCAAAAAGTGAAAGCCTGATACTTTCAATTGTTACTTTTTACAGTATTTTAACATATCTACGTAAGACAAGGTGCTGAATTATGTCCCAGAAATAACCAATATGTAACAGTCTCTCAGAAAACGTGAAGGACATTCTCCAAAGAGTTTTTTGGTATGCATGAACGACAATTTTAACGAATTATAAATGCAGTTAGGAGAAATCTAACTCATTACCAACTAACAATAAAAAATCCTTATGAATAATCAATATCATTTACCTGCTACACCACCATCAAAAGGAAGCAATCCTATGGATTTGGGCAAAGCCTCTTGCAATCCAGTTATCATTGGTTCGAGGGTTGTTATCTGAAACAATACTTGCAAATGATTGAAACACACATGTACTATACAAAACACCATGATGGTAGTAACCGTAATCATACAGATGCAGGTTACATTTTGCAAGATGGTACTACTAAAAAGGATCACATCATTAATTAATCAAGAAAGGTAACAAGGCAGCACTTTCCAAAGGAAGTGCGCTTGAATCAAATTTTGAACTTATATACTGGCATATTACTTCAACTGATCTTATTAAAAGCAATGAAAATTACCTATGAGGTCAAACAGTCATGAAACACCCATCAGAAAACCAAAGAATCGACCAAACAACCACGTGGACACACGAAACCACCACCAAGGTTCATTTGAGAAAAAAGAAAACGAAGAACAATGAAGAAGGACTGTCAAAGAAATTCAAGCATCACAAGCACACCCACTTTTTCACAAGTGTTGCAGCAAGTAAACAACAAGCCAAAAATACAAGTGACCTCCACAGGTCCACATGACTACCAAAGTCTTGGTTTACTTAACCAGATATGTATAACTTGAAGTTGATAGCTTATTGTAAAACCATATTTTACAGACAATAAAATCAACATGCAGACAGTCAGAGAATAAAAGAAAAATATTTTATCATCCCCATGAACATGGACTAAAAATAAATGTGTCCCAAAGAACCCTCCCATATGAACACAGACTTAACATAAATGTGTCCTAAAGAAGCCTCCCATATGCAAATTCATCAAAGTAAAAGTTTAAGGTAAATAAGAGATACCTTATTTGACACATGGTCTAACAGTGCTCGGATGAGCCATGGTAATGATCTGGACCCCAGAAGTCTAACAATGGAGTACATGTGAGGCATACCAAAAAATGCACTATGTAATCGGGCAAAGCTTTGGTATGCAGAATTTAGGTCCTATAGTTGACAGGCAGAGAAGAATGGTAAGTCAATGAATCAGAAAAAAGGATAGTAACATCTAACAAGTATATAATCTCAATGCATTAAAAACCCACATAATCTTGAAGCAAAAAGTTTGTTAAAGATGATCCGCCTCAAAAAACCTAGTACTGGTTCATAATAAAACTAGATTTTGGTGGATACCAAACAATATATTTCTGCCATGGGTTCATGCTTATCAGTGGTGAATTCTTGTAATTGAAAAATGAAACATACAACTCTTCAATATTGAAACAGGATTGAATGGAAAAATAAAATAACTATAAACTATAGCAGTTATGGGTTTTGATGCAGATGTCCCTCACTTGTCGATTTAGTGGAGTAGGCCTCTTTGAAGAAATATTGAAGCAAAATTAGGAAATTACAGGACAAGAAAACTAAGCATTACTACAAGGTTAATTTCTTACTTGAGTACCACAGTAGAAGTTTGGCTTTGCATGCGGAACGGATGGTTTCTGAACAGGAACTGGCGGCACTCTCGATGATCTAACAAAGCGCTGAGTTGTATTACAAAGTATGAAGTTCGGCAAAAAGTCATTTTGCATCTCCGTCCATATCTGGAAGTTTAATGAATTATGCAAGCAATTTGTCAGAAATGAAAACTCTGGATGAAGGGTTTGATGGTAAAGTCAAACTTTTTTATGATTATATATACTTGATACCAGAAGATTACCACTGGTTAGAGAAATACATGGTTAAAAAAGTGCGCAAATGAATATTTACCATGTCCTTCAGAATGTTAAAGACAAAAAAGAAAAACAATTACAAAGCCTACAAGGGTCAAGTTGCAGGCAACAAAAATCAAATGAAAGCCAGAATACAATAATAAATTCTACAGCAAGTTTAGTTACAATTGATCATAAAGGCACTTTGATCTATAATCTTCATGACTGAGGCTTGAAAGACCAAAATAGAAAGAATTGTTAAATGTTAGAATAAGACTTTGGAACAATCATCCTTATCGATATGTAATTAATGAAATTGTTCTTTGTTCATGTTTTAGAACACCTACAGATTGTGCCCTTCACATAGAAGTCCAGTACAAAGGATTCGCCTTCAAAGTTTGAAAAAACAAATTCAGAAACCATCAATAATATTGAAAATAGGTTTTACAGCA
Organism: Caryopteris x clandonensis; assembly: GCA_028749325.2. NCBI lineage: Eukaryota > Viridiplantae > Streptophyta > Magnoliopsida > Lamiales > Lamiaceae > Caryopteris > Caryopteris x clandonensis. The sequence goes on along the minus strand of JAPYKT020000033.1, from coordinate 3,443,134 downwards.
CTTAGCTTTACAAATCAGTCCGGTAACACGGGAACATTTTCAGGCAATGAAAGTAAACAATAGTTTCACTACATACCAAGAGCAAAGGAAGTTACAAAAAGATGTTATTCCACCCATAACTATTACACCTTTTCATTTTCCAAACAGAACAAATGTCATTATAATTTGCTTCAAGGAAATCCGTGAAATATAAACATGAATAAGTCAACTGTTCTCTCCGATACATCATAAGATACTCATCAGCTTGAAGATTTTACTTGGACCACATCATTACCCACATCGCGGCCTCAGTTTTTATTTTAGAGTAGACTGACAAAATTACAATGCGCAGCAGAACGTTTGCATGTTTTACTCTCATTTCACAAAGAATGAAATTTTTGGGGCATCAAATTGATACACGCAGCATGATCTACGTCACTGACACAACTGTGGATTTGAATCAATGTGGTAACATTCATCAAAATATCATTTGGAGGATGCAAATCATTGCAACGCCATTTCATGCCAGTGTTAGAGATATGATAGGACTATGAACTTAAATCTTTAATATCTCTTAATTGGTATATCCATAACAGAGGTTCAGAATTTTTATAACATAGGGAATAATTTATTACTAATCATAATTCTTCAACATTCAATATTCACATTGGAAACAAGGTCGATAGCTTATTAACTAAATCAATCAAAATTATGCTCAATCAAATGACAATAGAAATGAGGCAATCCATGACTAGAGTTTTTTCTTCTTTTCCGCAGCTCTAAATCGTGGGCATTAGGACTAGAGTTCTGGCCTCATGGTATTTGACAATCTTTAGCAAGACGTTGAGGTTATGTTTGCAGTTAATGCAATTTTCTTCATAGAGCATCCCGATGCTCTATGCAAAATATAAATGTGGGAAGATTCAGCTCTCAAAGAACTTATGAAGTACATTATCATACCTGTGATGCGAGTCTGCTAGAATAAGAAACAAGAGATACATTCTCTTGCATTTCACTCAACATGAGACAAAAAGAATCAAGAGCGAGATCCTTGGATAGTAATTCGTGAGCAAGTTGCAAGATTTCAAGGAGCTTTTCCAGTTCCTGAAATTGAGGCACTCATTTAGAAAAGGAAAACTAAGACAAGATAGGCATAGGTAGACAACTATATCACTCACCACAATAGCACATATATCTTGAGACTCAAATCGATCAAACAAGAATTCAATATTTTCCCGGCATACTTTGTTTATCCTTTCAGAGATCAAACTTCTCAAGTTGATGGTCCTTCCAAGCAACTACACACCATGAATATTCAAATCAGTGGGGGATTAGAGACACTTTAGTTCTCTGGAAGAAGAAAAATAGTAAATGCAATATGGGATCAAGGAAGAGTAAGACATCACTGCAAAAAAATAGAAAAGCAGCTGACAGAGTTAACTGGAAAAAGAAATTACAGATTCTTACCTTAACTCTTGTCATCTTTAATAATGCAGTGAATCTCATTGGTTGGACAGAGAACTTCTCACCAATGTCTAAGGCAAAGAGGAACGATGGATCCAACAGTTCACTGTGCATTTGGAAACCAAAAGATCCGTGGGTTTATACATATAATTGAATCTGGTGCAGAAAGCAGCGGGTTTATAATGTAAAGGCTTATGACAAATACCTAGCTGCCCAACTCTTGTAGTATGTGAAAATAGTGTCACACAATTTCGACATAAATATGTCAAAGCAATTGTCCACCTGAAAAGAAAACATGAATCTTCTATTTCAAGGTTTAAAGAGAAGGTTTAAGGAGAAGGCAGGTAATGAAGAGGTGGAGGAAATATCATCTATGCAAGCACATATAGAATCCCCACACAAAGCCAAATAGCTTCTAGATAGATGCTTGGAGAATCCACTGAATTCAGAGATTTAGCCATGGTGCATAAACTCTTACAACTACATAAGCTTAGTCTGACACTCTTTACTATAATGATGGCAATTGTTTAGGTGTAGTTACCTCAGCCTCAATTTCATCATAAAGGAATCGTTGCTTAAGGACCACGAGTGCATGTTGAGCGGCATCATTATAGATGTCAAAGGGCATCAAAACACTCTCAAGAAGGCCGGCATTCTGAGACTCTATCAGATGATCCACCAGAATCCAAGGGAGGGAACATTCAATAGGAAACTGCAGGAGAAATGACATGAAACTTTCTTAATATTTAAGAGGAATAAAACAAGGGAGGTTAGTAGCATGCAGTAATGAATAGCTGGATTAGAAGATATTAGACACAATAAGGGCACAAAACATTAAGAACTATATATGTCAAAGTTTCAAAGCTCATAAAAATCACATGATAAAAACTAGTAAAAAATTAAGCATAACTTAGCCACACAAGAATTTCTGCAGCTGATTTTAATGAACAGGCACAATGATGACAAAATAATGTCAGAGAATATTGGTTGTCATTCATTACCCAACGTTCATTGGTATTTGTACGAAGTACATTGTCAATAATTACCAAAACTGTGCCTAACTCTAAAAATCCATTACAAGCCTTTTACCTGGATAACACGAGATGATTCCAAATAAAATTCCCTGAACCATAAGAAACCAACATCTGTCAAATTTGTAATTGTTGCTGCAAGAAGAATAACAGTAAGGTAAGTTCAACTGGAACAAAAATATTCATGGTTATTATTGATGTAGTATGATATATTAATGAGAGCAAATATTTTATAATGGAAAAGATTGATTGATCAGGTATTAACTATATCCTATTACCACAATACTCCTCTCCAGGATAAGATTTTCATCAGGACATACAAGGATTTTCATGCATAAAAAGAACATATCTAATGTAAAAATGTGTGTCAATGTATCACTTTTATAAGGCCTCAGTAATGGGACCATGTGTAATAATAAGGAATGTTCATAACTATGGAACATTCATAGTCAGGGAAAAGAATTAAAGAAAACAAAGAGCATTTAACAAACCTGTATAGTCCAATATATGTAAGAAAAAACCAAGCTTGTAGAAGAAGGTCTCTAGCTGTTTTAAATCACTGACTGGTATTTCGGAACCAGTATTGCCAAAAAGGCCACCAGGCTTCCGCATGTTGCCACCTGATACCACCTCGTATATCAAGAATTGTAAACAATGGACCTGGGTAGGAAAGATCGTATATGGGTATGATTGAGTCAGAGAGAGAGAGGAAATAGAGAGATCCATAGATGCAAAATGTTCAAAAAGCTGATAGCAGGTATTCACAGACCAAATATTACCTTGTATGGTTAAATTAACCTAATGGACGGGAATCAGGTGCAGGTATGTCAAACACACTTTACATTGGATGCATGGACACAATGAAAGATGACCATTTCCTATACTCTACAACAATAGTTCTCTGGTGTAATCAATTGGTTCGAAGTAGACATCCAAATTCATTAGAAAACTTGTGTAAAATTAAAATATTTTTGCAAATTCATATTACATGTGAAGCATTTGAATCAACAAGAGTCATTCAGTGAGCTTGCAATCTATTTAAGATGGGCCTTGTCCCTTGATAGTTGAGTCATTTTAGAATTAGTGAATAAACTACTAACAAGTTTGACAGCTTAAAAAGTTCTTTTTTTTTTTTTTTTTTTTTCTTAAGAGAGAGGGAGATGGAATAATAACTCAAATAAATAGAGATATATAATAATACCATTCATAAATCAATAAGGAAACAGACAAATAATAAGCTTACTGAAAAAATGTTTGAAATAAAATATAATGAGATAAGATAAAGAAATATATCTATTTTATGATCCAGACTACTAACAGAGGAATGTATCCTTAAAAAATAAAATATAAATCAACTAGATGAATACTCATAGGAATATTCAATGTGCATCTTGCAACTAATAACAACACAAACCTGTGCAGCAGTAGGTGCTACTGGTCTCGGATAGAAGAAATTTCCTCTACTTTCTTCACCTCCATGCTGGAATGCTTGCATTTCAGAATCAGGTTTGCTTGTATTTGCCATCCAATCAGCTGAAAGTGTTCTCATATCAGAAAGAATCCTGCAAATAGCATACTGATGAGCTTAAACCTTTGTACAAGTTTACATAATGACAGTCTTAATGACGGCAAAATAGTGAAGTGAAACATTGGAAACTTTCAGCAGTAGAGTGAAATTATTATTGCCATCTTAGACATTAATGAAATGAATTCGTCAAGGCAATATTTGTGTTTTGATGGAAAATTTGTTCAATCCCATGATTCATAGATGCTTTAGAGAAAAGAAAAAAATTGGGAATTGTAAGATACAATCTTCTTAAAACCGTCGAATCCAACAGCAGTATGAAGTGTGGTTGTAGCAAAACAAGGCCAGCAAACCATTTATGTTCTCTAAACTCTAAAGATTCAGCTTGCAAACAGCTTATATACTGAGACCAAAAGAATGATGAGAACTGATGTAGAGGAATAATTCAGACTAATAGAATTATCTTGAGTATAAAACATCAAGAACTATTAACGGACCAGTAAAATCTTGCAGCCACTAAAGTTTCATGAAGGGCTAAAATTTCCAAATTCCAACAGAGGACAAGATTTCATTTTGGTCATTTGGTTTGTTTACATACAGCTGTTCTTGGAAGCTACCTGGTTGGTCCTAACTACAATAATTTTAGCTTTTTTGCTTAAAACTTATGAGACAACTTAAATGCTATTTTCATTTATGTTTTTTTGGAGAAATTATTCACTCCGTGAGCAAAAAACTGTTTTGCACAGCTGAGAGACAGAAACCACTGCATTCCCAGATCAGAATAAAAGCAACGCAAAGGGGTATGGACAGCCTGCTATTACACGATGTGATCAATGGCTTTGCCTGGCTGTTGTTTGGGCTGTAATAGTCAATAAAAAAATCATAATAGAGAAGGTAGCATATGGCATTGAGTCAAAATGGTTCACCATAGGACAGAAAAAGGTAAAACTGCATGTTGAATATCAAGTGAAACCAAGTTATTGGCAGTCCAACATTCACATAATACATATACAAATAAGTAGAATAATGTTTCTACCTAGAAAGGTCTTTCTTCTTCCGAAAGGTGGTCCGCAGCATAGTAGCCAGTATATTTTGCACAAAATCTTGGACCTCTGCATGAACTGTCTCCCACAAGGCATCTGCCACTAATGTATCAGACTTCTGCATCAATGACCCAATTCCCTTTATGTAACTCACAAGTTCTACCAAGGCTTTTCTTTCATCGGCACTGTAGTTATATCGTACCACCTGAACAAAATTAAGCCGTTTGAGTCTAGCAGGTTATTAGACATCAAAGAAGAAACTTCAGGTTCCAAATTATGCCAAAAAATTAAATACAAATTGTGAACTCCGTAAATTCTATTGATACAAGTGCATAAACTAATGTACCATTCATAAGTTATGGATAGATTGGAGACTGATAAGCAACATGGGTTTTCCTAAGATGAATAATAAAAAGAATGTGAAAACCTTCTCGTAATCAGAAAAAGATCCTGTCCCATGGGAATCTGTAGAAATAGGATCTTTGGATGGTCGTGAAAACTTCCATGCACACTGCTCCCATATACGTGCAGTCCATCTACTTAAGAGTTGAAATCCTTCAACAACCATATCATAGACAGTTCCTCTGACTTCCTTTGCCCATTCCATATCAGCACTATCCATTGATCTCAATAATGCAAGCTGCAAAATAGGAAAATGACAACATACATCAACATAACAGGAAAATGATTAGATAAATAATGCACTGAATCAGCTACTGATGGTATTACACTATTTCCATATTCCCAAGTTTGACCAAAGATGATAAGCATATTGTGGAATAGCAAGTCTCTGTGCTGCTCTAGTTTGTCGTTACATGAAAAAACACATATCTACATGGAAACTAACAAGGAAGAGACAGTACCATTTGATTTAGAACACTACACCTGCCACAAGCTATTATTACCAATTCAATAACCATATTGGATGTTCAATACCATGTGGGTTGTGTTGGTGTGGGTGTGGGTGTGGGTGTGGGTGTGGGTGCGTGTGTGAAAGAGAGAGAGAGTGTGTGTAAAAGTACCTGGTTTAATGCAGAAGCAAAACGGATGGAGAAGTCATCATGTTCAGCTCGAATTGTCCCAATGTGGTTGATTACTAAAAATTGACGCTGATAAGTAAACTAAGTCAAGGCAACAACTATTCATGTTTATGACTGTTCCAAACATATCCTTCAAATTCATTTGGCTGAAGAATCAGTGAATGATAAGATTCCAAAGACACTGACAATATGAGAACATATTATCCAGATATTCATGGAGAATCAATCATCATATGTAGATATATTAAATTTCAAGGATATTCTTGTGCCTCGCGAGGTGGCAGCTCATGAGGTGAAGGAAGAGTAAGAAGTCGAGTTTGAGCAGAAAATTTTGGGAAGTATGTTGACAATTCTTTTAGTATTGCCGCAGGAGAAAGATGAAGATCTGGAAACGCAGGGATGACTGGATCGTTCTACAAAGATAAAGGGTTAGTTCTTTACAATCTTATTTCATATATAAAAGTACTGGAAAGTTGTTAGTGGGGAACCCACTACTTTTAATGAGTATATTTTATACCTTAAATATATTGATTAATCTGTTGATTTTCACTCTTTTGTATAGAGACTCGCTATCTTTCTCTGATGAAGCTGCCAAGACAACAAGAACAGGCAAAACACGAAGAAGAATGTGGCGCTCTGGAAAGAGAAGAGCGAAATTTAACTCCAGTGACTCAACAGCAAAAACTATGAGAACTTGGAGGATATCTTCAACGCTATGGCATGTTAAGGGACTCAAAGGTCAAACAATGTGAATTTCAAGGAAAAAGAACAAGTAGTGTATCTTAGGGGGAAAAATAATGGAATATCTTATTAGATACTAAACAGAGAACAAAGCAATATATAATGCTATCCAAATGATATAGAAGATAATACTATCCAAATGATATAGAAGATATAACAAAAGAGATTAACTTTTGTAACTCCGTTCAATTTCTTCCCTTCTTATACGAATCTTAAAAAATCATAATAATAACAATAATATATTGATAACACTCTCATGAGCTTTCAGTTCATGACCACTGTTTATAAATTTAGGTTTTGTTCCAAAACAGGGAGAACCTTGCATGCAAAAGTTAGACTAAAAAGGAATTAAGTACAGTAATCTACCAGCTCATCTGTAAAGCCACCTTAACTGCTGACCCTTAAATATAAAAAAGGTAGAAATGCAATCCAAATCCTGCAACGACAATGTTCAGCACTTTTGAAAAGATCCCACTACATGCCCTCTTGATGTTATCAGTACACAGCAAGACACCAACGTCAAATTCAATCCAGTATCAACAATTAAAAAGCACTTCACAAGTAGCACAACTGTGTCTAGATAGGCAAAGGAAAATGGTACTAAAATAATTTTGTTGCAAATCACCGACAAGAATAACAGCTATCAAATATCATAGGAAACAAATTTATGGACCTTAAACTGATATGAAATTCTTAAAGGAACAGAAAACTCATGAAAGGCAGTAACTTTTGACATATTTGTTGGCATAAGCTTATGTAGAGTATGCCATCAAGAACGGAACAAATTTGACAAGAAGGATACTTGTTCACCCGGAACATTTCAACATGCAAATTCAACAAAATTGCCCACCTCGTGCTCAAAAAGATCTGAAAAATGTACAATACAGAGTGGTCTCAAATGATGAAGAAAACATAAGGTTCAAATAAACTTCACCGGTGCAAGACCTGCATTTTCACATATACTTCCCCCCAAAGAAATAGAAAAATCTAACCTGTAAGTCATCAAGCTCCTCCCTCATTGAATCTGTATCTTGCCACTGCACGCTGACTTGTGTAAATGTTCTGATCATTATATAAAACTGCATGGTCAGCATTTACAAATTCTATTGAAGACCGTGAAGCTGTGTACAAGACTTTGAAAGAAGTACATTAAAGAATTCTGCAAGGTAAAACAAACTCCAATAGGTAATCTGAAAACTAAAGTTAAAGCTAGACCACATCAATTTTAACATTTATATTGATTAATCAATAAACTAAGGTTAACTGATGAATCAGCAGACAATTTTTCAGTTATGACTGATCAACAGATCAAAGATACAACTATATTATGTGGTTTAAACAAGATGCATGAGCACGACAGTAACCCAACAAATTTATCATGAAATCTTCTTCTCTTTTTCCAAAATATAGAGCAAACCCTGAATAATTAACATCGCAGTACCAACAACCAGAAAAGGGACATGAAGATGCAAGTAACATCAGGCTCGAGACTATGTTTACATATGATGATTCAAAAAGGCTCCTCATATAAGAGACAATAATTTCTGATGTAAAAAGCAGCTCGTGTGAACAGAATGTCATAAAACAGAAACCCAATTTTCAAATTTATCGCCAATAGAATTACTTATTCCCAGTATATGATTCATCAAGTCATTTTCCTGTTATCTTCATCACTTCACTTCCCATTTGGGCATCATGTCTTCTTAAATGTAATAACCAAATGTGTTCCAAGACACCACAGAGGTGAAAGTATTTGCATTGTCATCATATTCCAGACAAAAATTCTGAGTTAGGGAATTGCACAAGAATCTAGTCAAACACAAAGCCAAACTACAGAAAGTTTAAATGCTTTCAGAAACAGGAAAAGAATACAAAGAATCAAATCAAAATGTAAAATTTCCATTTGTCTACTGAAAGTACAATACATACCTTTTGTACCAAGAAAAATCATTAGGAATACTAGCCTTTGCATTTTTTAGATGATCAAGTTGGACCAACACATCCAATAACTTTAGCATGGACCTGCAATGAAGTACGTGATTAGCAAACTACTATTTCAGATTAGAAAACCTGCGAGGAAAGGAAAAACAAAAAAGAAAAAAACAAACCACTCTGACTTTCCAACATAGCATACCAGAGATGTGTTATGGTAGGACCATTGATGCGTCGCTCGGGCCTAGAAAAGCGTTGCATATCAGCTGCTAGCTGTAACAAGATTATCATCTTAATATTCCATATAGAACTATAAAACAATGAAAAGGAAACAGGTGAATGCAATGCATACTTTTGATGCAGCTGATGCTTGCCATCGCTGAATTTCACGCAAACGGCTCATCTCTAGGTCCAAAACTTGGTAAGTTTCTAGATACAAGTCAGCCTGGCTTTGCTTCATAGAATCTGGAAGCTGCCATGATACACATTTGCATTATTTTATTTTTATAAGAAACAGAAATTTTACTGAAGATGGGAAGAATTGCATGGGGATGAGGAATCCCCATTGTAGAGTATTAAAAAATCCTAGTAACACATTCAAGTTTTGAAATACATCAGAAATGTGAAATCCCCTAAAATTCTTATGTCCTACAATCCACCATGCAGCCTTGAGCTTGAGCTATTCCCATACTTCAACTAGGGACTCTTCCACATTCTCAAAAACTCTCTTGTTTCTTTCCAGACAAATAGACCAGCATGCTACTTGTACAATGATTCCCCACACTGTCTTAGCTTTTTTACTCATAACAAAAAAGCATTCCTTAATGGACTGGGTACAGCCCAAACCAGTTTCAACTCCATTAAGACCCTGTTCCATAATGAAAGAGCAAAGGGGCAGTGCAAGAAAGTGTGATGCAAAGTCGCAGATTCTCTTTTACAACATATTTGAAGATTATGAATACCTATCAATTTACAATAACTTAGAGGTGACAGACATCACTTCTTTTATTATCAGACCTGTGTCAACACATTGAATAAGTTCTCTATGGAATGATGAGCCTGTTCAATTGAAACTACCTAACTTTGAGGCTCTCATGAGTTATAGCCAACAAATAAAAGAAGTGCAGTAATAAACTTAGGGAATTGAGGGGAAATGGGAATTGAGTTTATTAAACATGATTTGACACTCATAATGCTTCAGTAAACAATGGATCAAATAATCACCTAATACCTTATCAATGACTTTCATATGTAGAATTTCATAGGTGAAGTAACATAAACCTAAACATGATCAAGGGCCACAGCGGAATCATAAAAGCAGGGAACTGAATAATAAAAGTATTTCAGAAGTTAGATCCACCTGAGGAAGTGCTTTTACGCAACTCCGATATGTATAAAGAACTGAACCCATTTCCTTGCCTTCTCGTATAAGCAAGTTCTGCAACCATTACGACCAATTTATATAAAGTATCAACTGATAGTCATCAGAAACCATTTAGAACTCAGAAACACAAGAATGATGTTTCACACATCTACGAAGTCCAACAGCAAGGGAGAGAGGGAAAAAGGTCTTATTATAATGTGAAACTACAAAACGAATTGAACAACGAATATCTTTGAGTGTAAGCCATACCAGCTGATTTATGGCTTTAGTGTCCTCGGATAGAGATAAGCGATAGGCAGAAACATCACTATATTCTGCAATGGGGAAGAAGGAAGAGGAAGATTAAAGAGTACGTGGTGACAGGTGTACCTTAGTAAAACCAGGCACCAACCAAAGCATAAACAACCAAACCTAGAATGATAGTGCAAAAACCTAATCCAAGGAAGCTTTGGACATATGAGAATCTTCAATAGTCTCTATTCCGTAACTATGGAAATTGATTTTTTTCTCATTTTATTTTAATCCATAGCTAACCAAAATGAGATCACTTATACTACTTGATAATAATATTCACATTCAATTAGACAGAGCAACTTTCACCTATAATATTTATTTATTTTCGTTGGATTACTTACTACTATGTAGAAGCTTCTAGCCAACCAAATAACTCCCTATGCCAAGACAGGGGTGGAATCTAGATTCTAAGTTTTGACTATTAATCAATCTCTTATTCAGCAGCTTATCTAGATCTCTCTGAACTGAAGATTAATACTTGATAACACATAATCACAGTTCTACATAATATATCCAGGCACGGAATTCTTCTTGAATATAAGTGTTTTCTTCAATTCACAAACTACAGTTCTGTACTGAAATCAAGTTGACAGACGACTAAACATAATATACATGCTTTTATTTCAGAGGCATGTTGTGCACTATAACAAGAATTGTCTTGCTCCCCCCTATGACTTTGCAGTTCCCAGAAATATAAGTTTGAATTTATCATACTATGAAACTTCAACCATTTTAAGAATCCAACAAAATTATTTTCATGGAAGCAGAGAAGCTCAAAAAAAAAAAGAACATTTCAATAAAGTATGTAAATCCATAAAATAAAAGGCAGTTGTCAAATGAACCCCCTCGAATTGCCTTACACACCCCATATTTTTTCAGACGTTCGATCAATATTGATCGAACACGTTTGAAACATTAAAATTGAGTTTTTCGGTCAGAACTAACCGAACACCTTGAAATGTATTCAATCACCTCTAGTCGAAAATGTTCGTATTTCTTCGACCAGAAGTGATCCAACACTTTTTGCAGGATATATTTGGTGAAAATTGGGGTGCATTTAGCCGGTGCCTAAATAAAATTTCACGAATGTAAGACTTACCAATGGGGCTAATAGTTGCACCTTTTTCAGTGGACACCCAAAACCCAGGTCCCTGAATTTCTGGTTGATCATCCTACATATATTACATATTAGCATTTCACTAAACCCACCAAGCAAATTAAAAAGATAGTACCGACTGCACAATTACCTCTAATGAGAATGTGGATAGTGCAGCAATGGCCTCCTCCACTGGTACAGCCATTAAGATCTGGCAAAGAAAATCAACAACTTTTTGAGCAAATCGAAATTTTAAGATTCTGAGCAGAAGAATTGAACTTCGGTTACCAGTTTTAACAGCTCTCACTAGCTATCATAAATTTGCAGAATTTGTTGATTGTACGCTTGATGTAGCGCCGGGGTACAAATCTTTTGTCGAAGACGCGGAGCTAGCAGATACAGAGTCGTGTATTGGACCAAGGTTGTTGAAGTAATCTTCAACCACGTTTTAGGTTGCTCAGAGTGTAAGTAATAATGATTATGCTGCAATTATTATTAACGATATTCTTCTTTACATAATATAATATATATTAATATAAGATAGAGGATTTAATAGTGAATTAATTGTTTCTATTTTTTAAAATAATTATTTTTGATTAAATATTTTATAACTTTAGTATTAATGAATTTTATTTTGTGGCAGCTAATATAAAATTTAACATATTTAAATTATAAAAAAATAATTTATGTGGTGAATATTACATTCAATTTAAAAATTCAATCATAAATATTACTTCCTTAATTATATATATAATTATATGTCACAATCAATAAAAAAATCTATAATTAATTTTTAATTTTTAAAATGAAAAATAAAATCATTAATCTTTATTCTGCTAATTCTCTTTTAAGAAATAAAAATATACAAAAAAATTCACTAATTTTAATTGATAAAAACTGAAAATAGTTTCTATTTCGATGATCCGTCCAAGCAAACTAAATAATATCTTTTTTCTATGCAAACAAACATGTCTTCTTTAAATTTTTCGTCTATTTTTCATATTAAATATGTATTTATTGAAATCTTAATATATTATTATAATCACTATTATATATATGTGACTAATATTTAGTCATCTATTAGTTTTATTATATTTTTTGATTTTGTTCTGGCCATAGTTTTTGAAAACTAATATATTAAAAATTATATATAAGATATAATATTATTAATATATATATAAGTATTATAATATTAATTGATAATATTAATTTAGATTATTGATCTTCAATAAAAACCTTTTAGTGTGTAGATTACTTAATTTATATAAAAAATAAATTATGTAATTATAACTAAGAGATTAAATTGTAATAAAGAGATAACTTTTAAGTAATATTTTTCGAAATTGCTTATAATATCAAATATAAGTATTATATTAACAATATAAATGTATTATTCAAATATTAAAGGGTTTTATTTTACATTTTAAATTATATAACTAAAATTACTATAATTGTGAAAATATAATATAAAATTTTAATTGAATCAAACTAAATAAAACATAAAAAAAAAATCTTAACTTTGATGATCTCAAAAAAAAACAATTTTCTTGTAAAAATATAATAAAAGACAACATGTATCGAAAGTGTGATCTCCAATTATGGACATTAATAGAAAAAATGAAGTACTACAGTAATTATTTAAGTTTTAAAAAATAATTATGTATATAATTATTTAAATTTACAATTAAATGAAGTACTATAACAATTATTTTCGAATTATTTTCTATTTTTAAAAAAAGGTCAGGTGCCTTTTGTGCAATAATAGTAAAGAGTTGCGCGATGTGATTGGATTCTTCTTCTTCTTCTTTTTTCTCTATTTTTCAAAGTATGAATAATATTTTTATTTTTAAATAATGAGTTAGATTCAAAAAAATATAATTTCTTGGTTAATTATTTTGGTTATATTTTAATATATATTATGGATTGAATAATCTATATTGAATTTGAACTAAAAAAACTATATATAATATAAATACTTTTCAAAATATAAAATAATTTAATTTGCTTCCTTTGATTTATTTATCTTAAGTTTTTTTCAAAAATATATATATTATAAATCATAAATTACATGACAGACAATTATAATCAATATAATACTAATATATTAGTATTATCATGAAGATTATTTATAATTAGTTACTCACTCCGTCTAAGAAAAGAGTCATGTTTTTAAACGAGTTTTTATTTTTTCTAAAATTATATTTCAAATATCAAGATCTCATTTTATTAGTTAAAATAAAAAAAAATTAATTGATAGATAAGTTATATGTGACTGAATAAGTTAAATTACTAAATAAATCGTATACTTAGGATTTTATGCTTTGAAGATGTTGCGTGCCTTCATTAAATTGATAAAAAAAAAATAAGAAATTATACTTTTGCAGAACCATCATATAATATAGATGATTAAATAATAATTAATACTCCAATTATCAATATAGTTAGATTCAATCATTACTAATTATGAATCATGTTTTATAATGGAATGTGTAATTAGGCATATCACTAATATACAAGCTACTGGGTTAAAGAGTTACTTATGATTATTAATATTGTTCTTTAAGTAACACAATATCTCGTACAGGCCATATATCTATATATATATATATAGGACAGTTTAGTAGAATAGAAATTAAATATTATTTTCTCACTTAAAATTTCTGGAAAAATAAAAAAAAGAACAAAAGTCTGGTGTGTGCACATCATATTTATTATTGGCGCGTGGAGTGCATGCGTCCGGAGGAAAGTGGAATTATGGTTATAATTTTTTAGCCAATTAATTATTTTTATTAATTTTTTTACCTAAAATTTTAAATACTTATAACTTTTTCGTCTCAACTTATTTTTTCATGAAAAAGATATCAAATTAATTACTTTTCAAGATCTTTAATTTGATATTCATATTGTATATATAAAAAATATTTTTTAGGTTAATTGTAAATATTTTGATATAAAATTAGTAAGATATTTTGATATAAAATTAGTAAGATATTTTTATGCAAAATAAAATCATATTGAAAAATATAGTTTATATATTATGAAATTTATTTTAAAAATATATATTATTATTTTTTTAAATTATTTATTTATTAAATAATTTTAACAAAATTTTACACGATACGTTAATGTGATACAAAACAAAACATATAATTTAATATTTATATTATTATTGTTATTATTTTATAAATATTACAAATTGTGCGATGCAAAGGAGAAATACTAGTTAGAGTTAATAACTGATTAGTTGAATTATAAGTTAGAACACATCAAGAATGAATATATTGCCTAAATTATATTTTCTTTGTCCATATTTTTAATAGTATAATTTTTTATTTTTGGTCAATAAAATGAAGGTAATTTTTTTTTTAAATTATAAATTTGTATTTATACGACTATTTTAATTATTGGTTTGACTTATTCAATCATAAATAATTTGTTTGTGAAAAAAATATTATTTTAATTTTTAAAATAAGATCTTAACTTTTGAAATAAGACTTTTTATGAGTGAAAATATTTAAAAAATATAATCTTTTTTCAGACGAATAGAGTGTTATTGAATTAATTTAACCTTTCATATTTGTTTATTAGTTTTGTTACCAATTCGTTCATATAAGATAATCAATAATAAATTTATCTTCATGTAAACACTTAATTCTATAAATTTTGCTGCGATATAATAAATTTATTTTTCTCAATTTGATTAGATCATATACTAAGAATTGCTCAGTATCCTGTAAAACTGCACATTTTATATCAACATTGGGCTTTTATATTATCAGTATATATATACCTACAAAAATAGAAAGATTTTAAATTTTATATACATACATTTCTTATGTAAATAATTTTTTGATATGATTTTTTATTTAATATTCTAGAAACAACTTAATAAATATATATATTATATAAATTTGGGGCCCTTAAAATAGGGCTCTAAATTGTTGTTTCCGCCCGATTGAGATTTTATTTTATTTAGTGGTATATCTTTTATTTCAAAATAATCATCATACAACACGTGTGTACGATGATATCATTAGTTAAGATATGTATTAAATATTGTGAAAGAACAAGGAAAAAAATAGAAGATCCAAACCCCATCTCCGCCGACTACCTTCGGACCTAATAACAAAAATAATTGATAGATACGTAGTATATGCATATATATTTAACAAAAAAATATTGGGCAGCCATATGCAGAAGGGAGAATCCATTAATACAAGCAGCAACCGCTAATTCAAGTTCTAAGCAAATTTAAAGACAATCATTCTTCAGATCTTAAAATGATCATCAAACTCATGAATTAACAAACAAACAAATAGACAACAACATAATTATATAAGCAAACAACAACAACAAATGAAAAAGAAAATAAAAAATGAAGATCCCATATTATGTTTAATTTGTCTGGAAGAACATCAAGTGAGTGATCGATCCCATAAATATAGAACTCATGCAAGCAAGCACGTTCTTTGAAGCGGCGTCGTTTCAACGATTGTTTCTGCCGCACCTGGTGGCCCTGTTGCATGGGTGTTTGTAGGGGTTAGCCTGCTGGTGGTCGCGGCAGTTGTAGTAGGAACTTCCGCGCTTGTTGCACGGGACCTGGCCGGGCTTCAACGCGCCATAACCGACGTGGTTGTTCCTCCCCCCCAGTTGTCGTCGCGCACTTTCCGATTCCATCATCATCTCATCCTCCAGCACATCTAGGGAATCGGCCACCAGTGATCCATGCCCGTCCACCAGCATCGCCCCCATATCCACGGGATAGTCCGTTGCCGTGGAACGTGCCACGGCAACCATGAATGAAACCATTAGGACAACCAACCCCATTCTAGAAAAAGCCATCATTGTCAACCACAATTTCAGATCAACTAGATGGCTTTTCACTTCTTCCTTAGGCTGTGTAGTTTCTGGCTTTATTTTCTGGCTTTTGTCTAGTTCCCTCAGCCCGCTTGCCACAGGGTGAGAAAAATAAGCATTAATAATAATAATGGGATTGTTTTTTTAATGGTGAGAGAGGAGAGGAAGAGAATATGAATAGTTGGCACAACTTTAGGCCCCGAACTTTGCTCTTTGTTTTTGTAGGTATGGGGACTAGAGCAATTGTTGGATTATGTGGGGAGGCTTTGTGTTCGATTAATTCTTGACCCGGTCTTTATAATTTCTTTTATACGTGTGTGTCGATACATAACATTGATAATTCTGATACATGTAAATAATTAATATTTTTTAAAATTATTGTCTTAGTTTCAAAAGTAATAAACAAGACCTATACTTTTTGGATAACAATTCATTTTGAGGTATCCTTGTGTTTGTAGAAGTAAATGAAACCTATCTTATTCTTATAATTTATAGTTGAATTTTATCACACATGATTTCACTGATATAATAATTAAAATTCAGATATGCTAAATTCAAATTGTGTCAAGGCTTAGATGGAAAATATATGGAGCAACCGAATTTTGGTTGGGTATCCAAAATTTGACTCTATTATGATGAAACCAAAAGTTCTATTATGTAGAAAGAAAACATACTTTCATGTTTAAACGTCTTTTTACTTGAATATATTTCTTGATTTGTATTAATTTTATGTTTTAGGAAGAAATCTTTTCCACTTTTTCATGAATTACTTTTGCTATTTCTATTACTAGTAAGTTCTCTCGTACGATGTACAGTCTAGACATATTAATTTCTTTATGAAATATTTAATATAATTTTATAGTACAATATTATTAAATTTAAAAATACATAACATTGATATTTAAAAAAAATTATAATTATATTTAATAATTTGTATATGTAGCATGATTAGAATAAGTGATAAAAATATTATATATAAATTATATAACTATATAATGGGTAAAATAGAATAAATCCAATTTTGAGATTAAGTAATTATATATAGTTCACCTAAATGTAATAGATCAATACATGTATAAGAAGAAAGCTATGCATATGAGCAAAATTATATAAAATTTATAATATTTTAAGGTTGCATATGAACAAAGTTATACAATATTTTTCTGTTATAGTAACCATGTTTCGGTCGGAAAATATGGCAACTACAATAAATAGTTCATACTTCTCTTTATATATATATATATAGATACATAGATTTTAACAAATTATTATATTATATTATTTTTGGAAGAAATTAAGAAAATTCAGAATAATTGAGGCATCGCATTTTGATATATTCTATAATTAATATTAATCTACAATCGCAAAATTTATGTTAATCAGCTTCATAATTGCAAAACCATTGCTAAAATTTTAGTGTGAGATTAACTTTCTTAATTTAAGGATAAATAAATTATTTAATAATAATAATAATAATATTGTTCAATAATTAAAAATATATTATATATGATTTTTAAAAAAACATATCCAAATTTAGAAAGCTTTTTGGTATTTCTCTTTATATAAATATATATATATATATATTGGTATATGTCGTTTACATATTATATATTATATATATTGTATGCCAGATTTACTATAAAACAAATCACGAAATTTCCTAAAAAATTTGAACAACAACTATTATTTTAGCAAATCACGGTATTCTCTAAAAAATCTTAAGAACAATTGTCATTCTTAATATTATAATAAATATAAAAATCAATAAAATAAAAAAAATTAATATTACTATTTTTGTGAATGAAAAAAGCAAAAAAAAATATGCATTACTATAAATAGACGAACTTGTGCTATTATATATACATATATATATATATTATACTTTTTTTTACATCAAGGTTTTTTAACAAGTCTTTCTTTCTTGATTTTTTAAATAAATTTTTTATTTTAAAATAATTTTCAAATTTTAAAATATATTTAAGACTTTCTAAAATGGTTTTAGATTTTATATTATTTTAAGATTTTTAAAATAATTTTCATTTAAAAAAAATTCAGTTCTAAAAATATGGCTCAAATATGTGACGTTAGCAGTTGGTTATTAAAGTTGTGATGGCAGGTTACATAAAATAAAAATAATTTTACAAGTTCAAATATAAAAATTAATTTGAACTAACAAAAATGACTAAAAAAAAAGAAATATAGTGAACGAAAAAAAGTTATCCAAATTATATCGAACAAGTTATAAATATTAGGGTGTTGCTAAACACACCACAAAAATTATTTTTTACACCACTTTAATTTAGTAAATAAAATTAAATAGAATGTAAATAACATATATATATATATATCCTTATGTAATTTTCTTTAAAAGAACAAACATTAATATTTTGATTATTGATGTTCTTTATTCTTTGCTCAAACACACTCATACATTAACCATATATTCAAACGAATCAAAATAAAAGTTGAAATATTTGTTTAGAGTAAAAAATGAAGAACAATAATAATAAAAATATTATAATTTTGTTTAAAAAATATATATAAGGGTAGATTTATCATTTATATTATATTTAAATTTATTAAAAAAATTAAAGTGGTGTGAATAGTAATTTTGTGGTGTGTTTAAAAACACCCATTTATTTATCTTATAAGTTTACTACATTACAAAGTAATAAGAAAATAATTTGCATAGAAAAAAATTGTCATCCTATTTACCTTGTTACCATAATTATTAAACATACTTAAATGACAAAAAAAGAAAATATGAATAGTATATAATATTTTAAAATAATTTTATAAAGTTAAATTTTAAATTTAAAAAAATCTACAAAATTAATATACCCATGCATCGTACGGGAACATCTACTAGTGATTGATAATATTGTATAACTTTGCTAATATGCAATTTTAAAATATGATAAATTTAATATGATTTTGCTAATATCTATAGCTTTATTCTTATTCATACATTGACCTATTACTTTTAGTTGAACTATAAATAATTACTTTTTTTCTTATTTTCTTAACATGAGAATTTGTGTAATTTGGAGAAACTTAAAGTAAATTTATTCCATTTAGTTGTTATATATATATATATATATGATTTTATATATAATATTTATATTCTTATCGGAATTATGCCATATATACAAATTATTGAACACAATTATATATATATATATTTAAAATATTACTATTATATATTTCTTTAATTTAATAATATTATAGTATAATAATATGTTAACTTACTAATTTGCTATAAAACAGTGATTTGTGAAAATATGATATGGCACGAAAATCATAAATTTGACATGTGATATATTTCACGAATCTTGTGGTAATTTGATTATTTTAAGGGTGTTTTTAAAGTTATCACTAAATTTGCTCTGGACATCACATTAATTTTACTCACAAAATTATATATAATGTAAATGACATAAATATTTTTATTTAAAATTAACAACATACACAAATTTTAATTTTTAGTAAATAAATATTTATTTCATCCACACACAAAAATTCTAATTTTCTATTGTTATTTCATTTATTAAAAATTAAAATTTGTGTATATTTTTAATTTTTAAATAAGAGTATTTATGTCATTTACATAATATCTAATTTTTTAAATAAAATTAATGTGGTGTGTAAAATAAATTTAGTGATGGCTTTAGAAATACCCTTTTTTTAATTCATAGAAATTTGCTGATTTAATTTATTATTTGTACTTCTATACCTTTATCAAATGAATTCAAAATACACGCGTATGTATCAAATGGCAAATTAATACTATATTTTAATAGCGCCAAAAAAAAAAAAAAAAAAAAAATAGAAGAAAGAAGAAGACTGTAATTAGAATGAGACGTCAAAATTAAAATCCCCTCTCTTTCTCTCTCTGTCTAGCCTTCTTCCCCAGCCTCTTGTTTGCTCTAGCTTCACCTCCGGCCACCAGTTCTCAGAGGCACGCTTTGACGGTATCAATTAGCAATTATTCATCATTAGCCTCTTTTACAAGATTTACATAGTTATCAACATGTTTTTTCACACCCAACGCAAAGAGCCAGTGCAGTTCATGTGGATTCTATAATTTTTTATTGCATCTCTTATTAATACTTTGTGAAACAGGAGACAGGATGGCAATCATACCTTGTGGAAGTACATGGGCGATTCGGTGTGGAGTTCAGCCTCAGCACACACTGAGACCCTCTATTATCAATAGACTTTCGGCACCCCCGAATTGGTACGCAGCATTTTACTGACTTGTCTTTCGAATGTTGGCAATAACGTATTCAGTTATGCTTAATTAATTTGGGAAGACTCTCATCCTATTCAGTGTTGCGCTTCATATGTGGGTATCCTACTTATTTTGGTGATGTGCAGCTATGATAATTTACGGTGGTCTCGTGATTTCTTTTCGGTTGTGTGTGTTTGGCTCTTTTGTTATTGGTCTCATGATATGTGTATTAAATGTAAAATAAGATTTTCATGAAACATTAGAAATAGGAGAAGAGTAAGTGTATTTCAGTTTTTGGGAATGAGATTGCATCTAGATTATAGGGTCCAGGTTTGGCTAATTTACACATTCAATAGGGATGTCTCTGTCCAAAGTAAACAGTGTGAAGTCTAGATGCAGCATGGCAAACATTAACTGCTATGTCACCAGAAGAAACTTTTGACGTTTGCCTCATCTTGGTGCACAGAAGCATTCAGAACAATTTTATCTTTGGTTATAGTCTTATAGAATACAAGACTCAGGCTCGAAGGAAAAGAGAAATATTTTGAACTCATTAATTTCTGCATGATGATCAGTTATCTGACTAGTTTCCTCTAAATTACAGTATTAGATTGTGTTAACTTCCATCATTTAGTTGAAGTGGGCCAAGTCCCTTTCAAAATGTCAATTTCCTATTTTTCGTATTTCCTTTCTGAAATGGTGAAAGTAAAAGTGACTATGTGCATAACAAATGTTGTAAGTGATACTAAACTATAGACTTTTCATCTATTGGATAATGAATTCTCATAACTATGGGCTGCCAAGGCGCTTTTCACCCATCAAACTAGGGAAAGTTTGTGGAGTTCACAATTGCCATGTGAGACCATGTAGATTCTGGGCTTTCACATAATTAATGAAGTGAACAGCAGCAACCGGGTGACATAATCCATCATTTATTTTATCATTGGGCAGTCTTGAGACCAACTGAAGGCCTTGGCATAATTAAGATGTACACCATGTCAAAAAGGTTTCTTCTTTGAGATGCTCTTTTATTGATGTGATTGTAGTGGAGAATGAATTTCCTGAACTGTATGAATTGTGGAGATTCTTTTCAACCATTGAGCTTCGGAAGTTCACAATTGACACGTCAGATCATCAAACTATGGGCTTCTGTTTAATGAACTGAACATCATCAACTGGGCTATATTTCCATATTTGCCATTTTCTTCATTTATTTGGTCATTAAGTAGTCTTAAGACTCAATGGCTCCCCCGTTAAAATTCTTCTTCAAGATATTCTTTCAATATGATTTTTGTTAACATTACTGAACTCACATCTTTCCAATAACTTTTGTTCAATAACTACACAGTCTATTTAGACATATAGTGCTAAACAATTGAGCAACTAATCTGAACGAATTTTGCCTTAGGGGCTAGCTCACATGGTGAAGATGCCTGCTATGGGACGCTAAGGTCCTGGGTTCGAATCCTCTCAACTCTTCTAATTTTCTTAATCGAGTGTTTTCCAAAAGATATCCTCCAAAGTATTAATTAATACATGAGCTTTTATTAAGAGATGGTGTTCTAACATTAATTATTTGGACCAAGTAGTAGGAGAATGTGCATATTAAAGTAGTCAGCAAGTTTTTTCGCTTTTAGGTGTCATGATAACGGAAGCCATTATCTGATAGTCTTTGAGTCAGTTACTTTGACTGAAAATAAACTAAATGGTTATTTGGGTTTGCCTTGTGACACATTCTCCTTTTCTCTAGCTTGAAAGATAAAAATATCTGTTAAACTTGCTAATACTTGTATATTGATGACATGTCATGTTTTGCCAATACTAGTAATTGTGCCCATGTGTCTGTTATTATATCTGTATGGATATATTAAATTAATTACATGTATGTGTGTGCTTAAATTTTCCTTCTTTGGACATGGGAAAAGATATAGCTGTGGTTCTTCTACCAAGTTTGAACTGTATTTTATATTGTTTTATCTCATGTTTCCGTATTGCTTAATCAAAGAGGCGGTCATCCATGGGATTGTTTCTTTTGTGCAGCATACCAAGCAGGACTAGATCACTGGCATCACAGAGTTCGACCTTCTATTCTCAAGAATCCTTTAATGCACTTTTCAGTTCAGGCTCATACAACATTCCATGTCGAAGAAGAGGAACTCGGCTAATTGTTAGAGCTGATAGAGTAAGATCTTAGATGCTGTTTTGGTTTTAATTGTGGTCATAGAAAACTACTTCCCTGCCTTCTTTCTATTCTCCCTTCAATCCCTCCCCACCACCACCATAAAAGAAAGCAAAATGAGAATGCAAAAACAGAAGATACTCACAAAAATATGGAGGGGTGGGGGTTTGAATTTCTTGTAATAGCTTTGCACCATAATATTGTTCTATACAGGGAAAAGTTGAGACCTACTTTCCCTCCTTTGTTTTGGATTTGTATATATAGGAAATAGGAATACACACTGACTGCTTTTTATGCACAGGACTATTATTCTGTGCTTGGTGTCTCTAAAAATTCAAGCAAGTCAGAGATCAAAAGTGGTGAGTGTTACCTTTGCTTTCATTTTGAGCAAGCATTGAGTTTGTTGGAAAGCTTTATCTCGATTATATTGCTAGAAATTTAAATGCTATTGCCATTTCTAATATAACATAATCAACAAGTATTTATCCATACTTAGTTTTATCACCTATGTAATTGTTTGGTCACCTTCCAGTGTCATGTCCTTGATGGAGTTGCAGATCTCACAAATTTCATTCGTTTATCTTTTCACTCTTGCATCAACTTATCTTTCACGTTGTCTTTCTAAGACAATCTATCTAGGTTTGTTTTGGCTGGTGAAAAACCTTGTAGAAAAGTAGTTTTTGGTGCATTTTCTTGACAAGAGATTTGATACTGCTCTTAGGTGGTGCTCCCTTGTACAAGAAGCTATGCAATTGAACTGTTTCATCTTTTATTCTTGACTTATTTGTTTGTATTTACTTCATGGGGTTTTCAGTTTTTCCTCGAGTCCCAAAAAAAAAAAAAAAAAAAAGAAGGAACTCATTATTCCCCTATTGGGGTTGGCTATATGGATTATATCTCACCATCATGTTCGGTTGAGACATGTGTTTTCATTTATCTTAAGTATAACATATCTTTTTAATTTTTTTCTTCCAAGTCTTTTTGGGTCGTCATTTCCCCTCTTAATTTAATGACAAGTCTTTTTAGGTCGTCATTTCCCCTCTTAATTTAATGAAAAATGAAGGACTCTTAATTTAAATGAAGGAATCTTTTCTTTGCAAACACCATATTGGAGCATCTGAAGGCCTCCTATGCAGGTCTAAGTATTCTCTCATTTATTGGGGCTATCCCTACTTTCTTTCTAATACATTCATTACTTATTCCAGCTACTTTAGTGTGCCAGCACATCCATCTTAACATTCTCGTTTCTGCTACCCTCATTTTTTTTGTTCATGTTCATACTTTTATGCCCAACACTGATGCATAAAGCATGACTGGTCTTATTGCTAAATTTTCATTTTGAGTATTACCAGTAAATTTGTTTGGTTGAGTCCCTTTATATTTTCTTTCTTTCTGAATACTGGATTGCTATTTTCTGCATTTGCCATTTTATTCAAGGAGACCTGCTTATATTTTCCGAACTTAAAAGTCAACGATCCTCAAGTTTGGGGCTTGTTAGTGATGCATATATGGAGTTCTTTGGGTGCATTTCTATGTCTTTCCTTTTATAACTTTTGTCCCTTCCTTTGCTCATGTGCTAGAGGTCCTGATTAGTCTTTTTGCATCCTTGGGGCACGAGTTAAAGAACTAAAGAGTTTTGAAACCCTATTGTGGAGTTTCTCACTAGCCTATGTTGGTGTTTCTTCTTTATTCCCCACATGATAATTGCATATCCTGATGGGTGTGGATGTGATTCTATGAATTTGAATTAGTTCAATTTATTTATTTTTCCTTTCTCTTTTCAGCATATCGAAAGCTGGCCAGGAATTACCATCCAGATGTGAACAAGTAAGTCATAGTACCACCTTCTTTTAATAACCTTTCCACTACCATGATCTTTATTTGGCAGCTTTGTTGTGTAATTGTGACTTTTGTAGTTTTCTCGTACATATTCATTAGGTGGATGTTGTGGTGTCACTGAGGCTTGGTATTGTCCAAAACAAGAATAAGCATTGAAATTAATCAGTTGAATATTAGATTAAATATTTGAAGAGGAGTACTGAGTTCACTTCCTTACAAGCTCTGTTGAGTAGTTGCTGCTTAGGACTTATGTTATAAAGCTTAAGCAGTAACTCATATTTCCTACCGATACCATCATCCTGGGGGGGAAATTGCTTTTTATTCTTCACAATTCCTCAAATTATTTTCATGGGTTTGGATTTTATGCAAGAAAATAAATAAAATCCTTATAAACAATGGTTTCAATATCAACTGAACCAAGGACCGTGGAATTTATATTGCTGAATCATTTTTGTCTCAACCGAATTATTTTTATCTCGACTGCAGAGAAGCTGGAGCAGAAGACAAATTCAAGGAGATCAGCAATGCTTACGAGGTAGAATGTTGTTAGCCCTGTAAGATCTATATGGTTGATCTGTTTACCGTCTTAGAAATCTTACAAGTAATTTGAGAACTGTTGTAACAGGTTTTATCAGATGATGAGAAACGTTCGATTTATGACAGGTATGGGGAGGCAGGACTTAAAGGCGCTGGCATGGGCACGGGGGTAAGTCTTCCTAGTACAGTAAGAGGCTGAAAATCATATAATATGAATTGGAGAAAAAAGGAAAATAAGGCTTAGTGTTCATAGAATGGTGTTTTAGTCATTTCTGCAATACTACATTCTAACATTAGTATCACAATTCCAGGATTTCAGCAACCCATTCGATCTATTCGAGTCATTATTCGAAGGAATGGGCGGTATGGGTGGGATGGGCATGGGAGGAAGAGGGTCCCGCAACCGAGCCACAGAAGGCGAAGACCAAGTCTACAATCTGGTATTAAATTTCAAAGAAGCCATATTTGGTATCGAGAAAGAGATTGAGATAACTCGTCTCGAGAGCTGCAGCACCTGTGACGGGTCGGGGGCCAAGCCGGGGACAAAACCTTCCAAATGCAGCACATGTGGTGGTCAAGGGCAAGTCGTCTCGTCAGCGCGGACCCCCCTGGGTGTCTTCCAACAGGTGATGACATGTTCAACCTGTGGTGGGAGCGGAGAAATCTCATCCCCTTGCAACACGTGTGGCGGCGATGGCCGAGTGAGGAAGTCGAAGCGTATTAGCTTGAAAGTTCCAGGCGGCGTGGATTCAGGCAGCCGTTTGAGGGTCCGTTCTGAAGGAAATGCTGGACGGCGAGGTGGGCCCCCTGGGGATCTTTTTGTTCTCATAGAAGTTCTAGCGGACCCTGTTTTGAAGCGGGACGACACCAACATCCTCTACACTTGTAAGGTTTCTTATATAGATGCTATCCTGGGTACGACAATGAAGGTGCCAACGGTGGATGGGGTGGTCGACTTAAAAATTCCCCCAGGTACCCAACCGGGCACTACCCTCGTTATGGCTAAAAGAGGGGTACCCTTCTTGAATAAGAGTAATATGAGGGGTGATCAGTTGGTTCGGGTGCAAGTAGAGATTCCTAAGAGGCTAAGTGGGGAAGAGAAGAAGCTTATTGAAGAACTTGCTGATCTTAATAAGGCCACGGCTCCTAATAGTAGGAGATAGTTGTGGGGTTAGTTAAATGTACATTGATTCCTCAAGTAGAATCTGCAATTCTGCTGATCAATTTTGTTTCGTTTTTGCAACATTTTTATACATAACAGAAGTAATTAAAAGATACTATTTTTTATTATTTGGTATAGAATTCTTTGTCATTATTTATTGTAGTGTCATGTAATAACATCTTTGCGAATTGACAATTGCAGTCTTTATTAGTTTTATCCTAGTGTTTCTTGAATGTTGGAAATGGAAAGAGCCTTGGCTATTGAAATGTGTGCTTTAGGATAAACCCTATTCTTGTGCAATAGCTTGCATTTAAGGAGATGTAAATTTCACTGTAAAATTCCATGGTGGCAGGAGAATTCAAGTTTGTGATCTTTGGTCTCTGTGCTCGTTGGCTCCACCAATTATGCTACCCATAAGAAGTGATTTTGTATGCTTTAAGTACACACTACGTGTATATTAGCAATATAACTCAGTCGTGATAATTCAAGAATAAAAGACGAAATACTACATAGGATAGAGGATCTCGTCTGCATATGATTACTCTTAATGCCTTTGATGTTGGTGACTTTCTCAGATATAGCTCACCTCAATGTGAAAGATACCCTAGCAAAAAGTTCAACACACCGTGTAGACACAACCAAGCTATGGCCCCTACATTGTGTCTGATTATATGATGGAATTCTATCTCAAAATATAGGGAAAATAAAGTTTTTCAATTAATAAGATTACTATACAATTATCATTGGATTTAGTCTAATAATTACTTAAAAAAAGCTCTCTTAAAACCTATAAAACCACCCTTAAGGGCCATAACACATCTGTTTTGGATTTTTTTTCTTTTTTGAGTTTACCAAGAAACAAATTGAAAGTTATTAAGAAAAATTAATACCTTCTAAAAAACTATAAAGCCAATTAATACATTTTAAAAAACTATAAAGCCGTACTTGTATATTCGTTGGTTTGACCAATTTTTTATTTTGACTAATAAATGAAATATTAACTTTTAAAACTTAACTCTTTTTGAAGATAAAAAATAATTTTAAAATAATGTTTTTTTTTTTAAAAAAAGGGAGTACCAAATATCGATTGGACTGATCAAGTTTTGGTGAACCCATGCCAATGTTCCCTAAAAAAAAAAAAAAAAAAAAAAAAAAAAGAACCTGGGCCAAGGACTCAAAACGATTTTATTACGATTTTCAAATTTATTTATCTTTAAAAAAAAAACTATGAATTTGTTATATATGCATTTATTGAAAACTTACACGTTGTGACTTCACCTACCTTTTATTTATTGTTATCATCTGCAAAATTTAGTGAAATGTAATCAATTATATTATGGTTTTAACAGAAAAATATAATTAACTAAGTTGTATCCCATATCAACTTATTACCTAGTGTGTTCGGATTTTAACAAGAAATTTCCCATCCGTATTAAAAAAAAAAAAAAAAAAAAGAGAAAAAAACGTATAAGAGAGAACCAAAATTTTTAACACAATTTGAACCACTATGATCTCAAGGTTTTAGGTAAAATATTTACCCCAACATAAAATTATAAAGAAAACCTATAAGTAACGAGTTTTAATCCTATATTTTAATTAGTCAATGTCACTAACATGCGTTCCTAGAAAATAATTATATTTTATAATTAAAATAGTTATACACATACGTTTTGTTTTGTTTTGTTTTTTTTTTTTTTTTTTTTTTTTTTTTGGGATGAATATAATATTAATTTAGCACAATGCAGGAAGAAATAGAGAATCGAGGTAAGAGCGATGATTTTTAATTTTTTTTTCATCTTCCAAGATTTAAAAAAATAAAATAAAATTAGTATTATTTAATTAAGATATGCTTATTGTTTTTGCTCCGATATCTAAAAAGGCCACCAACCTGGCGATCATGATTAGCAGGACTTAATTTGGCGGACCAAAAGCAGAAACTCATAAATAAATATACAAAAAGAATTTAATTTAAAATTATTTTCTCAATTTTCTTCCTAATTAAATTCCAAAAGAATAGCTTTAGTTAGATCTCCTTTTGTGAATCCAGTTGGCACACGTGTGCCATTAATCATGTTTACCACTAAACCCTATCCCCTATGCTATCATTCTCTCCATTAAACCACATTTTAATTCTCATTTATCAAAATATAAAAATCTTTAAATAATTAAAAATAATAATCTTTTATTTCTCTTTTCATTATTTTTGCTGCCTTTATACTTTTTGCAGCTGCTTAAATTCATGACAAATTAATTAGTAGTATAAAATAGATTGGACTGCTTTCCCGAAAAAGAGAAAAAAGAAAAAAAAAAGATATTTGTGGGCCTCCCCGCTCGTGCGAACATGGGAGGTTAGCCCATTAACCATACCATCAGGCCCACCCAAAAAGGAAACAGAAGTTGAGGGGTGAGAGTGCCATTTCAAAGGGAGGACAGGGGGATTTGGACATATCCTGTTGAAATTAGTTTTTATTTTATTTTCTTCTTGAATAATTTGGGGGATCAAACCCCTAATTTAAAAAATTATTAAAAATTATGTATTTCATTAATAACTCTTTTTAAAAATAATTTGTTTATTTTTCTTAGTTTGATTAATAAAATAAAACCTTAATTTTTGAAATTAGACTTTTTAGGGTAAAATTTATATTTTAAATTTAACACTTTTTTTTAAAAATTTAATAATAGAAAGTATTATTTATTCATCATGACTTGATAAATTATGTAATATATATATATATATATATATATTTATGCACCTATTGAAGTTAATATATAAACATACTCAAAGGTAGGTCTATGCAACAATGAATTTCCATGCAACCAAAAAAGAAAGATGTATTCAATTATAGAATAATATTGCAGTATAAAGTTTAAAATATAACAACCACATACACGTATAGTTTAAGATTAAAGTTCTTAAATAAAAATAAATACTAACAAAATAATATGAACTAAAAGTCAATTATTAATTGTAACATCAACTTTATAAAGTTATTGTAAAAAAGTTATGATTTTCTTGAAATAACGTTCATCATATTTTTCTAGCTCCTAATTGCAATGCCACCACCATCATTAGACATACTTCAATTAGAAAATTTTAGATCCACCACAACATCCAACATCTTAGATGGCATAAATAGACAGTAGAGGACATAACAACCCTACTTCAATTTGTGATTCACTACGGCAACAACAATATGTTGTCAAATAGGTGGTGGATCCGGAACTACCTCTTTGAGGTGCGTCGAGTGATGGTGGTGGTGTGACAATTAAGTACGAAGAAACATGGTTTATATTATAGTTAAAAAATATTCATAATTCTTGACAAATATAAATAATTTTTAAAGTTCATAAGTAGTTAAAATTTTGCTCATTGTTATATTGAGTTCATTTTCTTATTTAAAATCTACACATATGATCTTAAGACATTAATACCTGCACACAATGGATAGAAGAATATTGTTGTAGAGTATATATATATATATTATATATAACCAATTTCATGGCAACAATATAATATAATGCTGATGAGTAACATACTATATGCTGACCTAACTAGGCCCCTTCATGGGTGACCCAATCATTGCTGAAGAAACATTAATTACACATTAATTTGCAAGAAAGCAAGCAAATTAAAGTTAAAGAAGCAACTATATATCACCAATCTATAGTAAGAAAAGGAAATAAAAATAAAAAAAGGAAAGAGAAACATTTGAGTCATCTATTATATATGCATACTCCCTCAAACCCTTCACTGCTTTTCCTGTAAAAACTCTCCAACAACAATGGCTTCAGAGAAGGTTGAAACTGTAGTTGCTGGAAACTATGTGGAAATGGAAAGGGAAGAAGAAGCCAAATCCAGCTCTATGAAGAGCAAATTATCAAACTTTTTCTGGCATGGTGGTTCAGTTTATGATGCATGGTTCAGCTGTGCTTCTAATCAGGTATGCTCTCTCTCTCTCTCTCTCTCACACACACACACACACACACACACACTCATGGTTCAGTTATCAAGTAATACTATATTTTCTCTCATGATGCATAGGTTGCCCAAGTGCTGCTTACACTGCCTTACTCATTTTCACAGCTTGGAATGGTGTCTGGAATTATTTTTCAACTGTTTTATGGCTTGATGGGGAGCTGGACTGCTTATCTCATCAGTGTACTTTATGTTGAGTATAGAACAAGGAAGGAGAGGGAGAAGGTTGATTTTAGAAACCACGTAATTCAGGTACTGTCCTTTTCCTCGAAATTGGAGTTTGTCCTCTCAGAATCACTTCGGTTCGGTTGGATTCTTTTATTTCAAATTGTTCGATTCTTCTATTTCAAATTGTGTTACATTTATGGCTGATTATATCATGAATATACGCTGTATATTCAATAGTGTTGTGTCATATTGTGTACGTGTCATGTACTGGTATGATTGGAATATGTAATATAACAAGGCTTGGAATAGAAGATCCGATTTAGAACGAGCAGCGCCAAAGCCCACAAACCTATGTAAACTTGATTCCATTTCATGCCTTATATTGTAATGAAATATTGTGCAGTGGTTTGAAGTTCTTGATGGGCTGCTCGGGAAACACTGGAGGAACATAGGACTCTTTTTCAACTGCACTTTTCTTCTATTTGGATCTGTGATTCAGCTCATTGCATGTGCAAGGTACTTTTGGATGATCCTTTTTTTTTTTTTTTACTTCAAAAGCCTTTCTCCCAATTTGAGAATTATATTGTTTAATTATTACTCCCTCATTAAAAGAGCCTCGTTTTTCAAGATTATAACTTTTAATTTTAGATAATTATAAGATGAAGACACAATTTCTAAACATGATAAATATACACTTATACAATTTATTTTATTCGATATTGAACTTATTCAATCAGATACGCCATATCTACACGTTAGATATGAATGATTAGTGCCACACCAATCAATCATCTTCATGTCAACTTTCTCTCACATGGGATTGAAATTAACCGTATATATGGTTGTGATTATCTACATCTCTCTAATCATTACAAGCAATTGTTTAAGAATGATATTTTTTTTTCTTTGTTGTGTTGCAGTAACATCTACTACATAAATGACAATCTTGATAAGAGAACATGGACATACATATTTGGAGCATGCTGTGCTACAACTGTTTTTATCCCTTCTTTCCACAACTACAGGATATGGTCATTTTTGGGCCTTATTATGACATCATATACATCATGGTACCTAACCATAGCTTCCCTCATCCATGGGCAGGTACATATATATAATGGTGATCTAATTAATTAATTAGTAAATTAATCACAGAATTAAAGTAAAACTTTGACTCGGTTTGGATTGAAGGATTTATTGAATTAATTAAACAGTGAGTTCTGACTAATCCTTGGCAAATGAAGGTTGAAGGAGTGAAGCACTCAGGGCCAAGCACAATGGTTCTCTACTTTACTGGGGCTACAAACATTCTTTATACATTTGGTGGGCATGCTGTCACAGTGTGAGTTCTTCACAAGTTGGTGTATATATATGTGTGTGTGTGTGTGTGTGTGTGTGTGTGTTCGGCAAACATATGTGGAGATATTGGAAGCACTTTTTCTTAGGAATAGGAACATGCTTCCTGGAAACGTGGTTTTAAGTTCTGTTATTGAAAGTGAAAGAATAATATATTATGAATTCTGATTTCTGATTCAAAGGGACAGAAATGGATATTAATTAATAAAATATTTTTTTCAGAATGAAGAAAGAATCAAAAGAAAGTAGTACTAAGTTAGTGAAGAAGTCAGCAGTTCTTGCAAGAACTTAGCTAACTACATGGCTATTACATATTTCCATCCAAATTCCATAAGTTTAACTATTTTTTAATTACATCACAAAAAAAGAATGCATAGTTTTTCAACAAATTCTCGAAGGTGATTCAAGTTTATGAGCTTCGAGATATATTTGTTTGTATTTTAAATATTTTCAATATATTTCAAAGGTCATGACTTTTGTAATATAATATCTTGAAGTTTCTTCCATTATTGACATTTAACTTATAAGCCTTAAGTGGGTAATATATCTCGAACGAATTTTCGAGATGTTCCTAAGTTTTAACAAGTGACTAAAAACATCTATTTTTACCAAACAGCTAAACGATATCTTCACTTATACAAAATGAATATTTTTACTTTTGTTCTCATATAAATATATATTACTCGCTAACCTTTTTATGTAGTGAATTCTATAAGTTATCATACTGATTGTTTTCTAATATTTTTTCATTTTTAAGGGAGATAATGCATGCAATGTGGAAGCCACAGAAGTTCAAGACAATATACTTGTTTGCAACGATTTATGTGCTAACACTAACCCTACCATCAGCTAGTGCTGTGTATTGGGCTTTTGGAGATTTGCTCCTAAACAGATCCAATGCTCTGGCTTTGCTCCCACGAACTGGATTCCGAGACACTGCTGTAGTCCTCATGCTCATTCATCAGGTACCACATATACAGAAACGACACCCTTTTTTTTCTTTTTTTGAGATGAAGAGAGTAATTAACTATTTCATTTCAATCTTGATTAATTTGATCTCTAACTGAAAAAATATATTTTCTTGCAGTTTATAACATTTGGATTCGCATGTACTCCTCTGTATTTTGTATGGGAGAAATGCATCGGAGTACACAAGACGAAAAGCTTGTTTAAACGCGCTTTATCAAGACTGCCCGTTGTCGTTCCAATATGGTTCCTAGCTATAGTTTTCCCATTCTTTGGGCCTATCAACTCCACTGTTGGATCACTTCTTGTTAGCTTCACTGTCTACATTATTCCTGCCATGGCACATATGATCACCTTTGCTTCTGCATCAGCTAGAGAGGTAAGCATACAATTCGATATCTATTTTTTAAATCCCTAATAAATACGTGATGCTTTTTACCGTTCCATCCGTGAAAATAAAAGAGTCTTGATAATGCATTTATCGGGCTCCTACTGTGTGATAGATACTTAATCTTGATATTTCTAAGCAACTATTTCTTTTGAAAGTGCTTAAAGCACATAGCTCTACACTTTCAACAAGTTAGGCAGCTAATGAAATAGACAAGACTCCCCCAGCCCCACCCCCACCCCACCCTAGGGAAATTAGATAAAGCAAAAGAAAGAAAAAGGTTAGGCTGTGAATGTTGTCAAGAAACCCCTTTTACTCTTAAAAGCAATCGGAATTCTTTATTCTCTATTTCGACGTTCTGATTCCGTGTTTTATTTCACCAGCAAATTCCACATGCGAATTAATAATTTTTTTTTTTTTCGAATGCAGAATGCTGTGGAGAGGCCTCCAAGAATTCTCGGAAGTTGGGCTGGGTTGTACTCGATGAATATATTTGTGGTGGTATGGGTTTTCATTGTTGGGTTTGGGTTTGGAGGGTGGGCAAGCATGGTCAATTTCATCCGCCAAATTGACACTTTTGGCCTCTTCACCAAGTGCTACCAATGCCCTAAGCATAAAGTTTGATTAGAATATTTACCTACCCTTCACAGTCAAGAGAAAAAAAGTTTTATACATAAGGAAGTGTGTAAAGATTAAGACTGCCATTTGTAATTTTTATTTTGGTTTCTCCTCTTTGGTTGAAGGGTCTTCTTCAACCTGTGTGCCCAATTAGTGTTGTGTTAAGAAGTGCAACTCCCTTTGTTTTTGTGGGATATTTACATGTTGGCTATTTGATTAATTATCTTGATTTTACGAAAGCTATTAGTACTTTGAGCTGACACGATATATGTATGTGTTAAATTTGTTAGAACTCGACGTCGAACATCTAATATCATATCAAAAATCCCCATCCAACTTTGTTTAGGTGCTAGGTTTTCATTGACGACTACCTTTATTTTTTCTTTAATTTTGCCCCGCATAATCCTTACATGGCCTTTACTTCTTTGTTTAGGTCTCAAGTTTCAGTTTGTTGCTCGATTAGCAGTTTCAGTAAGGGTTCATCATAGCCTCACAAATCCTAAACCTTAAAAGCCGACGTGCAAAGTATTTGATGTTTTTTTTCTCTAAATTTGATTGATAGTCGACTTGCATGAGTTGTTG
Organism: Caryopteris x clandonensis; assembly: GCA_028749325.2. Taxonomy (NCBI): domain Eukaryota; kingdom Viridiplantae; phylum Streptophyta; class Magnoliopsida; order Lamiales; family Lamiaceae; genus Caryopteris; species Caryopteris x clandonensis. The sequence continues at coordinate 3,408,746 of JAPYKT020000033.1, read as the reverse complement.
TCTAAGACATATTTATAAAGATAGTACACTTTACTGGTGGTGCCCACTTTGTGTTCGACAAATTGCATGCATAATTGAATCCCTATTATTATTATTATTATTATTATTATTATTATTATTATTATTATTGTTATTATTATTATTATTATTATTATTCATTTTAAATCAAATTTATGTTTTTATATTCTATTCTACTACACTTTTTTGAGCCCATAACTTCATATCAAATAATTGGTTCTCTGCCTAACTAATTTGACATGACGTGCCACCTTTTATTACAAACCACCAAACACCAATCCACTCTTGGAACCTTACTAGATATCAAGCTACAATGTTTTTTTTTAAAGAAAATGTTTTGAGATGGAGTATTGAAATTTAAAATAAAAATATATGCAAGAATTCATTTATATATAAACATTAACAATTTTAAAATAGATGATTACAGAACCAATATAGAAATAAATTCAATGATACATTAGTAAAGCACAAAAAATTATATACACCATGTGCATGGAATCTATTACGTGCAATGGGTCAGATCTCACCCAACATATGTAAAAAATACATGGATCCTAGTCAATCTAACCTGAAAAATGATAAAAACATGTGAATACTAGTTGATCTGACCTGGAAAATGAAAAAATGAGTGAATTCGATGGGAGCATGCTATAGACCTAATATTTTTTCGACAAAAAGAAATACTTTTTAAAATTGATTGAAATATATTACTTTAACACCGAAGAAATATTATCTTTCATTTTCGATGATTACAAAATATTATGGTTTTAACCAAATTCCTTAATAGTTAGTTAAATAAATGTAATACTTTTGTGGTGAAACATAATATTTAAATATAATGTAAAAAATAATTCTTTTTTAACAATAAAAAATAATATTATATATTCGTTTTTACCTAAAAGATATTATATTGTTGTCCAAAAATATCATGTTCTGCACGCACATGACAAATTTCTGCAAGATGATGCCTTATGCAAAATTGCAAATTCTTAATTTTAATAAAATTAAATCAACTAATAGTACGAATGTAAATCCATACTATTATCACACATAAAACTTACTCATGGAATAACCTAATATTAATTTTGCATTTGTGTTGTCCTATAATGTACATGGAATTTTTTTTTTTAAATTTGATATTTTATTTCAATACTCTAGAACATATTAGAATAATACTCCCAACTCATTAGTCAAGTCTTGTCAATGCATTGTGGATCTTTTCCGAACTTTCCAAATCTTAGGAGATTTCTTCATACCAATTGGAGCGGCCCCTTTGACAATGAACAGTTCGTTTGACCACCCATAAAACTTGTTGACGTCATAAAAATACCCAAAATAAATTTTATAAAAATTTATATTGTGGACGAATGAGATGATATTGCGTTGACCAAGTCAAAATAACACCTAATGCATCATATGGTGTTCACCTTGATCAAGTTAAACTAACCACATTATGACGGTCAGGTATTTTCTACAAACTGATTAGATTTGAGTAGATCAAAACAATCAGAAAACATCGGTTTTCTCATCCCCTGCAATGGTATGATGGGACACGGTGAATAACCTCATATCTTAGACAATCTTTGGAGCAAAAGTCGAAATCCCTCGCCCTCAGAACCCCCACCCTCGGTCCGACAGAGATTGATGGAGGAGTTAAATCATGGTAACTCAGCGGCCCATTAGGTGGGAGGAACAGTGCCTGATGCCCACAAGGAGCTATCCCCCACATTGGAGGGATAAAACTCCCACGTCCTTGGAGCAATCTGCCACCCAGAAACCAATTGAGCTGTCCGTATCTTAGACAATCTACATGAATGAAAGGTAGCGGCTATGCAAAGCAACACAAGTGGTAACTTAACCATCAATATAAAATATAAAAAAATAATTATAAATAGAGAAAGATCCATTGCAAGAGAAGAGGCTTTTCCAGGAGCAAAAGATCATCAAGAATTATATATTTTATTTTTCTTTTATTTTTCAAAACTCCAACCACATATATAATCATTCCAGCACGACATCTTCAAGTTGAAAAATATTAAAAACTTTCAAAGTGATCATTAACAAAATTTCGATAGCACAAAATATATTTATATATATATATATATTAACACATGTCATATATATCTATTTTTATAATTTCGTGCCTTACATTGTTACAATAACAAATGCAACACAATTTTGTCCATCCTGTTAAGAATAATTTTCAATCTACTATTTTAATTTCTATTTAAAAAATAGATAATTTTATATCTAATTGTATAAAGATGAACCCGATCAAATCTATAAATAAAATATGTGGTATGAGTATCTGCATGACCTAAATTATCAACAAACTCTCCTGCTGCCAACACTTAGAGAAGAAGTATCTTCTCTTCAAGAAAAAAAAAACAAAATAAAAAATAAAAAAAAAACAAAAAAGAAACCTACTTTTCCCTTTTCTTTACTTTTTTTTTTTTCTTCTAAAAAACCTTGAGCACAATTAAATCTCATCAAACAAATTTCTGCAAAAAACAAAAAATCCCATTCACATATATTAATAAATGAGTGAATCAGTTAACTACCCACCAACACACGAGTCACTATTTAGCTTTTGTAGCTTTGCGTAATAACACCAAACGAACTAATCCAATGAATCAAGTTCTAATCAGTTCAACCATACCCCATACCCGCACCCCATCCCACCAAACTCAAATGGAGAGAGAGAGAGAGAGAGAGAGAGAGAGAGAGAGAGAGAGAGAGAGAGAGGAAATCCATTTTTTTGTTGGACTTTTGCCATTGTAAGCAAATGAATGAGAGAACCAAATCTTGATCAGGGCCTGTGGAATCCCAACAACAGTGAGGATAAGGCACACATGGGGTGAGGGTGGCGGGGCCATGGACCCCTTCTTTTTCTTCTTCACAGACATGAAAGTCAGAAAAATTGCATGTGACGTGAGAGTGTGGATGTGTGTGTGAACAAGTAGAGTCGTGGAGAAAGAGAGAGAGAGAGAGATGGACAATAGAGTGATGACACACTAATTTGTGTTTGGGGAAGCTTGCATTTGTTTGCTAGCATTAGTTTCTTGATTATACACATGCCCCATCCATTATTTTATTCTTTTTATATTTTTAGGCTTTTTTATTATTTTTATTTTTTTATAAGGTTTGGTTTCTTTGTTAAGCCAAACGTAATTCGTCGTTTTATGTGCAATGTTTTTTTATAATTGGACTATTTGTGGTCCTATCCAAAAAATTAATAGTTGGATTTTGGATTCAATCAATTAAATTTCTCAAGAAATATTTTTAAACATAAATGAGCATATCAAGTATCTAGATCATGCTTATTCCATTTGAGTTATTAACAGGTCAACTTGATGAAACATAAAAAAAAATATTATATCAAATCAGATTTACCCCACAATTCGACAATGACCCTATAATATAGTCCATTAAAAGTTTATATACTTTTTACATTTTAGTTACTATCTATTATTTATTGAATGTTTAATGGCTAACATAAAATCATAGTCGAAAATTCTAGACCTAGTTTTCTTAGCCATTTCTATTTCTGGATTACATACGCTTTTGATTTGCAGCATGTTTGCGACATATTTCTAATAGGTACAAAGATTATTTTAAAGGGCGGAGAAATTTATCGGGTGAAAATGAGTTATTCAATTTTTATCGAGTTATGCATAAGCTGGCATTTTAAGTATGATAAGTTTAATGGATCACATCTAAACTTGTTCTTACTGAATCATATCCTTATTGGATTGACACGATAATGAGACGACCCGCACAATTTGATACCCCTTAAAGAATTTAGGAGTTTTATTGGCATTACAACACCAAGATTCTATACGGGCCCAAATTGAAAAGATCCGACCCATTTGGAGTAGTACTTTCTTGTGCCAAAATCCAAGTTGGGCCTGACAAGATGATCTGATGATTCAAGCTCTAAACTGAAAAAGTTAAAAGGGACTATCCATATCAAGAACCTGCACAATATTAGTTGCCACTTTATGTGTGTTTTTTCCCCTTTTTTCATCCTTTATTTTTCTTTTTATTGACTTTTTTTCCTTATCTCACTTTTTTTCTTTTTGCCTTTACAATTTGTGGAAAATTGCATGTGGACATCTGAGTCCTGTTATTATTATTTTTTTTAAAGAAAAAAAGGATAAATAGACTACTTAAAGTTCACAGTTCTTTGAGCACAGTCAACTTCTGTAGCAATTGACCCAAACATTGCCCTACCGACCTCTATTATTATCAGTATTGTTGTTACTACTACTATTATTATTATTATAATTATAATTTTAGTTGCACGATACACATATTGTCATCATGAGTACAAACAAGTTAGGCAGTTCAATTAAGAGAATTTTGTTTGAGCTCGATTTGATTTTTCATACATTGCTTGACTCAAATAAGTTTTGTTCGATTAATAAGCAAATATGTGTGGATTAAATCTTGAAAGTTAATAACAATTCATGGAAGTTTGAAGGGCAGTGTATTAGCTCCTTTTACAACCTTGTTAAACTCAAATGCGATTTGGATAATCCTGATTGTATTTATTTCGAAAGAACTTGATTGGATACGATATTTACCAAACCAGCACATTGCTGGACTCAAACTTTTACGGCCCATTTAAAGGAAAATTAGGCCCATTCTAATCATGTCCAGATCTTATTTCTTTCTTTCGCTCCAGATGAAAGCCCATCATATGAATATACCAAACTTGAATTTGAAAAAAAAATAAAAATGAATCACACCTAAAAGATTTGTGGTGCTTTCTTTTATTTGATAATAAATCCTCTAAAAGTTTGAAAGATCTGGACCATCCATTTAATCAACATCTGGATGCATGCGATCGCTCCCATCTAGCTTCTCGTGCGCCCTCAAATTATTAATCTAATTTTTAAAAATCCTAACTAATGTTAAAAACTGCCTAAAACTAATATTTGCATGGCACTCAGCTACTAATACTGAACTTCACATTCCTTCGATTTGTATTTGAATTTCGTACAAATTAATTTGATCACTTCATCTGTATCCGGGCATGACAGAACCTTGAACCAAATTAAAAGGCTTTGTGGGCAAATCTTTGTAATAGCCCAAAAGGCCAACTTTATTTCCAAAAAAGTTTGGGCCATAAATAGAACCCCAATTCCAAAATTAAATTTGACATGTTTAACTGGAGGAATTTAGGCAGCAACTAGGAGGAATCTCAAAGATTCAGCAACTTGTGCACGTAGACATGGGCACGGTTTTACGGTTCTAATTTTGGTTTTGAAATTGGCGATTTTTAGAATCCTGGAGGGCGGAATCGAAATCGAACCGCCATATATACGGTTTTGGTTTCGATTCCGGAACCGGCGGTTCCTCCGGTTCCACGGTTCTTATTTTTTTTATTTTCTTAATTAACAACTTTTAAAAAAAAATTGATCTTTTAAATTTGATTATCACAAGAGATTGAATTGAATATATAGTTAATTTAACTAAAACAATTACATTTTACAAAACAAATTACAACAATCAAAACTTAACTTTACAAATTATAATAAAATTACAAAAAAAAAAAGAAAAATAGAAGAGAGATTGAGAGAGATCACAAGATAATTGAGAGAGATTAGATATTGTGAAATAAAATGAGTAGGGGAGGGGGTATTTATAGGAAAAAAACAAAAAAAAACAAAAGAGCCGTTGGAACCGGCGGTTCCCAATGGTTATTCTATCTCAGCCGTTGAAGATCAATGGCTATTTAATCTCAGCCATTGATCTCCAACGATTATAATTTTCAAATTCAATCTGGAACCGAACCGGAACCAAAACCGCCGGTTCGGAATCGGCGGTTTCGGGTCTAAAAAACTAAGAACCGGAACCGAACCGTTACTCCGACGGTTTCGGTTCCGGTTTGGAACCGGAACCGGGTCAACGGTTGAACCAAACCGTTGACCGGCGGTTCGCACCGAACCGGAACCGTGCCCATGTCTAGCTGCACGTAGATCTGCAATTCGGATTCTTTGTTATATTTGTGGTTTATAAGTTCAAAGATTTTTACATTTAGAAATTTCTATATTTTAAATTTGTAGGGAGTCAAGTTTTAGAGTGATTTTCTTGAGGTTACTTCTTTATTGTATTTTGGAACTTCTTATTTAATATTTACTAAAAATATTACAATACACTCTCAAAAAATAAAAATAAAAAAAACATTATAATATACATACATACATATATGTATATATATAAAGAAAGATTTTTCCAATATTTTATTTCGTATCATTTTCTTTCTTAGAAGACATTTCATCACCATCAATCGATTCCACAAAAGACTGAAGCTGTTCTTCTGCTTCCTGAACCTGCAATCACATTTCACCACAGATCGAATCACAAAAAAAGAAACACACACACACACGCACAGCCGTATGTGAAAAAATGCAATTCTGATTTCAATTAGTGATTAAGAAACTGCGAGAATCCTTTGTAAATATACCTTATCAATCAAATCGCCTAAAGAATCAGCACTATCCGCAGCGTTTTCAGCTACATCTTCAACAAAATCCACAATTTTTTTGAGGTTTCCATCGGGAAGATCATCAGCGACATCTTCTGCCACTTTCTCCACCTGCTCCGCCACCTTCTCCGCCGCGTTCACGATTACCTCCACCGTTTCCACTGCGTTCTCGATTTTATCTACACACATATTAACTTAATATATTTGCAAGTAAGATAAGCTAATTAAATTTCTGCGGACAAATGGAGTTTCCGTCTCTTACTTTTGAATATCCAAAATTGCCCGAATTTGTTGCTCAAAACTGGCAGTATAAATGTCATCATAACTCCCATAATCTGTTTAATGCTGTAGCAATTTTGGCAAAAACCATTTAATTGCATTAGATTGATTATGAAAAAACAATCAAATAGTTATTGAAGGTCGTAAATGAACAATTAAAAAGAATATAATCACAACAAGAAAAACGGGGTTTTGTGACGCTAATTTTTGTTCCTTGGCGACATTAATCAACGTCACGATGTAACTTATCCATGATTCTAAAAGTGTAGCGAGTTAGGGTTATTGAACTTACAAATTAGGGTTAGAGGATGGGTTGGAAGGCAAAGGAGCTTCCGGTGGAACACTTCTAGCACTGGCCACAAAGTTCCTACAAGAAAAGGAAATTCAATTTATAACACTAATCAAGTAATTTAGAATGATGGACACAACGAATATATTATAGCTCAGTTCGAATATTTTATAATCGGATGATGTATGCAATAAAATATAATATTTTTAAGAAAAAGCGTTTTCATTTCTATTGGTTCTAATACGTTATATACCTGATGTAGCATCGACAAATTACCATGCTCGAAATTGTTTAGAATTAGGAAATTTGTGTGCTAACCTTATGGTTAAGTGAGTGTCCCGCAGCTGAAAATTATTGATCTGAAAATATATTGGATATTTACGTTTAAAGATGACAGAATTATGTACAGGGCTTCGGAAAAGGCTTGTAATCCCATAATTATGAGGAAAACTGCATGTGATCAGTGAAGAACTTGACATCTCCAATTTATGAAAGAAGAGAGAAATATTGGATTTGTGTATAAAGATTATTTGGGTTTATTTTAAAAAGTGGGAGTGGTCTCAATTTATAGAGCAAATTCTGATTTCAAAAAGTGTGTGTGTGTGTGTGTGTGTTTTTGTTTTCTTCTTCTAATATATAAATATATCTGAAAGTGTTGGGTTTATGATGGGAAACACGCGGCAATTAATAGAATTTTGAGTGAAGAAACATGTGAGTTGTTCAATTATTACATGTGGTACAATAATGATGATCTGTTTCTTTCGTCCTATTTTAATATTCCATACGTTGGAAAATGTGGGTTTTTTTCTTCAAAAGTTACTTTTTAATTTTATTGGTTAGGTAAATAAAAATTTTTATTTCATGAACAACGTATATGTAAGAATTCTTGCTTCGTTTGACCATGTGAAGTGACACATGTCTAAACAGCAAAAAAATATTTGAGAGAGGACGATAAGATGTGTGCGTAGTAGGGATGTTAGGGCCATGGATCGACAGGTCGACCCGTTTAGCCCAAAATTTTTTAGGGTTAGGGCTTCATTTTATTAGCCCGTTTAAAAGTCAATCCGTTTAGCCCGAGCCCGATTAGCCCGAAGCCATATAGGGCTAGCCCGCTTAGGATTAGGGATAACCCGATAGCCCGAACTTTTCTTCTTATTTGTCTATTTTTTAATATCGATTAATAATATACACTATTTTTAATTATTTTTCAAATACCATATTTGGTTTTTAGTAGAATATATTAAAATTTATATTTAATTACTAGAAGATTTTAAATAATGTCATTTAAATTTAGAACTTAAATGTAATATGATTTCAAATTTTATGACAGTGAATGCTCTTAAAGTTATAATTGGGAGCATGAAATAGTGTATATGACTTAAATGTTTGAATCTTTAAATTTTGTATAGTGATATAAAAGTTCTAAAATATATAATCTTTTATGTTATCTAAAATTGTATTTTAAATAGAGCATAATATGCATTTAATTAAAATTTTAAATTTAAATATATAATCTGACTATTTTGACTCATAGCCCGATTAGCCCGAAAATCGTTAGGGTTAGGGTTAGGTTCACCATAATCAAGCCCGTTTAAATTGACCCGATTAAATTAAGACCCGATTACCCCGAAACCCGCTAGGGCTAGCCCGTTTAACATCTCTAGCGCGTAGGTTGCAGCACTGTACCTTTGCTTCTACTTTAATGAGGACACTTTTGTCATTTTCTATAAAGGTGAATTTTTTTTTTGCAAAATTATAGTGTGCCCGGCGATGCATAGCGACAAGTCTAATGCATCTTATGCGGATTTTTTCTCAAAATAATGCAAAAAAAAAAAATTATGAAATAGGCATGTTTTGAAACATTTTTTAAAAATAGGTAAAATGTCACCGCCGGTAACGTTTCTTATTAATATGTGTTACATATATATATATATACTATATATACTACATGCATACATCCATACATGCATATATATATATACACACTCACACACACACACATATATATATAACCTGTATGATATATATATATATTATAAATATATATTCTTATTAATGTATATATATATGTATATATTTATAAAATATATATTTATACTCTAAATTCACATTTTGAATATATATATATATTTTATTTTTTATTTATTAAGTAAATATATCAAAATATATATTAAAATGTAATTAATAAAATAAAAATATTATAATTTTATTTAAGATAATAAAAAAATATTTAAATTAAAGAAAGAATATTAATTATTAATTAATATTCTGAAAATAAAATAATACATATATATTAGTAATATAATAATATATATATAAGAGAATAAAATAAATAAATATAATTATAAAAACGTCAGCTTAATTTACGTTTTTATAGACGTTTTTATAAAACGTCAATTCGGCTGACGTTTCTTTTATTTTCTTCTTTTTTATATATAAGATATATTTATATTCTAAATATATTTATTTTCAATACGTATATATATTATTTTTTTACTTAGTAAGAAAAAATATAAAAATATATATTAAATTATAATTTTAAAAAATAAAATGTTATAATTTTATTTAAGAAAAAAATTGTATTTAAATTAAAAATAATTTGTAATTATTAATTCATAAATAATATATATATATATTAATAATTAAAATTATATAATAATTAATTCATAAATATTCTGAATATATATATATATATATATATATTATATTATATTAGTTAAGTAAATATATATAAATTTATGTATATGTATTTTATAAACATTATTTAAAACAAAGATTTATATTTAATTATTATTATTTATAATTTAATTTGTTGAAAGAAATATATATTATCATTATTTGTAATTTAATTTTCTGAAAGAAATATTAATTTATATATATTTTTTGTAATAATAATACATGAATATATATATATATATATTTTTTAAATATATATATTTCCTTTTGAATATATATATATATATATATATATGTGTGTGTGTGTGTAGGAATATATGTATATATATATTATAAAAATATATATTAAATTATAAATTTAAAAAATATTATTTAACAAAATAAAAAAATAATTACTGAAATATATATATATATATATATATATATAAATATTATTTACATATGGACCTGACGTTTTTTCGCAACCTCTTGTATAACCAGCCAGCTTTTAACCACCAAGGCACGTTCAATGTTGGAAAATTTATGATATAATTTTATAGGTAATATATATTTAAAATATAAAACAATATATTTATAATATTTTTTAATTTTAATTATAATATATATATATATTATATAAAAGAAAACAAAATAAAAAAACGTCACCTTAATTGACGTTTTTTAAAACGTCAATTAAGGTGACGTTTATTCTTTTATTTTTATTTTTATTCTTATATATATATTTATATATTATTAATATATATATATTATTTTATTTTTAGAATATGAATTAATAATTAAAATTTATTCTTTAATTTAAATAATTCTTTTTATTATCTTAAATAAAATAATAATATTTTACTTTTTAAAATTATAATTTAATATATATTTTTATATATTTACTTAATAAATATATATATATATATACATATTCAAAATATATATTTAGAATATATATATTTTATAAATATATATATCTATATCTATATATAATATATATATATTATAAAAAAATAAAAAACATCACCTTAATTGACGTTTTAAAAAAACGTCAATTAAGGTGACGGTTATTCTGTTTTTTTTATTCGGACATATATATATATATAATTATATATATATTTTTTTTCAGAATATGAATTAATAATTAAAGATTATTCTTTAATTTAAATAATTTTTTTTATTATGTTAAATAAAATTATAACATTTTACTTTCTTAAAATTATAATTTAATATATATTTTTATATATTTACTTAATAAATAAAAAAATATATATATACATATTCAAAATTTATATTTAGATTATAATATATATTTTATAAATATATATATATATAATATAAATTTTATAAAAATAAATTAAAAAACGTCACCTTAATTGACATTTTTTTAAAACATCAATTAAGGTGACGTTTATTCGGTTTTTTATTTTTTTATTTTATAATATATATATATATATATATATATATTATATCTAGATATATATATATATATATATATATTTATAATCTAAATATATATTTTGAATATGTATATATATATTTTTATTTATTATGTAAATATATAAAAATATATATTAAATTATAATTTTAAAAAGTAAAATGTTATAATTTTATTTAAGATAATAATTTTTTTATTAAATTAAAGAATAATTTTTAATTATTAATTCATATTTTGAAAATAAATAATATATAAATATATATATATATATATGTCCGAAAAAATAAAATTTGAATAAACATCACCTTAAGTGACGTTTTAAAAAAATGTCACTTAGGTGACGTTTTTTATTTTATTTTTATAATATATATATTATATCTAGATATTTATATATATATATATTTATAAAATATATATTTATAATCTAAATATATTTTGAATATGTATATATATATATATTTGTATTTATTAAGTAAATATATAAAAATATATATTAAATTATAATTTTAAAAAGTAAAACGTTATAATTTTATTTAAGATAATAAAAATAATTAATTAAATTAAAGAATAATTTTTAATTATTAATTCATATTTTGAAAATAAATAATATATATATAATAATATATAAATATATATATATATATCCGGAAAAAAAAAAGAATAAACGTCACCTTAAGTGACGTTTTAAAAAACATCACCTAAGGTGACGTTTTTTATTTTATTTTTATAATATATATATATATATTATATCTAGATATATATTATTAAAAAAACATGCATTTTGTCAAAGGCTGTCAAATTAAAGGCTGCAGAATCTCGTGAAATGAATGAATTGTCATTATTGATGTCAATCAATCACTTTTTTTTTTTTTTTTCAGTTTTCAGAGTCTCGTGACTTTTTACAGACTCTCGTGAATTTACTTTTTAGCATGCACGTCTTCTCAAATTCAGTGATAATTCTATTGCTGAAATAATATAAATAGGGCGTATGTTAGCATAATAGATAAATGTATAAAGAGAAGAAATAAGAGCAAGGGAAAAGGGCGTTCTTTCAGAATTGATGAAGTGTACACCGATCTCTCGCCAATTTTGGATGACAATGCAAGTTGGGGGCGCTTTGTGGAGGACACCAATTTGAAATTGGGTGATTTATGTATTTTTTCATTGGTTGAAAATACTGAAACGAGAATCACTTTCAAAATTGGTTTGGTTAAATTCAGTGCTTCTTTATTATTTGGAGACGTGTCCGGTACAAGTGGTGGTTCATGTGGATAATTGTGTCGATGACAAATTGGCAATAAAGATTTATTTTTTTGTTTGTTGTGTTTTTTTAGGATATGTTTATTCGGTATAATCGTTTGTTGTTGTGTTATATATATGTTATTGTATAATAATAAACTTTATTTAGTAAATTATTTGATAATATTGTTATATAAATAAACTTAATTGCCTTGAATAAGATGAAGAAATAAATATTATATATAAATTGAAGCCAAGCCAACTGCGACTACAACAATTATAAACTTACAAATACCTATATAACACTTTATACAATAATTAATACAATAATACCATTACAATATTCATGAAAATCCAACATTTCAAATAGCAGTCGTAGCTAAACCAAATCATTTTATTGCCTAGTTGAGGAAGATGGTCCACTGACGGCATCATTATCTTCAAAATTGAAAAGCTTCTCTAGTTGGTCGAAGAATGGCTCATCATCCATTATGTATGCAATTGTATTTGTCATTTTGGGATCACGATCCTATAAATGTAAGAATAATTAATAGAAGTGTGAAATAGATATTTACAATCAGGAAAATAAATGCTTGCTTAATTTATAGAGAAAATTACCCATAAACACCAACAGTCGTCTTTATGGTCTATATACCGTCGTTCACCTATCATACGAACTCTAGCCATCATTATCATTTTTTTGAACGTGTAGTGACGGGATTGTAGCAAATCAACGCGCTTTTTCACGTCAGCGTAAGAGATCTTACGCTCCTTGAATTGGTTCTTCAACACATTTTTTACGTTCAACAAGCAGTTGCTATTATGGTTACTGATTTCCCAATTACCTGCTTCGACGTACTTCACAAGAGTATCCAGAAACACGGCCTCCATTTCCTTTGTCCACTCGGTGTTGGAGTAGAACCTAGCTTTAAACAAGTTACATCATTTTGATTGTGGAGGAAGAGGAGAGAATTCTAGGGGTTAATCCATATTTTTATGTAAGTAAAACGAGTCACCACACACGTATTTATAATGCTTTCTTCCTTCCTGGGTTCCTTTAATTATTTTTTTTTCTTTTGGGCTGATAGGACGTTTGTAGTTATTTGATATTAACATATAAAAAAATGTAGAAACCATAGGTATATCAAATAAATACAAACGTCCTATCAACCCAAAAGAAAATAAAATAATTAAAGGGATTCTCGTTTATATGTTTATATATTTATAAATATAGAATATATATATATATATGTATATATATATATTTATATATTTATAATCTAAATATATATTTTGAATATATTTATATATATATTTATTTATTTATTAAGTAATTATATAAAAATATATATTAAATTATAATTTTAAAAAGTAAAATGTTATAATTTTATTTAAGATAATAAAAAAAATTATTTAATTTAAAGAATGATTTTTAATTATTAATTCATATTATGAAAATAAAATAATATATATATAAATATATATATATATATAATATATAAATATATATATATATATATCCGGAAAAAAAAAGAAAAAAAAGAATAAACGCCACCTTAATTGACGTTTTTTTAAAACGTCAATTAAGGTGACATTTTTTATTTTTTTATAATATATATATTATATATTCTAAATATATATTTTGAATATGTATATATATATATTTTATTAAGTAAATATATAAAAATATATATTAAATTATAATTTTAAAAAGTAAAATATTATAATTTTATTTAAGATAATAAAAAGAATTATTTAAATTAAAGAATAAATTTTAATTATTAATTCATATTCTTAAAATAAAATAATATATATATATATATATATAAGAATAAAAATAAAAATAAAAGAATAAACGTCACCTTAATTGACGTTTTAAAAAAACGTCAATTAAGGTGACTTTTTTTTTTATTTTTTTCTTTTATATAATATATATATATATTATATATGTATATATTATAATTAAAATTAAAAAATATTATAAATATATTTTTTATATTTTAAATATATATTATATATAAAATTATATCATATATTTTCAAACAATTTTTTATCTTTTTTAAATAACATTTTTTAAATTTATAATTTAATATATATTTTTATAAAATATATATACATATATTCCTACATATATATATATATATTCGAAAGGTAATATATATTTTTAAATATATATATATATATATATTCATGTATTATTATTACAAAAAATATATAAATTAATATTTCTTTCAGAAAATGAAATTACAAATAGTAATAATAATATATATTTTTTTCAACAAATTAAGTTACAAATAATAATAATTAAATATTAATCTTTGTTTTAAACAATGTTTATAAAATATATATACATAAATTTATATATATTTACTTAACTAATATAATATAATAATATATATATATTCAGAATATTTATGAATAAATTATTATTGTCAGGCCCATATATTTCAAATATTTCTGTAATTAATAGAATTTTTTTTTTTTTTATTTTTTAGTTTTTTTAAATAACAATTTTTAAATTTATAATTTAATATATAATTTTATAAAATATATATACATATATTCCTACATATATATATATATATATTCAAAAGGTTATATATATATTTAAATATATATATATATATATTCATGTATTATTATTACAAAAAAATATAAATTAATATTTCTTTCAGAAAATTAAATTACAAATAATAATAATATATATTTCTTTCAACAAATTCAATTACAAATAATAATAATTAAATATTAATCTTTGTTTCAAATAATGTTTATAAAATATATATACATAAATTTATATATATTTACTTAACTAATATAATATAATAATAAAAAATATATATATATATTCAGAATATTTATGAATTAATTATTATATAATTTTAATTATTAATATATATATTATGTCTGAATTAATAATTACAATTTATTTTTTAATTTAAATATAATTTTTTTCTTAAATAAAATTATAACATTTTATTTTTTAAAAGTTATAATTTAATATATATTTTTATATATTTTCTTACTAAATAAATATATATATATATATATACATATTGAAAATAAATATATTTAGAATATAAATATATCTTATATATATAAAAAAGAAAAAATAAAAGAAACGTCAGCCGAATTGACGTTTTATAAAAACGTCAATTAAGCTAACGTTTTTATAATTATATTTATTTATTTTATTCTCTTATATATATTATTTTATTTTGAGAATATTAATTAATAATTAATATTCTTTCTTTAATTTAAATTTTTTTTATTATCTTAAATAAAATTATAATATTTTAATTTTATTAATTACATTTTAATATGTATTTTGATATATTTACTTAATAAAATATATATATATATATATATATTCAAAATGTGAATTTAGAGTATAAATATATATTTTATAAATATATTCATATATATATATATATTAATAAGAATATATATATTTATAATAAATATATATCTTACAGGTTATATATATATATATATGTGTGTGTGTGTGAGTGTGTATATATATTATATATATATATGCATGTATGGATGTATGCATGTAGTATATATATATATATATATATATATATATATATATATATATAAAACACATATTAATAAGAAACGTCACCGACGGTGACGTTTTACCTATTTTTAAAAACTGTTCTAAAACAGGCCTATTTCGTAAATTTTTTTTTTTTGCATTATTTTGAAAAAAAACCCCAGATTATGCATGACTTTAGTGTAAAATCTGCATTTATTTTGTATACATTATGTACAATTTTACTGTAAAATTGGCGCTTAATCAATAAGTTGTATTACTTTCTGGCTTGCACTAAAAAATAATAATATATAATGTTCTTTGTAATTTATTTAATTTTATCTTTATTTTTACTATTTTATATTGTTAAATACATAATATTTAATCTTATAATTTAACCTTTTCATTTTATAAAATTAATTAAAGTTTATAAAAAAAACCCACATGTAAGAATTAACTGAAAGTAATGAAAATTTGAAAGTTTGTTTCATAAAAGTAGTACAATAAAAATATAAATTACATGATTAAATTTCCAAATTAAAATAATCTGTCCACAATTTTTTTTATTAAAATAATTTGATTAAATTAATCGTGATTTAAGTTGAATATAATATAAAAGATGAGTTACCATTGATGCAGCTCTGATTGCAGCTCCGCTTTGTTGCAATATGCTACATAGTGCTCGGAGCTGCAATCCATTCCACCACTATAACTGGATTAGATTGATCTAAAATAAAATAGTGGTTTAAATAAATTTTTTTAATTACATTAATAAAATATTTTAATATAAATTATAATAAACAAAATTATGATATAATATTTCAATAAAATATAAAAATTGCGTGGAAATTAAAGTTATGTTTTTTTTTTTTTTATGCCATAATATCCTTACATGTTGAAACTTTGGGGAGACTTTTAAGAAAGAATGGTAAAATGATAAAAACGTGGGTTAGTTAGGAATTTGTCAAATCTGGCCCCGCCTAACTCATGATAGACATGAAACGTCACATCTTTAAATTTTATATTTTTGGACTAGACACATGATTTAAGTTGACGTTGATGTTTCATTATATTATAATTTTGATTTTTAATCCCCTGGCCGGCGTATACGTACATGAACTTATCATGCTTTATAAAATATATTAGTATTGTTTTTCGGTACAAGTTTTGAAAAATAAAATAAATATATTTATAATATAAATTTTAAATAAATTAATATTTAAAAATATTTAAAATATTATATTATTTTATTAATAAAATATGAAAAAATATATTATTTTCGTCCTGATATAATAGTTTTACTTTAGAATAAATTGAATAATTGCATTAGACTTTCAATTATTAATAATTAAAAAAAATATTATTAATTTTTATTTGTAATTAAATTCAATACATAATATATATTCAAATATAACCCAAATAATCAACTAAAAAATAATTGTATTTTTTAAATATCTCATTTTAATATACAATATGGGTATAGAATTAAAAATCATGAAAAGAGGATATTAGAAATGAAAAAATTATTTGTATCATCAAAAATTGAAAAAAAAAATCCAAAAAAAAGAAGAAAAATAAAATTCAATCAACAAAAAATTGAGACTCCATTTTCTATAAATATTCCCACTTATAGAAACTAAAATTGATAAAAAAAAAAACTATTTTTGAACTATTTCATTATTATATTAGTATAGAAAGATAAATAAAAATAATAAATATTTTATTATTAAATTATTGCGAAGCATTTAAATTAATAGTTTTAAAGAGTATTAGTAGAATAATATATACTGTAGAACCTCTTTAAATTGATACTCGTTAAATTAATAAACTTTTTAAGATAATATATTTCTCATATTCCGTCCTAGGCTAGTTGAAATTTAACAAATTTCGATAAGATAATAACATAATATATTTTCAGAAAACGCTATGTAAATATAGTGTCTATTAATATTATAAATTAATAATTGCATGAACTAATTACATAAATATAATTAAGACAATTTGGTGAAATATTATTTTAGTATTGTTTCATTTTCTTAAAATAAGCCCGGTAATCCCACCTCGCAGTGTCCCGCCTCCCCCCGAAGAGCTTATTTTTAATTTTTCTTATTGCATCCAAAATTTTTGCTGGTGTGTTCTCGAACTGTACCAAATATTTTGAAGAGTTTTAAACACGATAAGTGCTTCTTTATGCGTAACTGGTTCCAAAGGTATTGTATATCTTCAATTTCATCATTAATATTATTTTCAAAATAGTTCTATTCGAGCTCCATCGTGGACTATTTTCAACCCAACAAAAAATCGAAGGGTTCAAGTGTAACAGAACAAACAATGTCGAGCCAAGAGCACCCCCCCCACATTATTGGTTGCTAGAGAATCGAAAGTGGATTTGCCAATTAATCACGAAATGTTGTGGTTCTTACATATAATTTCTTAAGAAGTAATTCGCGGGGTCATGCACCTTTCTTTTCTAGTTATAACGGAAGAGGGTACATTGGATTGGATCCAGCCTATTCTTGAAATAAACAACTTACAAAGCCTTACTTTCTTCTAACCTTTGAACCTCTGAACATGTATCATTTCACCTGGGCAATCCAATTAATAGACTATTCACTTCCATTTTAATATGATAGCCGAGATCATATAATCATGATCTCAAGTTCATGAATTATATTTTCATGAGTGGGTTCATCTAATTTTCTTGAGACTTCATCCTCTGAACAAATTTCACATTAATTTTACTGTATATGTATAGCAATTTGCTGTATATGTATAGTATTTAAGTAAAATATATTATTATTTCACTCTACATATATAGTATTTTAGTAGAAGTATACTATTATGTCAAACATTGAAAAATGAAATGTGGTTAGGTTCTCCCAATTCATCCTTGTTACGTCGCTGATTCAATTCGATCCAATTCTTTTCACGAGGTATGGATAAGGATGTCTAAAATAGATCTGTTCGAATTCGGTCAATAACAAACAATGTTATACTAATATAGAGATTGCAAAAAAATTGAATGTCTAAAAACTTTTATAACATACAATTTTCTATTTATGCTTCCATTAAAAATACTTTAAAAAATAATTATTTATGATGAATCATATGAATATAAATATGTTACAGCTACTAGTTTTTATGTATGCTCCTTCATTTTATATATATACATATATATATATATATATATATCTTATTTTTCACAGCTTTGAAGGTATAATAGAGATATAATTTATTTATTTATCAGAATTTTTGAAGAGTGAAAGAGTTTAGGTTTGAATTTTTGTCTGTTATTATATAGTGATTAGCCAGCTGGTTTATGCATGTGGCTGTTAGATGTTACCACGTGACCAGATTTATTCACTCATTTTATATTCTATCTTACTTTAATATATTATTACATTTTATTTATTATATGATTTATTATTATGAATAGGAGATATTGTAATAATTATAATAGAATTTAAAATATACGAGAAAACTACATACAAAAATGTATAGCTAATATCACTGTTCCACCTAACACTAACAGCAGACAGTATCGTACAAAAAGAATGGTAGGTGATAGACATGGGCACGGTTTCCCGGTTCCGATTCCAAACCGGAACCTTGGCCATGTCTAGTAGGTGGGCTTATCATTTGAATCAAATATCAACAATTCGCCATTTTTTATCCTCCATTTTATTTATACACTTTTTTTAATTTATATTTAATTACTGCACTCTTTAATTTACGGCAAAAACTGTGTGGGTGTGGCTTTTAGCTTAAAGTTGTAGCTTCAAATGGTTTCTGTTCTTGACAATTTTTCGTTTGTTCATATATAGTTCCAAAGTTAATACTTTGATCATTTAGAAGGCACCCAAGGTTGGGTTCTCGACAAATATAATGTTCGGTAAAAAGTTCGTTTTCAAAATTGCTTAGTATTTGTTCATATTCATTTTACTTAATTAACAAATAAAACTTGAACGAGTGAGCCATTGAATAAAAAAATACAGCTTAAATGACTTGAGAATAAACTCGATGATAATAAATGCTGGATCATATCATCATATATAAAAAAGAAAATCCAAAATACAAAATCAGGTTTGGATTTATATACAAACAATAACTTTTACATATAAATTATTATTAATTAGCTTATCTAACAAAAAAAATTTCAAGTAATTTGTCAATGATTCTCTGCTCCTTTAGGTGATTTTTTGGCTTCATTAACTACACCTTCAACAAGGTCCTCCACCTGATCTTCAGCTTCCTGAACCTGCATAATTTTTCCAATAATTATGCATTAAGTTTCTGTCATTTCTAATTTTAAAAGTGGTGCAAAATAAAGGGTATGATTTATATACAAAACATAAATAAAATAAAAAGATAAATGCAATTAACTAAGTAAATTGTCTGTAAAATATTGCATCAGTACATGTCTTTAACTGCCCACTTGTCGATTAAATAGTACTAACCCTAAAAAATACTTACATTGGTCAAGTTGTAGATTGTTGATTTGAGTATTGTTATTTTTATTATTATCATCATCATTTCTTGCAGAAGCACATGATCAACTTGAGTTTTAAAAGTACTATTTGTGGACTTACGTAATTACCAATTTCTATAATTTCTAGATAACGTAACGAGTTAGTCAATGAATATTATATATGTGTCATGTACGTAGAATTGATAAATAAAATACCATAATTTATAAATGAAAATAATGAAATAATTAGGTATAAATAATATAATTAATACCTTGTCGATGATATTATCAAGAGAATCAGCAGCCTTAGCTGTTTTTTCTGCAACATGTTCAACTAACTCAACAAGATCTCGCAGTTTTCCTTCGGGAAGATCGTCGGCGATGTCCTCTGCAATTTTGTCAACTCCGTCCGCCACCTTCTCCACCGCCTCGGCTATGCATTCGACTGTCTGGACTGCATTCTCAAGCTTATCTGCATATCATTAACATTTTTTGTTATAATCGTTGACCCAAAAATAAGAATGAAATAATTCAATTAAGGACGAAGAGGATTAATTACTTTTAATCACCCATAAAGGCCCCCATTTGTTGGTGAAAAAGGGCAGAATAAATGATACCACCAGTCCAAGAATCCAACTCCTGTTTCAAAAATTTCACCAAAAATATACGAATTAGTTTAGGCCCATCGAAAAGGGAAAAAAAAAAAAAAAAAAAAAAAAACATTAGTTTCTGTTGATGCTTTGCCGGATGAAATGTATAGAAACACATATATACACACACACTTAATCCCATGTGTATATATACGTGTACTGTATTTCACCAGGCGTAGCGTTTACAAAACTTTGTTCGATTGATGCATAATATGAAAATCTACGAACTTGGGGTGAGAACTTGGTGGGGTGGAAGGCAATGGAGCTCCAGGTACAGAATTTGCATAGACAACAAAAGAGTTCCTGAAATGCAAGAAAACAAGAGCACAATTAACACACAATCTTGAAACTATTTACACTCATTTCAGACAATGTTTTTCACACAGTTCACTCACCTTTTAGTTCTGTCAACACATTGCAAACTTGTAGTGCTGCCCCACAACCTCATTCCATCGGTCTTGCACTTTGAGACATCCAATCTTGAAATGGGATTCCACGACAAACCTGGATACCTCGTACATGGCTTCGCGTATATACCAGCAGATTTCTGTCCCATGATAATGGAAGAAGCACTCGCCATGGACATGACTTTGATCTTCAGAGGAAAATTCTTTTTGCTTTTGAGAAAAATTCTTAGAGATTTTGAGTTTGGAAAGATGGTTAGGGTTTGTCTGACTTTATAGAAAATCAAGATTCTTTTGGTAGGTTTCTTGGATTATGATCCACTGGGGAATTTTAAATAGAAGGATGACCATTTGATGGAGTTGTTATGTTGTCATCTAGCGATTATTGACATTATTTTGAAGATTCAAACAGACACGCTTAAAAAGAAACAATAAGGAAATCTGGGTTTCGTACTTGCAATTAATATTAATTAATTTATTAGTGAAGCTAAAAAAAGACATGACTTTGAAACAGTCAAAAATTGCCAACCTGTAAGACATGCTATCTTTGATTGGGTTATTTCCTGGAAACAGTGTGGAAATTAGATCTACACGTGGAATATTGACTGGAAAATAATATTTTTTTTCTTTAAGAATAATTTTTGTTTAGTACTATATACGCTTGGAGAAAATCTTGTCAATATATATATATATATATATATATTGTGTAACATTAATATTATTTATATAATTATTTGAGGCGTGGAGCGGAATTGTAGGGAAAATCAATGCCACGTGTTTACGTATAAAAAGAATAATATAATCTAAAAATGATTAGCTTTTGCCTCTAGGGTGTTTAGTTTCGGCTGACCTCGAGCCTGCGCATGAGACTACAGTTGGAGATTGTTATTTTATTCGATGTTTTGATTGACATTAAAGATCTTCGTCATATTATTTCACATGAACTACAATTTTGATATTATTTATTTAACTTAAATAAACTTCAATATCTACATTGATACACGAACTTCTGCCAAAAGAACGGGAGATATTTATCCATCCTTACAGAAATCTTGTCTCCTTATAAGATACATAACACTAGGTGATCAAACTACTTAGTGATTCGTGGATTTCGGTATTGAAGAGTTAATTATAAGTGTATTAATTCAATAATTCTTAATTACAAGTTACAAGAGTTATAAATGTCACTGGTCAGCCTAAAAATGCTACACATACTTTATATACTTTTTGGTATTACACATCTTAATTACAATTTAATAGTTATAGTAAATATCTACTTGAATAATTAGATTACTTAACTACATCTAATTTTATTAGAGAGCCAAGAATGGAAAAAATGTTTAATTGGGCTTTCTTTGGGCGCCAAAACCAATTAGATGAAGCCCATGTCCTAGAAACGATTAAGGTCCAACAATAGAAGCCCATTACAAATGTTTTATTGGATCGACTGATTCGGGCATTGAAATCATAGATGTTGAAACCAAAGTCCTACAAATGATGGCGGCCCAATTGTACATGCTTTGTAATATGCTTTTAATGAATGTTAAGAAAGTTAGGGTATGGGAGATTGATTCACTCAAAAGTATGTTGTTTGTCTGTATCTATACGCTATTCCATAAATGTACATAATAGTTATAGATAACTATAAGTGAGGTCGTATGCCACAAGGATCTGTGAAGATTATTAAGTATTATAATTTTTATTTGTAGTTTATCATGATTAGAAAGTAGATTGTCGATTAGTAAATTATTAATTAAACTAAAAAGAATAAATAAGTGAAATAAGTAACAACTAGTGACTAAAGAAAGAAGAAGTGTGAACGAATACGATGAGAGAAGACAAATTTTAGTGTCATGCTTTTCAACTATCAACTATTATGTTATCAAATTAATATAATTTAAATTCATTCTTCTTCACTACAATCACAATAGTAAATTACCCGCCTCTTGAAGTGCATCTAATTTGTAGATTAATTACTAATACCAATTTCGCTATTGAACACTAGCAATTAACTTTAAAAAATGCCTAAGATTGATAATTCCTCATATATATATATATATTATAGATCTACCCTCCATGCAAATACTCATATTATATATAATATCTAATATGAAATCTCAGCTCCTAAATTTCGACTAGATATATTAAATATGCTTAATTAGTGGCCACATAATTAAACAAGGAACATAAACCAATATATATGAATAATAAATTAGAAGAAGAACTTGAATATAAATTAATTATCACATAAAATCATTAAATAGTTTAATACATGCCCAAAGATTACATTCTGTTTAGCTAAACATAATTGAAATAAATATCACTAGAAATATACATTCAACCATCTCTAGCATAAAACTATAAAGGGGAAAGGAAAAAAAAAGCTTAGTCTTTGTAAGATGAAATGTTGAAGCGTCTCTTGAATCACGTGTAGTGGATTGTGGATCGTCTCTTCTTTGGTAGCCCTAGGTATTTTCTTGTATCTCGATGTGACTTATGTAGGTCGATAGATTAGAATATATAACAAAGAAGCGATCCTTCAAACTCTTCAAAGTTATCAAACATCATAGAAAATCTTCAAAATTGTGTTACCCACACTTGGTCGATTGAAATGGCTCGGTCGAGTGTCCTATCACTCGATCCCATCCAGAATATAACTTGTCCTAGTTGTTACTCTCGCTCGGTCGAGCGCCCTGTCACTCGATTGGTCTAGAATGCTTATACTGAATATGCTTGACCGACTGACACCCGCTCCATCGAGTGCTAGCCTCCAGTCGCTATTTTCTTCGTTCTTTAACTTTTAACGCCTAAGGTTCGAGATAAATGTTCGCCTAAATCTACACACTATCAAGCAAGTGTACATAGAAGTTATAGAATAATATCGAGTAAGGTCGTATCCACAAGGATCGGTGGAGATTATTAATTAATACAAATTTATCTTTGACTTTATCTAGATAACCGAATATCAAGAGTATATTTGTCTAATAACTAACAAACATAAAAGAGAATAACATACAAATCAATAAATCTAGAGACGAATAGGCAAAGATGTGGAGAAATCAGAAAGGAGAAACAAGTCCTAGGATCATATTTTCAACAATTAACAATTATATTCCTAATTCATTTCAATCCAAGTTCATTCATTCTTCGTTATTATAAGATAGTCACTATATTAAATTACCCTTTCTCCTGAAGTGCATGCAATTTGTTGATTACTTATCTATGTCAATATCTCTATTTGACATAAATAATCAACTCCTAAAAGAATAATATGACTAATAATTTTTCATAAATATCGCAAACAAACAATCATATAAATATTTATGCCATATATGTCAGATCTATGCGAGGTCTCGATCTTTCGAATCTTGACTCAACATATATCAAACATGCTCACTTACTGGTCACATAATTAAGCAAGGAACATCAAATCATATGTATGAATAAGAACTCAAAATAATGACTTGATCGAAACTAAAATAAATCAATATAATTGCATAATTGTATCAAACATGCCCTATGACTATGATGGTTTAACTAGACATAACAAAATTAAACATCATAAGAAATCTAATTGTAACTATATCTAACATAAAATAAAATAAAAAGAAAAAGAAAACTCTGAAATTTCGTAAGAATTCTGATGCATGATCTGTTGAAGCGTCTCGAGTGGATGGTTCATTCTCTTTCTTGATAAATCAGAGTGTATTTGAATGTAGAGAGGTGTGAAGATGTATGAGTTAGCAACCAGCCTCTAAGATATTAATAAATTCTTACACTTGCGTCAAGAAGAGAAGTTATAACACTAAGCCTCAACACAGTTAACCCACTCATCTCTTCTTTAGTATTTTTCTCTAATCTTTCCCTACGGAGAATTACCTTGCCAAATCACATCATTGAGTTCCCACTGGACAAGTGTTAGCCCCTTGAGATGCTGAAACCCTTGGCACGGCGCATCCTGCGAGCCAAGGTATAAAGAAGGTGCTGGCACATAGCAGCGCCTGACAGGATGTGGGCACCCGGCGCACAACATTTAGCAAATGTGTGGTCGGGACCCTGGCGAGTTGCGGATATAAGCATGAAGGTCGGAAATAGGCAGGCACGACAAGTTAGCGCTATGTGCACGCAAGACTGGGTAAGGTAGCATTGGCGCACGCACGCTGGCCGGGCGCGTGCACGATGGCCAGGAGACATGCGTGCTGGCCGGGCGCGCTCGTACGCTGGGTGCCTGACAAACGAAGGCCATATCCCGTGCGCAGGAATGGGCACGCGGGACTAAGTGCGGGCAAAGACAGGGCGCACGCACAAGGCCCCGTTGGCGGTTGCATGGCAATTCACCGAAACCCTGAAATCCAGGGAAGGCAGTTAACAACTGCCCATTGATGTGGGCATCCTGTACACATTACACTTGGCCTCGGTGCCACCTGCCAAAAGTTAATTGGTCCTATTTCCTAGTGGTGGGGGATGTCCACCACACTAGATCATGATGCCCTTACTTATTTAAGTCCGTGGCTAGAGTTGCACAAGGTTATGTAATTTTGTGTGCAAGCCTAAGCCAAGTCCCCTTGTAGGAATTGTTGGAAGTAATACAAGGTTGAGAATTGTCCTGTACATTGTGTGTGCTTTACTGTTGCTACGTATTGGGTTGATTGCTTGCTCAAACACATTACAAACAATATTAAACACGAGAGTTTGGTAAGGGAGTGAAAGGCTGACTAATTGTTGAGGCAATTAGGTCGCATAGAGGGCGAAAAATTCTATCTCTTGAATTACCCCTGTGACAAGTGGTATCAGAGCCCATTTGCTGGTTCAATGTGTTGATTGTTACAATGGCTGAAACAAGTCGTTGGCAAGAATGAGTGGTGGCCCTGGAGGCCCGGGTCCAAAGGCTGGAGAATTTCTTTGGACAGCCCCCCAAAACTCCCATAGCGATGGGCATTTTCCAGCGAATTATGGATGTTGAAAAAATTACGACAGACATTCGAAAGTCGGTGGAGGACTTACCCGAGTTTGTGGAGGGACGGATTGTATCCTGTCAAGAGGACATCAATGTCTTGACGGGTACTATGGATCTTCGGATGGACACGGTGGAGGATTACCTCAAAATTTTAAAGAAGGTCGTGGGTTCCGGCCATAGCGAAGACAGACACCTGTCCAAAGTATAGGTCCCGGACCCCAAGCCTTTTGGTGGTGCTCGGAACGCCAAGGAACTCGAAAATTTCCTATGGGATATGGAAGCATACTTCCAGGCGTCTCATGTCCCAGATTCTGAAAAGGTGTCCATAACAAGTATGTACCTATCAGGTGATGCAAAGTTATGGTGGCGATCACGCCTCTCGGATGATGTCAGTGCTAATCGGGACCATATTGAGATGTGGGAGGTACTGAAAAAGGAACTAAAAGAACAGTTCCTGCCCTGCAATACTTCCTGGCTTGCAAGGGACTCATTGTGAAAATTGATGCACAATGGGTCAGTACGTGAGTATGTCAAGGAATTTAGTTCCTTGATGTTGGATATAAGGGATATGTCAGAGGAAGACAAACTATTCAACTTCATGGCAGGTTTGCAGACATGGGCCCAAACCAAACTTCGAAGGCAGGGGGTCAAAGATTTGCCCTCGGCCATTGCCGCTGCTGACCGGTTGGTGGACTTCAAGACGGTTGGCAACCCGGAGGGAAAAAAGAAAGAATCAGGGAAAGAAAATGGGAAATCTGGCAAGTTCGGGAATGACTGGAAAAATAAGAAAAAGAAAAACAGGGAAGGCCCACCGGCAAGCAACGAGAACAAGTTTAGGGATGGCCAACAACATCACACATTGGAAAAATCCCAGAAGGCTATTTTCTTTGTGGCGGTGACCACCGGATGCGAGACTGTCCAAAGCGGGAAAAGTTGAATGCTCTTGTAGCTGATGAAAAGGAGGGAACCCATGAGCCTGGGCCCCCTCGAGTGAACCCCTTGCAGTTGCTTACTGCAATCCAAACGAAGCCCTCAAAACACAAGGGCTTGATGTACGTACCGGCAGTGGTAAACGGAGTGGACACGATGGTGATGATTGACACCGGCGCC